>LR738712.1:700336594-700368591 GCA_902687465.1 Secale cereale | reverse complement strand
CCGGCTGATGTATACGACGCAGAGCACCCACTCACACCCACGTGGTGGTTAGTGCTATCGGCCCGGAGGCCTCTCGGATCAAATATCCAAATCGCTTAGTGTGTTGGGAGCGCGCGGTAACGAGCAGAGCCTACGATACTGTTGGCCCCGTCGTCCCGTCTCGAGGACTTGTGACAAGGACTGGAAAAGACCGGCCACGCCTCGTAGTTATCTCGCGGGTACCCTCACTGGTCACCCGACTCCACAGCTCACGCCTCAAAGGCACTCGCGGGTACCCCTCTGGGTCAACCCGCCTCCATCCAACATGTGTAGTAGTATCTTCAAAGTGTCATCAGACGCACGATACCTCTGGCCGCACGCCTTTGTTCCTGGCGACGTCCGGCCTCGGGGATCGATACGTCTTTAAACACGGTGTGGTGAACAGGGCATCCGTGTGGTTTCATGCCGAAGAGGAATCCGAGGAATCACCCTCGTTGGACTCCTATACGACAAGTCCCGTTAAGGTGGTACCGGAGGAATCACCCTCGGCGGTATTCACCATAGCGGTCGCACGACAAAAGCTAAGTCGGAAGTGGGAAGAGGAATCACCCTCGGTAACCCACAACGAGTTAGCTAAACAGGGACAACATCAGAAGTGAGTTCGGAGGTATCACCCTCGTCACCCGATGTTAACTCTGCGGAGTCGAGCATATTAGGGGGGGTTGTGCGGTGATGTGAAGAAGGTCAGGGGATGGGGGCTCGATCGCTTGATCGAGACAAGGGTACTATGCGAGGCAACTACGAGAGTGTGGGTCCAAAGCAGTGCTACCCAACCTATACTAAGCAGTTTATGAATAAATGCAGGTATCAACAATTTAGCAAAAACAGGCTATGCAACAGTAATAGGAGCAGTAGCAGTAGCAGCAATTCTAATGCAAGAATAAGAGAGAATAGACATAGGCGATATCGGAAATGCTCAAGGGGGGGTTGCTTGCCTGGTTGCTCGGCGGCAAAAGCAAGATCGTCGGAGGGGGAACCAATCACCGGGACAGCGTCGGTCTCGGGATCTGCGTCAGTGCCGGGCTCTACCGAGAGAGAAGAGGGGGAAGAAACAGATAAATACACAGCAAACATGCATCACAACGCGTGCTAAGCTAACGTGCAGTGTAGGGTTGCCTAAAAACATGTCTAGGTCATTTTAGTTATTTTTAGGAAATTGTTTGAATTTATTTTATTAAATTTGAGCACTATTCATTTATCGAAAACAGGTCAAAAGTTGCATGTTCATCTAGCTAGGGACATCTGATGGGAATACGGAGGGTGTAGCTAGATTCGTATCGAAATTCTGATCAATTTTCATATATAAATTATTTTCATCGGAGTTACGGTTTAAAAGATATGATTTTTCAAAGTTTAAATGATTTTCTGGATTTATTTAAATTAACAGAAAAAGGAAATATGACATCAGCATGATGCCATGCTGACATCAGCAAGTCAACAGGTCGGCTGACCAGTCAAACCTGACATGTGGGTCCAGTGGGACCCACATGTCAGTCTCTGTTACTTTAACAGTGACTTAATTTAAATGAAACAGGTTAATTAGGGGGTGGGACCCACTTGTCATAGACTCATTAGTTAAACTAAATAGTTTTTATTTTTAAAACGTTTTAATTAACTTTTAAACGCAGGGGCCCCACATGTCAGTGACTGGGGTTGCCCAGTCAGCAGAGTTGACTGGTCAACCCAGTCAACGGGGCCCCAGGGCCCACTGGCAGCGACCCTGGGGGTGGCCCCCGGTCGGACACGCCGGCCAGTGGCGCCGGAATCGCGCCGGCGGCCTCTGCCGCGGCGGATCCTCGCCGGAGAGCGTCGGAAAACCGCTATACTGCATCGTTTTGAACGTTCTTTGCTGCGTTCGATCGGGGGAAGAACACCGCATCTAGTGGTGGTGGTCGCGTGGCCGGAGCGGCACCGTGGCGTCGACGGCGAGCTCGGAGGCGGACGCCGGAGTTCGGGCGTCGCTGCAGTCGGGGCTACAGCGAGCAAAATGGGAGGTAGATGGGTTCAACAGCGTCTACGTGTTCTAGCGAAGCGAGTGGGCACACGCGCAAGGCTTAAGGCCCACCTGAACCTCGCCGGCGACGAGCTAAGCGGCGATGCGTTCGGGCGCTAGCTGCGCCGCGTCTACTGGCAGCTAACGGCGACGAGGAGAGACGGAGAGGGGAGGTTGGGGCTTACAGAGAGGGGAGCCGTGCAAAGCCTGCTCGGAGCAGGCTCGGGGAGGTCGAAAACGTCGCCGACTCGCCGGAGACCGTGGAGAAGGGGGCGATGGCGTGCGGCTTCTGTGGTGCCCCTCGGCCCCTGCTCGTGGTCGAGGACGACGTAGCGGAGAGTGGCGGGGCTCGCGGACGCGTTGGCTGGGCTCGAGGACGACGGTGGCCGCGGGAGTGGCCGGAGCGCGGCGGCGGAGGCGCTCGGGAGATGTGGAAGAGGAGGGAGCCGAGCGAGGGAGGCGAGGGGGAGAGTGAGGAGGCGTCCAGGGGAGAGGGAGGGAGGCTGAGGACTTATCCTCTCCTCACCTGCTCGCCGCGGTGGCGAGCTGCGGGCGCACGGGCGCGCGCCGGCCATGGCGCTGGCGACACGCGCGGAGGAGGACGAAGAGGCAGGTGAGAGTGGGTGGAGGTGGGCTGGGCCTCCCTGTAGACTTAGAGCCCAGTGGCACAGTAGGAGTTTAGGCCTTCTTCCTTTTATTTTTCTGCTTTCCCTTTTATTATTTCACAGAGAGGAAGTAGAAATGAAGGGCCACCAGAGGTCTTGCAAAAATTGTAGAAGTTGATCCAAATGATAGGTTGCAAAATTACCCAACACCAAAAATTGGTTTGAGCATCTTTGAATCATTTTTGAATTTTACAAAAATGAAAAAGCATTTATTAGTGCTGTTTTAACACTGTTTAAATGCCCTAGCCCATTATTTGAGTTGCTGGTGATGCTATTTTCAACACCATCATTTATTATGGAATATTTGCAACAAGGTGAACATTTTTCCATAAATTTTGGAGCAACTTCATTTTGCATTTGAATTTGAATGGAGTTTTCAGGGGCAAATTTTGAGTTGCTTGATTAACCACTGTGATTAGCTTTGCTAATGATCATGACATGGCATGATTAACATTACATCTCAGTGATTAGTGCAAAGGGGTGTTACAGAACACTTCCCTCGAAAGAAGATCAAGTTACCTTTTGAGTCCGTCGTACGGGCTAGCTATTCTTTTACTCTTGATAAAACTTGATCTCTATGCATTATGCCTAGCTTAAAGGCATAAAAGAAAGCGCTTTTGGGAGGCAGCCCACATGAATAAATTTTTTGCTTTTGTTGTGTCTTGATGTTGTTTACTGCTGTAGCATCATCATTGTATCTTTGCTTTTCATATTTGTGCCAAGTATAGCCTCTGATTGCTAGGAAGTTCAAAAGTTGTGAGGTGCTGTCCAGGAAACATATTCTGTCCTTGGATAGAAAAATTCATATAAAATCACCAGATCATCTTTTTGGTCTGAATTTTTTCGACAGCGTTCTCTATATAATTTTCTTTCGTGCGTCTGTTCTGAGTTTTTTGATTTGAGTTGCAGAAGTATCCCGAACAGATCAATTACTACCTGCTGTTCTGTTTTTCACAGATTCTGTCCTGTTTTGCCTTACCTTCACTTTGCAAATTAAGAACTTGCTTTTTCTTTGCAAAAACCTTTTGGCAATCTTGAGAAACAGTAGAACTTCAAGAATATCTTTATTTCCAGCAAGGTATAATTATTTTATTAAGGATACTAACCTCGCTAATCAGATTATGATGAGTTATGTATGAAGGGAGTTTTCAAGTGTGCGAGGGAAGATGATAAAAAGATTCAGGAGTATCAAGCGCTCAAGCTTGGGGATGCCCCCGTGCACCCCCAAGAAATATTCAAGGAGACTCAAGCGTCTAAGCTTGGGGATGCCCCCCGTGCATCCCCTTCTCCATCAACATTATCAGTTCGTCTTTCGTTCCGCTATATTTTTATCACTTCATGTGTTATGTGCTATGCTTGGAGCGTCTTGCTTTTAGTTTTCTTTTTAGTTTTTCATAACGAGTCGGAACTCAGCATTCCTTTATGTGGGAGAGAAACACGCTCCACCTCTACCTAGAACATAACATAGAATTTTCATGTCTATCTTTGCTGTGTGTGTTCTTTGTCTTTTAAATAGCTACTATCGTGCTCTGCTCTTAGTATTCATGCTTATCTTTTCAAAGAGCTTTTGTCTAGTTGGTTGCTTGAACTCTCTTTAATTATCATGCTCACCTTATTAAGAGAGTTTGCTTTCGTTGCATTGGTTAATGTGTCTATGATAAAGATGCTACTTGCATGATGGTGCTTAGTAGTTCAGGTTTTCTTATGGTTAATCTCAAATAGCTGAGGGGTTCCCAATGTGTTATTGGAGTACCAACTTGATTTGTTTGCCTATGATATGGTATGGTTTAGTAATATCTTCCTTCGAGAATTTATTTTGATTGACTTGGCGTATGCTCACGCATATTTAAGACTGTAAAGAAAGTCTGTCAAGCCTTGATGATCTTTTGTTTCTGAGTAGCGATATAACTACCATGCCTGATTCAATATTGCTTTGTCGCTCTGCATGATTATGACTGTCATTGCTCTCTTAGTTGGTCGCTCCCAGTCTTTTGCTAACCTCCACCTGTACTAAGCAAACTAACCATGCAATACATAGCTCATGGGAAAGTAGCCTGAAAACTATTGTGGTAAAGAATATGTTGCCTATGTATCTTATTTCTTATGAGTTGCTTGCTGAGCGGTAACCATGTTTCTGGGGACGCCATCAACTGTCACACTTTTGTTGAATATCATGTGAGTTGCTATGCATGTTCGTCTTGTCCGAAGTAAGGGTGATTTGCCGTGGGTTGAATTAATATTCATATTGTTAGAGAAGAACATTGGGCCGCCAACCAAAGCCATGTATCATGGTGGAATTTTTAGCTTGGACCTTAATCCTCAATCTCTTATGAGAACATGCTTATGCATTGAAGAGGAGTCCATCATCTATTTTCTATGTTGTCCTGGTATGGATGTCCTCAAGTTGAGATTTATCAAAAATGAGAAATCAAATGCGATCTATCTCCTTGGACCTTTGTACAGGTGGCATAGAGGTACCCCTTTGTGACACTTGGTTGAAACATATGCAATGCAATGATAACCCATGGAAATCCGAGCTAATTAGGACAAGGTGCGAGCACTATTGGTATACGATGCATGAGGCTTGCAACTTATAGGATGTCTTATGCATGACACATATGAAGTACTACTACCGTTGACACAATTGCTTCCATGTTTTCAAAATAAAAAGCTCTAGCACTTAACCTTTCTTCTACTTTATGTTAAAGCACCAACTACTGAGAGCATGATTGTCATTCTAAGTGTAATGTGCATTGTCCCAAAGTAGCATTGTCTTTTGCATGATTGTGATATCGTTTATTCTGAAATGATTGTATCTAGTCATCACTTAAACCTTGAAGGTCCCCCTGCATTTATGTTTTGCATCACTAAAGGGGGCAAGCTAGATATCATTTTGTCATATTTGCACATCATGTTCATTGCAAATCTATTTGATGTTTCAGTTTCATATTGTAAAACTTTCAGTCATTTGTGATTTTCTCATGAGGCAACTTAACTACTATAGAATCATTGTCTCAGTAAGCTTTTGTCATATGACTATAAAAAAGTCCTATATGGTTAATAGCATGTCACCACAGAAATTATTCTTGTTATCATTTACCTACTCGAGGACGAGCAGGAATTAAGCTTGGGGATGTTGATATGTCCAAAACGTATCTATAATTTCTGCTTGCTCCATGCCACTTTTGGGTGATATTGCTATGATATTCATACACTTCCATACACTTTTGATCAAATTTGGACTAACTTACTAATCCAGTGCACCCCAGTGCCAGTTTCTGTTTTCGGCTGTTTTTGTATTTCAGGTTTTCACGTTTCGAGAACTGCCCAGAAAAATCCAGAAAAATTATATAAAAAATCAGCGATCCGGAAACAACACTGCGTCCGAAGGGCAGCCTGGGGGGGGCACCAGGGCTCCAGGCGCCCTGGCGGCGCCCCCCCCCCCCCGGGCCGCGCCGGGGGGGCGCCTGGGCCCCCTGAAACTCCCTCGGTGCCCTACTTTGGCATATATTTAAAGGGTCCTCCGTAACCCTCAGAACATGAACTCTTTTCGCGATCCCATCTCTGTTCCGCCGCCGCCGCCGCTTCCAAGATCGAGAGCACCAGGAGAACTCTTCCCGGCACCCTGCCGGAGGGGAGGATCGCCACCGGGAGCTTCTCCACCACCATGGACGCCTCCCGGATGACTCGTGAGTAGTCTCCCTTGGACCATGAGTCCATGACCAGTAGCTATGTGATGTTCTCCTCCCGTTCTTGTGCTTCACTAATTAGTCCTCGTGAGCTGCCCTACATGATCGAGGCACCTATGTAATCCTTATGCTGTTGCTATGTTGAGTTTGCTGGGATCCGATGGATTATGAGATTATGTTCAGATTGATCTTGAGTAATATATTTGATTCACCTCTTTTATATTTTAGTTCATAAGTAATTCTTGCATGTTGTCCGTTGTTATTTATTGCTTTGGCCGAGTAATAGGTAGTGACTCCAAGAGGGAACGTTATGCTCGATTGTGGGTTCATGCCCCTCGATGACTAGCTTGAGTGACAGAAACATGAGTCTAGGGGATGTGTTGTTGCCACAAGGGGGAAAACAACGGTGCTTGTGCCCGCGGGTGCAAGGATTGTTTACTTTACGCAAAGTTCTTTTAATGCAGTTGTCTGTTGCATTGAGTTTACACTATGAGTGGGACTCGCAACTTAATACCAGCGAGATGTTCTGGATAGATATCTCAAGGTGGATGATTAGTAGTAGGCATTGATGGATTTCGGTCTACTTACTTTGGCGTACCGCCCATGCTTTGAACCTCAACCTTTCTTGCAATGTAGTCAGCATTGGTTTGCGTTCGTGGTCCTGTCAATTGCCCAGCTGTAATTTGTTACCTCACATAGTTGTTTTATCGTCTTTTGGGAGAGAGACATCACTAGTGAACATCATGAGACTCCGGTCCATATTACCATCATTGATCACATCCGCTATTTACTTTCGTTATTATTTACTATTGCAAAACACTATCTATCACTACTATCATTGCTTTTAATCCTTTGTGAACTACAAGGCCGGAGGGATTGACAACCTCTCTGTACTCGTTGGGAGCAAAGTTATTTGTATCTGTGTGCAGGTCCACGTTGATTGCTACTAATCTGGCGCCGTAGCAGTTGACACCTACTTATTGAACCTAGGAGTCTCTGGGATTCGATCCTTGGCATCTTTGCTAAGGGAAAACACTTCTACTTACTGCATCTTACACCTTCCACTTGGGGTAACCAACGAGGAGTTCGAGGCCCATCATTTACCCGTCGTAGAATATCGCTATCATGAGAGAACCCACTAGAGAAAACTATAGTCCCCGGGTCTATTCTCAACATATCAATCTACATCTACTTTACTTTTCTTGCTTTTATTTGCTGTTTTATTAAACTAAAAATACCAAAAATATAATTATCATCTCTATCAGATCACACTCTCGTAAGTGACCGTAAAGGGATTGACAACCCCTTATCGCGTTGGCTGCGAAGTTCTTATTTGTTTGTGCAGGTGCGAGGGACTGGCGCGTGGTCTCCTACTGGATTGATACCTTGGTTCTCAAAAACTGAGGGAAATACTTACGCTACTGTGTTGTATCTCCCTTTCCTCTTCGAGGGAATACAACGCAAGCTCAAGAGGTAGCAAGAGGAATTTCTGGCGCCGTTGCCGGGGAGGCTTACGCAGAAGTCATATACCAAGTACCTATCACAAACCCTTATCCTTCGCATTACATTTATTTGCCTCTCGTTATCCTCTCCCCCACTTCACCCTTGCCGTTTTATTCGCCCTTCTTCCGCCGTGTGTTTTTCGTTCGCTTGCTTCTTGTTCGCTTGTGTGTGTTGGATTGCTTGCTTGTCCCTATGGCTCAGAAAAATACCAAATTGTGTGACTTCTCCAATACCAACAACAATGATTTTATTAGCACTCTGATTGCTCCTATTACCGATGCTGAATCTTGTGAGATCAATGCTGCTTTGTTGAATCTTGTCATGAAAGATCAATTCTCCGGCCTTCCTAGTGAAGATGCCGCTACCCATCGAAACAACTTTGTTGATTTGTGTGATATGCAAAAGAAAAGGGATACAGATAACGATATTGTTAAATTGAAGTTATTTCCGTTTTCACTTAGAGATCGTGCTAAAACTTGGTTTTCCTCTTTGCCTAGAAATAGTATTGATTCGTGGAATAAGTGCAAAGATGCTTTTATCTCTAAATATTTCCCTCCTGCTAAGATCATCTCTCTTAGAAATGATAGTATGAAATTTAAGCAACTAGATCATGAGCATGTTGCACAAGCTTGGGAGAGAATGAAATTAATGATACGTAATTGCCCTACACATGGTTTGAATCTATGGATGATTATTCAGAACTTTTATGCTGGCTTGAATTTTGCTTCTAGAAATCTTTTAGATTCGGCCGCCGGAGGCACTTTCATGGAAACTACCTTAGGAGAAGCTACAAAACTCCTAGATAATATTGTGGTTAATTATTCTCAATGGCACATCGAAAGATCTACTAGTAAAAAAGTGCATGCTATTGAAGAAATTAGTGTTTTGAGTGGAAAGATGGATGAACTTATGAAATTGTTTGCTGCTAAGAGTGCTTCTTCTGATCCTAATGATATGCCTTTGTCCACTTTGATTGAGAATAACAATGAATCTTTGGATGTGAATTTTGTTGGTAGGAATAATTTTGGTAACAATGCTTATAGAGGTAATTTTAATCCTAGGCCTTTTCCTAGTAATTCCTCTAATAATTTTGGTAATTCCTACAACAACTCTTATGGAAAGATGCCTTCTGAATTTGAAACTAGTGTTAAGGAGTTTATGATCTCGCAAAAGAATTTCAATGCTATGCTTGAAGAGAAATTGCTTAAAGTTGATGAATTGGCTAGAAGTGTGGATAGAATTACTCTTGATGTTGATTCTTTGAAACTTAGATCCATCCCACCTAAGCATGATATCAATGAGTCTCTCAAAGCCATGAGAATTTCCATTGATGAATGCAAAGAAAGAACCGCTAGAATGCGTGCTAAAAGAGAAGATTATATTAAATCGTGTTCTTCTAGTTATCGTGAAAATAAAGATGAAGATCTAAAAGTTATTGATGTGTCTCCTATTAGATCCTTGTTTTCTAGTATTAATCTTGATGATAATAGGATTGGAGATGATTCTGCTTTGAGGTGTCCTAGTAATTCGGAGTTTTTAGATCTTGATGCTAAAATTTCTAAAAGTGGGATTGAAGAGATTAAAACTTTGCATAGTGATGAACCCACTACTTTGGATTTCAAGGGATTCAATTATGATAATTGCTCTTTGATTGATTGTATTTCCTTGTTGCAATCCGTGCTAAATTCTCCGCATGCTTATAGCCAAAATAAAGCTTTCACTAAACATATAGTTGATGCTTTGATGCAATCTTATGAAGAAAAACTTGAGTTGGAAGTATCTATACCTAGAAAGCTATATGATGAATGGGAACCTTCTATCAAAATAAAAATAAAAGATCATGAATGCTATGCTTTGTGTGATTTGGGTGCAAGTGTCTCCACTATCCCAAAAACTTTGTGTGATTTGCTAGGGTTCCATGAGCTTGATGATTGTTCTTTAAATTTGCATCTTGCGGATTCCACTATTAAGAAACCTATGGGAAGAATTAATGATGTTCTTATTGTTGCAAATAGGAATTATGTGCCCGTAGATTTCATTGTTCTTGATATAGATTGCAATCCTTCATGTCCTGTTATTCTTGGTAGACCTTTCCTTAGAACGATTGGTGCAATCATTGATATGAAGAAAGGAAATATTAGATTCCAATTTCCATTAAGGAAAGGCATGTAACACTTTCCTAGAAAGAAAATCAAATTACCATATGAATCTATCATGAGAGCCACTTATGGATTGCCTTCCAAAGATGGCAATACCTAGATTTATCTTGTATCGTGCCTAGCTAGGCGCGTAAAACGATAGCGCTTGATGGGAGGCAACCCAATTTTATGTTTTTTTTTCTTTTGTTGCTGTTAGGGAATAAATATTGCATCTAGCCTCTGATTATATGTGGTTTCATGTTTTGTTTAGTGTTTGTGCCAAGTAGAACCTTTGGTAAGACTTGTGTGAAGTTTATTTGATCTTGCTGTGAAAAACAGAATCGTTAGCGCTCGATAAAGTAGTCTTCAGATTTTACTGGAGCGTGCTTTCTAGTTGATTCTTTCTGCTTCTGATTGGTAGACAAATTGCGCAAATTTACCAATTTAGTTTGAAATTTTTGGAGTTCCAGAAGTAGGCGAACCCAGTAGATTACTACAGACTGTTCTGTTTTTGACAGATTCTGTTTTCCATGTGTTGTTTGCTTATTCCGATGCATCTATGAGTAATATTAGAGGATATGAACCATGGAGAACTTGGAGTACAGTAGGTTTAACACCAATATAAATAAAGAATGAATTACTTGCTGTAATTTTGAGTGGTGGTTTGCTTTCTCTTACTAACGAAGCTCACGAGAATTTTTGTCTAAGTTTTGTGTTGTGAAGTTTTCAAGTTTTGAGTATTGCTTTGATGGACTATGGAACAAGGAGTAGCAAAGGCCTAAGCTTGGGGATGCCCATGGCACCCCAAGTAAATTCAAGATAATCAAAAAGCCTAAGCTTGGGGATGCCCCGAAGGCATCCCCTCTTTCGTCTTCATCCATCGGTAACTATACTTGGAGCTATATTTTTATTCGCAACATGCTATGTGTTTTGCTTGGAGCGTCTTGTATAATTTGAGTCTTTGCTCGTTAGTTTGTCACAATCATTCTTGCTGGACAAACCTATTTGAGAGAGTTAAATATGGCCTAGAAATTGTTAGAACACTCTATGTGCTTCACTTATATCTTTTGAGTTGAATAGTTTTTGCTCTAGTGCTTCACTTATATCTTTTAGAGCATGGTGGTGGTAATATTTTGTAGATATTGTTGAACTCTCATGCTTCACTTATATCTATTTGAGAGTCCATTAAAACAGCATGGTAAAGTGTTTAGGCTAAAGAAACTAGTCTTCACATGATAAACATCCAATGTCAATGTAGTAAAAAAATTCACACCAAGTGCATTGAATAGAAAGAGATGTTGGATGCTTGATAATTGTTTTGAGACATGAGGATAGTGATATTAGAGTCATGCTAGTGGAGTTATTATGAAATTGAGAAATACTTGTGTTAAGGTTAGTGATTCCCGTAGCATGCACGTATGGTAAACCGTTATGTGACTAAGTTAAAGCATGAGGTATTTGTAGAGTGTCAACCTTTGTGTGGAGGTCGGGGGCGCGCAATGGTTAACTCCTACCAACCTCCCCCCTAGGAGCATGCGTTGATTGCTTTGTTTTGATGACTCGTAGATTTTTGCAATAAGTATATGAGTTCTTATGACTAATGTTGAGTCCATGGATTATACGCACTCTCACCCTTCCACCATTGCTAGCCTCTCTTGTACCGCGCAACTTTCGCTGGTGCCATAAACCCACTATATATTCTTTCTCAAAACAGCCACCATATTGTTCCTCAAAACAGCCAGCATACCTACCTATCATGGCATTTCCATAGCCATTCCGAGATATATTGCCATGCAACTTTCCACGGTTCCGTTTATATGACACGCATCATATTGTCATATTGCCATGCATGATCATGTAGTTGACATCGTATTTGTGGCAAGGACACCATGCATAATTTATCATACATGTCACTCTTGTTTCATTGCACATACCGACACACTGCCGGAGGCATTCATATAGAGTCATACTTTGTTGTTGTAGTATCGAGTTGTAATTTCGTGTTGTAATGAAAGTGTGATGATCATCATTTTTAGAGCATTGTCCCATGGAAGGAAAGGCTGAATCTATAAAGCCCCTCCGCAAAAAAAGAAAAAAAAAGAAAAAGGAAAAAAAGAAAGGCCCAAAAAAGGAGAAAAAGAAAAAAAAAGACAGAAAAAAAGGAAAGAAAAAGGGACAATTGCTACTATCTTTTTCCACACCTGTGCTTCAAAGTAGCATCATGTTCTTCATTGTAGAGAGTCTCATGCTTAGTCACTTTCATATACTAGTGGGAATTTTCATTATACAACTTGGCTTGTATATTCCAATGATGGGCTTCCTCAAATGCCCTAGGTCTTCGTGAGCAAGCAAGTTGGATGCACACCCACTAGTTTCTTTTGTTGAGCTTTCATTCATATTTAGCTCTAGTGCATCCGTTGCATGGCAATCCCTACTCACTCACATTGATATCTATTGATGGGCATCTCCATAGCCCGTTGATACGCCTAGTCGATGTGAGACTATCTCCCTCTTTTTGTCTTTTCCACAACCACCTATATTCCACCCATAGTGCTATATCCATGGCTCACGCCCATGTATTGCGTGAAAGTTGAAAGATATGAAAAGATAGAGCATGAAAACAAATGCTTGTCTGAAATCGGGGTTGTGCACGATATGAATATTTAGTGTGATAATAAGGGAGCATAGCCAACACTACATGATTTTGTAGGGATAACTTTCTTTAGCCATAGTATTTTGAGAAGACATGATTGCTTTGTTAGTATTGCTTGAAGTATTGTTATTTCTTATGTCAATATACACTTTTATCTAGAATCTTTCAGATCTGAACATTCATGCCACAATTAAGAGAATTACATTAAAAAACTATATTGGTTAGCATTCCACATCAAAAATTCTTTCTTTGTCATTTACCTACTCGAGGACGAGCATGAATTAAGCTTGGGGATGCTTGATACGTCTCCAACGTATCTATAATTTTTGATTGTTCCATGCTATTATTTATGAAGTCTTGGATGTTTAATGGGCTTTATCTTTCACTTTTATATCATTTTTGGGACTAACCTACTAACCCAAAGGCCCAGTCCAGATTGCTGTTTTTTGCCTATTTCAGGGTTTTGCAGAAAAGGAATATCAAACGGAGTCCAAACGGAAAGAAACCTTCGCGAGAGATATTTTTGGAGGAAATCACGCTCGGGAGTCTTCGGGGCCAAGTCAGGGGACGTAGGGCCAGCCCTCGAGGGTGGGGGGCGCGCCCCCTTCCCAGGGTGCGCCCCCTGCCTCGAGACTGGCCCACACGGCCCCCGGTGCCCTCCTTCTTCCAATATATACCTACGTACCCCAGAAACTCCAGACGCAGAGAGAAAACCCAAATTCCACCGCCGTAGCTGCTGTTCCCGTGGAGATCCCATCTTGGAGCCTGTTCCGGGAGGGGGATCCATCATGGAGGCCTTCATCATCATCATCATCGCCCTCACCATGAGTTGTGAGTAGTTTACCTCAGACCTTTGGGTCCATAGCTAGTATCTAGATGGCTTCTTCTCTCTCTCTCTCTGGATCTCAATACAAAGTTCTCCTCGGTCTTCGAGGAGATCTATTCGATGTAATCTCTTTTTGCGGTGTGTTTGTTGAGATCCGATGAATTGTGAGTTTATGATCAAGGTTATCTATGAAAGATATTTGGTTCTTCTCTGAACTTGTTATGTGTGCTCATAATATCCTTGCAAGTCTCTTCGAATTATTGGTTAGTTTTGGCCTACTAGATCTATAGTTCTTGCAATGGGAGAAGTGCTTGGCTTTGGGTTCAATCTTGTGGTGTCCTTTCCCAGTGACAGTAGGGGCAGCAAGGCACGTATTGTATTGTTGCCATCGAGGATAAAAAGATGGGGTTTATATCATATTGCTTGAGTTTATCCCTCTACATCATGTCATCTTGCTTAAGGCGTTACTGTGTTCTTATGAACTCAATACACTAGATGCATGCTGGATAGCGGTCGATGTGTGGAGTAATAGTAGTAGATGCAGGATCATTTTGGTCTACTTGTCTCGGACGTGATGCCTATATACAATGATCATGCCTAGATAGTCTCATAATTATTCGCTTTTTTATCAATTGGTCGACAATAATTTGTTTACCCGCCGTAGAATATCGCTATCATGAGAGAAGCCACTAGAGAAAACTATGGTCCTCGGGTCTATTCTCAACATATCAATCTACATCTACTTTACTTTTCTTGCTTTTATTTGCGATCAGATCTCACTCTCGTAAGTGACCGTAAAGGGATTGACAACCCCTTATCGCGTTGGCTGCGAAGTTCTTATTTGTTTGTGCAGGTGCGAGTGACTGGCGCGTGGTCTCCTACTGGATTGATACCTTGGTTCTCAAAAACTAAGGGAAATACTTACGCTACTGTGTTGCATCTCCCTTTCCTCTTCGAGGAAATACAACGCAAGCTCAAGAGGTAGCAAGAAGGATCACTGGGTAGGTTTATGCTATACAATGTTACTTGTTACTATTCCAGCTACTCTCTTCTACATGCTTCAAGATGGAGGCTGCCTGAAGCGTAGTCTTCGATAGGCCTAGCTATCCCCCTCTTATCCTGTCATTCTGCAGTTCAGTCCACAGATACTACCCATCTCATTGATACCAAAACATATGTAGTGTAGATCCTTGCTTGCGAGTACTTTGGATGGGTACTCACGGTTGCTTTGCTCCCCTCCCCCCTTTTTCCTCTCTTCTCGGATGGTGCAACCAGATGATGGAGTCCAGGAGCCAGAGGATCCCGAGGATGTTTCTATGTGGAGTTCGGCTTCGAGGAGTAGTTAGGAGGTCCCAGGCAGGAGGCCTTTCCTTTTCGATCGTTGCTACTTTTGTGCTAGCTAGACATCTTATGACACCTTATTTAATTTTATGTTTGTACTCAGATATTGTTACCTCCGTTGACTCTGTTAGTGTTCGAGCTTATGTATTCGAGCCCTCGAGGCCCCTGGCTTGTAATATATAGCTTGTACTCCCTCCGTCTCAAAATAACTGTCTCAAGTTCAGTACAACTTTGTACTAAAGCTAGTACAACTTGAGACACTTATTTTGGGATGGAGGGAGTATCATTTTAAATTATGTCTAGGGTTGTGTTGTGATATCATCCCGTGAGTCCTTGATCTTGGTCGTACACATTTGCGTGCATGATTAGTGTACAGACAAATTGGGGGCGTCTCAGCCGAAGTCCAAGAAGCCGACTGTGGAATCTGCTTTCCTGTCGGCCGGAGAAACGAAGCCGGTGCACATCCATCCCGAAGACCCGAACGCTGCCCCGACCAACACCTCCACCACCCTGGACATCAAATAGGAAGCCACACTGGTTCATTTCCTCTGTGAGAATTGGGACATCTTCACATGGAAGCCTTCTGACATGCCAGGGAACTGGTCGAGCACAGACTTCGTGTCGATTTGACGATGAAGCCTGTCAAAGAGCACCTTCGGAGATCCTCCACCGAGAAGTGCAAGGCGATTGGCGAGGAGATAGACTCTTAGTTGCCGAGTTCATCCGAGAGGTGTACCACTCCGAGTGGCTCGCCAACGTCGTGGTGCCAAAGAAAAACAAGAATCACTTGTTATATACAGACATAAATCATGAGATTTAAAGAAATAAACAGAGATAATCAACAAAAATAAGCAGGGATGATCATGGTAAGAATTGAGCATGATATATACAGGCATGAAGCAGATCAAGCAACCATTACTATTTCCTCCATATCAACCATAGCTACAAGGAGCACTCCATGGCCGAGCTCCTAGACTCGGCGCGCGGATGTGGACATGAGGGGGTGACGCAGAGGGGAATGGGGAGCGCGACGCGGAGGTACCTACCGGGGTTAAATCCAGCTTTCCAGCCGAAGAGAAAATTTGCTACTGTCCTATAAAACCCTGCGCTTGAAGGTCCAACATAGTGTACACGAAAAAAAGTTGGCGCGCTGACTATAGCATAGCCAAAATGAGTCAAGGAGAGCTGACCTTTTTGTTTCCAGTTAACCGAGGAATAGCAAATGTGAAGAAATATTTCTATTGAATCCGAATCCAGCAAAACTCCTCCAATTTATTTTTTGCGACAACCTCGCGAAGCTTTTATTAAGTCGTCACAATGTTTACGGAGACAAAAGGAAAATCTCCGGGTTGGCCCAACCACACACGGCGGCCAAACCCGAGTGACAAAGCGTGCTTCGCTAGGTTGCGAGCTTCAAAATTTGAGCTCCTAAATTCATGGCTAAACTTACAAAAATCAAAATCTAAATAATGGTTTATTATTTCATGTGCAATGGCTCCATATGATGATGCATTCTCCTTCTTCCTTCACCACATTCTTGAATAAGCCGAGAGCAAAACTCCTCCAATTAATTTTGATCAGTACAAAAAAAGGCCTTTTGACCTCGTTTAGAGAAGCCAAGGAGAGCTGACCTTCCTTCACCGATCACATGCAGATGCAGCTCCACCGATTTTAGCTTAGCTTAACCACCAATCACGCGGTCGCGATCCCAACCCCATGTGCTCCCGTCCCGTCTCGCCGACACGCCCCCGCTCGCCGGCAGCCCTCACTGCCAGGCGGCCCCGCGGCCCCACCCGGCCCCACCCGGCAGCCTCGCCCGCGCCTTCCCCTCACCGCCGCGGCCGTCATTGCCGTTTGAACACTCGAGCTCTCTCGCCAGTCGCCATTAGCAGCAGCACTAGTAATAGCGCGCCGCGGCCCCTTCCATTTCCCACACGCATTCCGATCCCCCTCTCCTCTCCTCGTGGCGTCGTCGTGCGCGCGGGACCCCCTCGTCTCCTAGATCTCGGAGGAGGACGGACGCGATGAGGGCGACGCGGCTCCTCGCGGCGGCGGCGCTCCTCGCCGCGCTGCTCGCGGTCTCGGCCGCGGCGGGCGCGGCGGCGAAGCTCGATCTGGACGACGTGGACGACTCGGAGGTGCTGGAGGCGCTGCTGGCCGTGGACGACGAAGAGGAGCAGGCGGCGCCGCCGGGGGCGGGCGCGGGCGCGGGCGCGGAGGCGGTGCGGCGGACGCAGTCCATGGTGCTGGTGCTCGACAACGACAACGCCGCGCGCGCCGTGCGGGACCACCCGGAGCTGCTGCTCCTCGGCTACGCGCCCTGGTGCGAGCGCAGCGCCAAGCTCATGCCGCGCTTCGCCGAGGCCGCCGCGGCGCTGCGCGCCATGGGGAGCGCCGTCGCCTTCGCCAAGCTCGACGGGGAGCGCTTCCCCAAGGCCGCCTCCGCCGTCGGGGTCAACGGCTTCCCCTCCGTGCTCCTCTTCGTCAACGGCACCGAGCACGCCTACACCGGCCTCCACACCAAGTGAGCAAGCCGGTTACTACTCTCTTTTCCCATGATATGGCAGCTGCCTTTCATCTGCTCGACGAATTGACTAACAGGCCTTTTGTCTTTCTTCTTGACAGGGACGCGATCGTTACTTGGGTTAGAAAGAAGACTGGCACGCCAGTCATTAGGATTGAGTCCAAGGATTCAGCCGAGGAACTTCTTAAGAAGGGCCAGACAGTTGCTCTCGGCTTATTCAAGAATTACGAGGTATGCGAAATGCTTGATGCAGATGTTTAATTTGCAGGCTATGGCTTTGCTCTCTGGATAGAAACTTGAGAATGACGTTATGCATTTGCTCAATTTTGTTGAACTTTGTTTATTCATATCCTTTTTTTACAGGGAGCCGACCATGAAGAATTTGTGAAGGCAGCGACTGCTGAAAACGAAGTACAGTTTGTAGAAACCAATGATAGGAATGTGGCCAAGATTCTTTTTCCAGGGATTGCTTCTGAAGAAAAATTCCTGGGACTTGTGAAAAGCGAACCAGAGAAGTTTGAAAAGTTCGGTAAGTATCTAATATGCAGATGTTCCATTTGTTTCCTCCTTATTTGCATGCCATGATTTGATGAGTAACTTATTAATTGGAAACCTTACTCATTACTGAAAGATGATATCAAAAAGAAAGATAATGCTGGGTTAATCTTCAATGCCAGTTGCTCATGCTTATCCATTTGTTGTACAATATAGTTATTGTAAGTGTAACAGTCATAAATTTGTGATTTGACCAATAACTCATGTAATTCCATTTTACAGATGGAGCATTTGAAGAAAAGGAGATATTGCAGTTTGTGGAGCTTAACAAGTTCCCACTAATTACTGCATTCACTGATTTAAACTCAGCTAAAGTCTATTCAAGCCCAATTAAGTTGCAGGTTAGTACTCCCAGCCTTTCTTAAATATTAACACAAGTGCACTTTGGATACACATCACATTCTTCACTAGTGGATTAAACTATGTAATAAGCCTTATAACTGCAAAGTGATAATAGGAAGTTATAAATGCACTCTTGGTCTTTTACATGGTTAATTTGATTTAGTTTCTGCAAATTTGTTCTAGGTCTTCACCTTTGCAGAGGCTTATGATTTTGAAGACCTTGAATCTATTGTTCAAGAAGTGGCCAGAGGATTTAAAACAAAGGTGTGCGGGTTTGATATAAATAGATAGCTGCCCTGTGTCCTGTCCATTGTTGTCATATCATGCAAATGACTAAAACAGTTTCTTTCTGGCACTGCAGATAATGTTTATATATGTGGACACTGCTGAAGAAAACCTTGCAAAACCATTCCTGACTCTTTATGGCCTTGAAGGAGATAAACCTACTGTACGTTCATAGTATTATGAATCTCATTCTGGAGTTATGTTTCGTTGTTTCCATAATATATATCTTTTTCCAGTAGATGCAGGTGTGCACATTTGTGCATTCTGGTGGGAGTTGTTTCCGTATTGTTTAACGATATAGCCTGTTGCTAAAACTATAAAGTTTTCCAGGTTACTGCATTTGATACGAGCAAAGGCACTAAATATCTGTTGGAGGCAGATATTAACGCGAAGAACCTAAAGGTAATGCATTGTTTATTTGATTTTATGTTATGTTACTTGGGGCAAATTGATTAATTAGACCATGCACTGAATAACAGGAGTTCTCCTTAAGCCTTTTGGATGGTACACTCCCTCCATACTTCCGCTCAGAACCAGTACCACAAGAAGTAAGTTTTAATTTTGTCAAGTTTTGGTTGTTGCAAGTTAACGTGTCAGGATTCAAAGTCCCTAAGCAGTCTAACTCAAATACAACTCATGCTAAGATGTGAGCAACATATGAACTTGTTGCTCCTGACATGCATACTTAGTATTTTCTCTTAATAAGATCTGTTAACATATAGGGAATGCTGTGAAGATTTCGTAATTAGTATTCCTGGCATGTGTACTTAGCCTTTGACCCCCACCCACCATTTTGCAGAAGGGACTTGTTGAAAAGGTTGTTGGACGTACATTTGATTCTTCTGTTCTGCAAAGCCCTCACAATGTCCTCCTCGAGGTATTTGATCTTACTCAAAGTTATTTATCTGTAATTTTGTATACTCCAATACTCATGATTCATCATTTTTCAAACTATTTTTATTTCTATCCAAGATCTCACACCCTTTTTTACATTGAAAACCATAGGCTCATGCACCTTGGTGTGTTGACTGTGAAGCCATCAGTAAAAACATTGAGAAGTTGGCCAAGCATTTCAGTGGTTTGGACAATCTTAAATTTGCACGTATTGATGCTTCGGTGAATGAACATCCAAAATTGCAGGTAATCCTTTTGCGGTACCATCACATATGCCCACAACATAGAGATCAAATACTTTCAATCTTGTACCACAGTTATGCCATACATTAAATTATACTACATATGTAGCAAAATATAAGACGTTTTTGTAGGCTAAACTAGTCTACAAAAAAGTCTTATATTTTGATACAGAGGGAGTAGTTTTCATTGAAGTATTGGGATTATGTGCTATTAGTTACTACCTAAGTGCCTTCAGAAAAGAAAATCATATGAAAGAGATTACTTTCGACACATTCACGTTATCTGTTGGATTGCTGATTTAATTAACTATTGTTGGAATTATGTGCATTGAATTACCACACTAAGTGTTTTTTAGACATTTTGTGGAATTTTAAATTAGATTGCTCTAAAAAGTAATAACTGTTTTTATGGATTTATAAGCTTTGGACCGTGCATAGTTAGATCCATGAAATTTATAACTAAGCCCATAACAATGTGTGCATAACACATGAATGTTGACATACACGAGGGTGAATTTGTTTCTTGTTTACTGCGAATGTGAAATATTGGTGTGGAGTTTGTTTGTTGTTTCCCGCAAAAAAAAGCAGAGTTTGTTGTTCACAGCAAATGTTGCCATGCATGGAATTTCAAAGATAGCTCTGTGAATAAAGAATAAGCAGAAAAATGACTTCCTATATGTTGAAGATGAGGTTGTGGTGGAGTTGCTGCCACTTATGACTACACATAGGCTAACCGCTATAAGGAACAAAAGCTTAATAAGTGGCATAAATGAACGGGTGATAACTAGGATGTTCATTAAAGTTAAATTTGTGAAAAGAGATCTGAAGGTTTCTAGTTCCTTTGCATTTGAATGCTGGAACCTGGAAGCATGTTTTTTTGCCATTCTGCTGAATGAATTGATCTAATAAACCCGCAGTGACCCATTGAAGGTATAACTTTGGCTTACAGTTTCCCCATGGTTTCTTACAGGTAAACAATTACCCCACACTCTTGCTTTATCCTGCTGAAGACAAGACCAACCCGGTACGTCCACTGAAACAAATTCAAACACGTGATAAGTTACTATTCACCACGTGTTAGTGATATATTGTTGCTCTCCTTTTGGAAATGCAGATCAAACTTTCAAAGAAATTAAGCCTGAAAGACATGGCGAGATTCATCAAAGAGAAGCTACAGATTTCGGACGTCGACATCAAGGAGAAGCTCCAAGCTCCTGACATCGAAACAGTAGCTGCCGCTGACAATGTCAAGGATGAGCTATAGTAGATTGCTGGTTCAAGGATGCCGGGCGTGTTGAAGGAGAATGACCATGGAGCGTGGCCTTATAGAGAAGGAAATAGAGTAGGGGTTGGTCACGGTTTACACAGTAGACATCTAAAATCAAACATATATGATGATGTACCACATGTTCTAACAGTCAGTTGGCAATGTTTGTTGTACCACATGTTGTGAATTAGCTTTGTCCATGTATTTATATAATGAAAATAATAAAGCCAGGAACTCTAATATCGGATGTTGCATGAGTATCGAAGCTCAAGCAGGTTGGATATGTTAGATGAGAATGATCGCAATTTATATTTATTGGTTTGAAAATTTGTGCGAGTTTGCCTTCAAAGTTCGTTATAAAGGTCCAACTGAACAATGTCAAGTACTCCCTCCGTTCGGAATTACTTGTCTCGAAAATGAATGTATCTAGAACTAAAATATGTCTAGATACATCAATTTCTGCGACAAGTAATTCCCTCCGTTCGGAATTACTTGTCTCGAAAATGAATGTATCTAGAACTAAAATATGTCTAGATACATCAATTTCTGCGACAAGTAATTCCGAACGGAGGGAGTACTGAATTAGTTTTCTTGAAATGCAAAATGTTTCGGTTTTGTTATTTGATTGAATCCGTAAGCTTGTTGCAAAAATTTGGAAGGCAACCAAGCATAAGTGCCTGCCAGGACGAAATGTATTAAAATAGAACAAAGAGACCAAAAAAGCAGGCCAATTTTGAATTAGCTGCATAGGCTCAACTCAAAAGCAGGCCAAAATTTAGAATTAGATTTGTAGGGCTTTCCCCTCTCCGAAGAGAGGGAGCCCTTCCAGAAATTCTCAGTGGCCCATGAGGGCCAAAGAGGGGGTTTGGAAATAGTTTTCAACCAGCAATTGACGCGCCTCGGTATAACCTCACTAGCTGCGTCATTGCCCCAAGCGCAAAGATGCCTTCTCCCGTCCGCCCACGACCCCTTCTTATACCCAGCTCCCCCCCGCCACCCCCCTCCGCAAGCGAGGTGGGACTAATCAAACCACCACCAAGCCAACCGACGTACCCACCACCTCGCCAGGGAGCGATTGTGGGCCGCCTCCCCACCGGGGCTGCTTCGGGCCCGGTCTGGTGGCCTTGGGCCACGATCTCAGTGGGCCTGGATAAGGATCAGGCGGCAGCCGAATGTGTCACCGAGCGACGCTTTACTCCAAGAAAAAAAATACTCCAAGAAAAAAAAAATGCTACATGAAGCACAGCAGCGCGTGCTCCCACCGGTCAGTGTGGTGGGCATCCGTGCGGTGCGGCGCGGCCCCGTCATCGTAACACCCGCAGCGCCTCGTGCTCTCTGCTTGTCCTGTCGACCCACCGCCCATTCCCGGCGAGCCACCGCGCGCGGGGGCCGCCGATCCCCGGCAAATCGCGCCGATGCCGCCGCCCGCGATGGCGGCCGAGAAGAGGAGGGCCGCGTATGCGGCCTTCCTCCCGCTGCTCCTCCTCCTCGCGCTCCGCGCCCTCCTCCCCTCCGGCCCGGCCCGGGCCGGGGAGGAAACCCTAGCCAGCAGCAGGTACGTCGTGCGGTTCCTCGAGTACCGCCCCGCCGACGACCACCGGGGGTACCTGGAGGGCGGCCTCCCCCGCCGCGGGGCCGCGTCGTGGCGGTGGGTGGAGCGGCGGAACCCCGCGGCCGCGCACCCGACCGACTTCGCCGTGCTCGAGATCCGCGACGCGCACCGGGACGCCGTCTTCCAGGCCGTCCGCGCGCTCGCCCGCGTCCGGGACGTGCACCCCGACACCAGCCACTCGCGGGCCGCCCTGGCGGCGGATCGGCGGGGCAAGCGCTTCACCGCCATGTCGTTCGAGGAGGAGGGACGCGGCGGCGACGACGATGCGGTTTCCAGCAATAATGCTAGTTCCTCTTCTGGTGGTCAGAGGCGGAAGCTTCAAATGCGGGTACATTTCTCTTTGGTACAGTTTTACTCATGGTGGAAATATCTATGCATGACCATTTGTTTGATAATTATTAGTAGTAGCTTGCAACCGAACTGGGGTACATAAAGATTGCCAGCTCGGAAAAGGAATAGACCAGTCACATTCAGTGGAATTTAAGGCCATTTTGAACATCATTTATGTTCTTACAGTCAACTTGTTGTGGAAACAATTATATAGGACTAGAATTTTCATTTGTACTTCTATGGTTGCTAAAATTGGTCAGAATGTTAACCTTATTGTTTTCTTCTTTTGGAAAAGGACTCCAGAACATTAGCCTTTTCTGTATAAATAAACTATGCAGTTTATGCTCTGCTTAAAGCTAGAACGGCTCCCAACTAGCATGATGCTATGTCACTAAGCTGCGACGCCAACATTAGGTTCTAAACACTGGATTGTATCATATAGACACCTCGGATTTTGTGAATTTTCATGCAGCCTGCTTGTTGTCATGTTTTTTAGTACCGTAACACGTGTCCTTTGACAGATACCACATGTGACAAATCTATTTGGAGCTCCACAACTATGGGAAAGAGGCTTCACTGGTAGGAAAGTCAAAATGGCCATTTTTGACACCGGTATTCGGGCAGATCACCCACATTTTCGTAATATTAAGGTATGATAATGGTGTGCTATTGAGTAAATTTTGTCACCGGTGATTTTAGTCCAGTATACGTGCACAAGAGGTTGAAAAACACGAATTTGGAGGAAGTTAGGCAAACAACTTTGCTTGTGAAAGTTTGTCTCTGCTCTTGAAAACACGCACAATATGTTTACATGCACTTATTAGCTATGAAGTACGGATACGGCGGTAGGGATATGGTGACATGGGATACTACAATTTCTAGAAACTGTCATACAGCGACTATATATAGATAGAGATAGATAGTTCAGAAAATGTCATGTAATAAAGACACAGAATAATTGAATGCGTGAGCTGAGATCAAAATACTGTCCCATTTGTCGCATCCATGCCTCTTTTCACTCCCTAGCAGCAACATCAGCAGGTCAGCAGCATACAAGCAACATCATCAGCCCAGCAGCCCAGCGCCGGAGCACCCAACGGCCAGCACCCAGCAGCTGCCCAGCAAGCACGCGTGCGCACACACACACACACACAGACACACACACACGGAGAAGATTCGAGGCGGTGACAAGGGCGACTCCAGGTGTTGGCGAGGTGAGTCCACAGGGCGGCAATGCAATTCAAGGCGACAGCGTGCTCGTGCGGTCACAAAGATCCAGTCCTCTGCCTTGGTCCTCCTGCCGTTGTGGGAATTGAGAAGGAGAGAGCTGCTGTTAGGGTTTGCAGCGGGCTTCTACTGGGCTCGGGCTGCACTCCCATCATCCCATGTCCTGTGTCCATATAGTTCTTCTTTTCTTTTTTAATCGGAAGAAGCAACACTCCGGGGATACCCTATTTCAGTCGTATGTGGTGTATCTGTCGCGTCCTGGACGTGGACATGCTGGACCTGGCCGTATCGGTGCTTCATAGCTTATTAGTGTCATCACCTGACACTTCTGTCCTTACTAAGGTACTTCTTCTGAGATATTGCAACATTAATTCATGTCTGCCCGTAACAAAACTATGGTGGCACTGCCTTGGGGAAACTGCTATGCGTGTATTATCTCTAATGGAAAATGAAATTAGAGCTTGTTATCCTGACTAACTGTGCAGGACAAATTAAAGTTACACCATTTTCTTGCATATCACATTATCTTGGAGGTAAAATTTCCCCTGAAAAGTGAAGTCTTTCTAAGATAGTATAACTTTGCAGGAGCGCACAAATTGGACAAATGAAGACACATTAAATGATAACCTTGGACATGGAACATTTGTAGCTGGAGTGATTGCTGGTCAAGATCCAGAATGTCTTGGATTTGCACCAAACACTGAGATATATGCATTTCGAGTGTTCACAGATGCTCAGGTACTGGACTTGGTTGCTATATATGACGCGCATCCACAAGCTTTTTTCACCATAATAATTACTTTCCATCTTCTTTGTTTGCAATTGCAAAGGTTCTCAAAACTAGGGAAACCGAACTGTAACTTTTTTTAAAGACAAACCATGAGCCTTACAGTGTCTTGATGCCCTCAACATGTCTTCATTCTATAGATGTAAGATATAATTTAGGATCACCAGACCTTGAGGTGCTAGGTTACTAGTATCTGTGAAAATTCTGCGAGCAATTTTTACTATCTATTTGGAGCAAATACAACTAATTATGCTGAAATTTGTGCTGGTAAGATTTTGAGAATTACTTTTTGCTTGCAGTGCAGATATCCTACACATCATGGTTCTTGGATGCATTTAATTATGCGATGGCAACTGGTATGGATGTATTGAATTTGAGTATTGGTGGACCTGATTACCTGGATCTCCCCTTTGTGGAAAAGGTAGAACATGGTTATAATCGCTAAACTCCAGTTTGTTTCTTTTGCCTCCGCACTTGTTAGTATTACATTGACTTTTGTTTTGTACTGCATGTTGTTTAAATGTGACAGCTCTTGTAGCTACTAAGTAGTGATAGTAACTCATAGCCCTCTAGTGATGGGCAACTAGTAACTGGCAGTATCCTTGATAGCTACGGAAGTCCTATCTTTCTTGGTCAATTTATCATCATCTTTTTTCTTGGTTGTAAAAATAGGTGAGCTTATTGACTTGACAATAATGGGAAGAAGGCCCACTTATAGATCAAATTATGAACTTGCTCTGAACAAAAGATTTTGTAGCAATTTTGTAGCATTGGAATTCTCTAGGAACACATGTGCTTCCGTAGCTATCGAGATTTAACCGACTATGGGTTTATAGTCGTTGGCATATCTCCTCTATGAATGTTTGCGGTCATTTACTTGAGCAACACCAACTGTTGCTGTCTTCTCTTATTTCTGGTTTCAATGCATTTTCCCTGCGTAGTTTTGCATACTTCTCTGCTTACTGGAGTAAAAAAAGAACCAGTCCAAGTCACCAGTGCTGACAAATGTTTTCTGCTGCTAATGAAACTTTGGGGATCTTAAATAATTTTTATCGGGGTCTTGAAATCTTTCTAAATTTGTTCTGTAGGTCTGGGAGCTCACAGCAAACAACATTATTATGGTATCAGCTATTGGAAATGATGGTCCCCTCTATGGCACATTAAATAATCCAGCTGACCAAAGCGATGTCATTGGCGTTGGTGGTATTGATTACAATAACCACATAGCTTCATTTTCCTCTAGAGGCATGACTACCTGGGAACTTCCCCATGGGTACATTTTTTAACTTGATAGTATACTGTCTTCTTGGTGTGCCACTAATTTTCTCATATCTGCAAAGGCAATGTTACTGGGCTTTGTCGGTCTCCTGAAAAAGCCAACATTGGTTAGGAATGCATTAGAACAGTATGCGAAGCCTATAGAGTTGTGAGCTTGCTATATCTGTACTTTCCTGAAATTTATATTGAAGGTGTAGGTTATCGGCATCTCATATTTTCTTCTCTGTTATGGAGTTAAAGGTCTTTGCTTACCAAACTTTGCCAAAGTGCGCATGAAAGATGGGTATATGCAGTTTCTCGTAAACAATGGACATAATATCGTCTTTGGGGTCAAGCGAAATTAGTTCATGTCAAGTTCTAAACTGATGACTGTACTTACATTGTTATAGTTACACCTCTTTTGATTTTAATGTGAAATTTCTCAATGTTTGTACCTTCTGTGTAAATTATTTGTTTGGGATGTTAGTGCGACATATCTGTGTTTTTTTAATATGGCGAGGAAAACTATTTTCTGTAGCTCTTAACTGCTAGCTTGATACTGAAAAAAACTGAAGCAAATAATTGGATGTTGGAAAGGTAATGCATGTTAACTGTAGTGATAGAATTTTTGACAGCTCTAAGCAACTTTTCTCTTACACTCGTTTCATTCCTCACATTTTAGAAATAGCATCCTCAGAATTTGTGTCTTCAATTCTGCAGATATGGCCGTGTAAAACCTGATGTTGTCGCATACAGTCGTGATATAATGGGTTCTAAGACCAGCACAGGCTGCAAGACTCTTTCAGGTACCAGTGTTGCAAGCCCGGTGGTTGCTGGACTAGTATGCTTGCTTGTTAGTGTTATACCAGAAGACAAGCGGAAATCCATCGTTAATCCTGCTAGTATGAAACAGGCCCTTGTTGAGGGTGCTTCTAAGCTTGTGGGGCCGAATATATATGAGCAGGGTGCAGGCAAGCCTGATCTGTAAGTTTCTTGCTTTTGTTCTACATATCTCTTCATAGGTGTATGGTGTGTTCGACATTTCAAGTGCATTCCAGTTGTAAGGTGCAACTGTTCAGAAACCAGAGAATGTATCCTGTCAACCTTGCCTGCTCTTTTGTTTCATTGTTTGCTCAAGTCACGCTCATTTATTCTACTATCCTTTTCCAGATGGCAATCATATGAAATATTGAAAAATTACCAACCACGAGCAAGTGTATTTCCTAACATGCTTGACTTCACCGACTGTCCCTACTTCTGGCCTTTTTGTCGTCAACCTTTGTATGCTGGAGCCATGCCAGTAGTATTCAATGCTACAATTCTTAATGGGATGGGGGTGATTGGTTATGTTAAGGATCCACCTGTATGGCAGCCATCTGAAGATGTGGGCAATCTTCTTAGTGTTCACTTCACCTACTCGGACACCATCTGGCCTTGGACAGGGTACCTTGCCCTGCACATGCAAGTTAAAGACGAAGGTTCTCAGTTTTCAGGCATAATTAGTGGCAATGTTACCCTGTCAATTTACAGCCCAGCTGCTGAAGGGGAAAGCAGCCCACGGAGTAGTACGTGTGTTCTTTACCTGAAGGTCAAGGTGGTTCAAACACCTGTTAGGTCAAGAAGAATACTGTGGGACCAATTTCATAACATCAAGTACCCATCTGGATATGTTCCGAGGGATTCACTTAATGTGAATAATGATATCCTTGATTGGCATGGTGACCACTTGCACACAAATTTTCACATACTGTTCAACATGCTGAGAGATGCAGGATACTATATTGAGACCCTTGGGTCACCACTTACCTGCTTTGACGCTAGCAATTATGGTACATTGCTCATGGTTGATCTTGAGGACGAGTACTTCAGTGAAGAGATTCAGAAACTCAGGGATGATGTTGTACACAAGGGGCTCGGCCTTGCTGTTTTTGCTGAATGGTATCATGTTGATACCATGGTGAAGATGACATTCTTTGATGAAAATACCCGCAGTTGGTGGAGTCCGCTTACTGGTGGTGCAAATATTCCTGCCCTTAATGAACTTTTGGCCCCATTTGGCATTGCTTTTGGGGACAAAATACTGAGTGGTGATTTCTCAATCAATGGTGAGCAGTCCCACTATGCTTCCGGGACTGATATAGTGCAATTCCCAGCAGGAGGTTTTTTGCATGGCTTCGAACTCCAGGAAGACCCCAAAACTGCACATAATAGCTCAACTCCAGATACACAGAACACCCAGTCCCAGGAGAAGAGCAAGGTTAGCATCTATTGCCGGTTTAGCTGGACCCTTTTTTTCATCATATTGTTTTATCTGCGAGTTTCTAGCTACTGGATGATGATCACTTGTACGGTAGCCCCTTGAACTTCCATAAAGCACTTCGTTGGCCAGACATAAGCTCTATCTATTTAGATTGTTTGATTTACTGTAATAAAATGCGCTAAACAAATTTAAGAGTGATTTTGCGATAGGGATATTGGTCTCGTCAGGTCAGACATTCTGGTTCGCCATTGCCAAGTGGCGCTTACTTGAGAAGACAGCAGAGGAGGTGGTGTCTTGGTTTAAATTTTCCACATCATTTTCCAGTTGTCATCCAGTGGGTCAAAACTGCTTCCAACACTGGATTCGGGGGTTGTCGCTTTGGTTTTGAAAGTTCTGGTCGTCGGATATACAGCTTTAAATTCAGGGGGTTAGGTGGCCTTAGCATCAACCTGGAGTTTTTCCCTATTGAAATTTATCTTCCAGCTGATCTCTTTATACGTCCAGCTAGTATATAAGTTGTTTTTGTTGAAGATTATTTTTGTAGAGACCATGAAAGCGGTCGCATCTTTTCCTTAAGTAGGACAGCAAAACAATGTCAGAGGTTTTTCATCAAAATAAAGTAAAACCCCAATTAAAACCATAGGCAGCACACACACACACAGACACACACACACACACAATAGGCTACATCTCAGGCTGGTTCTCGCAACCGTCTGCCATACGCTTACTCATAGTCCCCAGCGCTATGCCTCCCCGTTGTTGGCGCCAAGGAAGATGATAACGGCTAACTGTAAAAAATTACAGTTAGAGCAGATAGGTAACATATTTATTGCGACGCTTTGTCCCTTTGGTATGGTTCGATATTGGCTTAAGCAGCTATCCCATTAATAGAATGCTAGTGAGTGTGCTGCTGGCCTGTTCGTTCTCCATGTAGATGCAAAGTTATATTTTGTTTTGGACTTAACAGTTTTATCCATGAGAATAGTTTGATCGATCGTTTATTACTTGCATTGAATACTATATATTTTCAAACTTCAAATCATACAATATCGTCATATGAATTTGGTATCCGAGGCTTATTGATTTCTTTATGTCAGCTCTCCTCGATTCTTGGTATGCTTGAAGTAGGCGAAGGGCGAATTGCAGTATATGGAGATTCAAATTGTCTTGACAGTAGTCACATGGTAACAAACTGTTATTGGCTTTTGAGAAAAATTGTGGAGTTTGCTGGCAATAGAGTCAGAGATCCTGTCCTTTTCTCAGAAGCAACTCGGTTAAAATTTCCAGTTTTTGAGAACATCCAGAAACCCTTGCGTAGACCCGATGTAAATTTTTCAATGTTTTCATCTGTCATCGGCAAGGAATTGATATGTCACCAGGACTCCCGATTTGAAGTTTGGGGAACGAAAGGTTATGGTATCCAACCAACAGGCACAACAAGAAAGCTGCCAGAATACCAAAAGAATGAAGTTTCTAGTAGTCCCAATCGATTAATAAAATCTTCTTACAAGAGACAAGATGAAGCTGGCTTGCAAAAATCCATTTTAGTACCCAATGCTAATAAATTTGATGATAAAAGAGATTATTTTGGCTTTATCAGCCATGAAGAGGTATCATATCTTGCCTTTCTCTGTCAATTACCAGTTGCTTTCCTTTCCTGTCTTCATTCTGTTGGTTCAGTGATCCCTTTGAGCTGTACAATTTATGTAAACACTAAACACTGACTACCATCAAGGTTAGCACGCTATTAATATATAACCGTTTGCCGTTTTTTTCATGCCGAAAGCAGTTGCCAAATATTCTCTGCAATAGCCTGAGTAACCTAAGTTTATTGCTGATATAGTTCTTTCATTTTTCGCTTAAAAAATATAATTCTTTCATGTTTAGTCTATAATTCAGCACTGTTGTGTTATTTGAATTGGGATAGTTCTGGCTTCTTGAGAGAAGCAGCAGCTGAGCTTGTGGTTCAAAATGATATACTATGATCCACTATAGTTTTTGTAGTCCATCTTCAATTTCTCAATGATTTTTGTTATACTTATTGCCATAAAGTTTGGTTGCCACACCACAAGATAGGCAAGTTTGACTGAGTTAGCCCCTTGTTTGGTTTGCAGCCGCACTTGTGGCAATATTCTTTTCATGCAATGTGTGGCAACATGTGACGCCAATTTTTTATTTTTGGAACTGGAGCCCTTATTAGGGCTCAATCTATTACTCCCTCCTGTCCTTTTTTTCTCTGAGTGTAAGGTAGGCCCACATACCAAGGAGAGGATTTCTCTGTCAAAATAGGAATTTAGCCCCTGGTTTGTTACAAATGACTGCCTAGGTAGTTATGATGTGCATGCAGACGATTGGCTCTCCTTGCCCCACGCCTCAAATCTCGCCCGCACGTAGTACTCTCTCTCCACATCTCCACATGCGTCTCTGCAACTCTCTGCATGCGCAGAATCCTTCTCTCCCCGTCCCATGGCTCTACACTTTTCCATGGTGCCCGTTCCATGACACTACACTTTTTCATGGTGTTCGCATATGAGGAGGAAGGAAGCATACCAAGAGACGCTGAAAACTGGTAGAATTGGAGACAAATTTTTTGGTTTGATCAAAACACTTTGCGCTCAAATTTTCTAGTTCCCTCCGAAACTGAACTGCTCGCCATAGTTTAGCATATCGAAAATTTGCTTACCCCTATGGTCTTTGAAACTCAGAATTAATGTCTATAAATTCCATAGTTCAGGAAAGCGCTAGGCGTTAATTGTGTGTTTTGCCACCGCCTTGCGCTTTACTGACTAAAGCGCATGGTTATGCGGAATTATGCGCAGATTAAGCTCATTTATGCGCAATGCGTTTTACCAACGCCTAGAGCCTAGGCGCGCTTAAGCGCTTGCTTAGGCGCGCCTTTTTTTTTTTAAATTCATACACCATGAACAGAACAACCTGCTCACTCTCTTTGTTCTTCTCTCCCACACCATGAGCATGCATGCAGTGGCTAGCCTAAACCTCGATTATATGTACGTATTTGAGGAGAGCGACGACGACGCTATGAATTGATTCTTTCCATGTTCGATCTTTTTCCTATTTTATCTTCTCTGTTGATAGTGTTTCGACGTGTTGATGTACACCGTCGTCAAGGTGGATACCGCCCTCCACAAGCACACCGTCGTCGGGTGGGTGTCGCCCTCTGCGAGCATGTGCACAACGTCTTTCTGGAGCATGATGTGGTCGAGCGTGTGCATACCGCCTTCTGGGAGCTCGCTGTGGTTTGGGTGGACGCCGCCTTCAACGAGCATGCGGTGCTCTTGGTGAATGCCACTTTTAGCGAGCACGCAGCTGGTGCGTGGTCCTCTGAGTGGCCCCGCCATCTGTGAGCATGCTGTTGTCCTCTCCGACCAAGCTCTCCTCCCACAACCATGCATGGATTTCGTCCACGAGGAGGAGCAGGGCGTGGGGGACAAAGGGAAGGCGGGATGAGCGGGACGACGATGAGACGTACGAGAAGAGGGTGAAGGGGAAGAGCAGATGGGATTGCTGGAGGTGGGAGAGGAGACAAAGAGATAGAAGAGTCGTGGAG
>LR738712.1:700272549-700336412 GCA_902687465.1 Secale cereale | reverse complement strand
GGGGGAGGGAGGGAGAGGGAGGGAGGGAGGGAGGGAGAGGGAGGGAGAGAGGGAGAGGGAGAGAGAGAGTTACTGCGGGTGTGCAACCGAGTACGAAAGGGAGAGTTGGAAAGAATCGCGACAAGCAGACAATTCCAGGAAAAAGGGAGTCATTAAGAAGAGAATTCCCTAGTTAATTAGCAGAAACCATGTGAAAACAGGCACATCACACCCACGACACAGGGCACCCGGCCAACCTGGCTACACACCATCGAAGAGAGGAACACCGTCGAGATTGCCGACAAATTGTCATCGTCATCACTTCTTGAGTATGCGGCTCCTTCACCGTGGTAAACCAACCAAGAGCACTCGCCACACGCAACACGTGAAATCTTTGTGTGCCTATGCCAAAAGTTCTGCCAAAGATATCAAGGACTAGGCTACTCCGATTTTTGTGATGTGTCTTGCAGGAGAAAGAAGCACACCTTGCACCAACAAAGCCCGGCCTCCATCGCTTAGCATCGTCGCCACTGTGTTGCTATGTGCTCCTACAACTCCGCGGCTCCTTCACCGCGGGAAACCAACCAAGAGCACTCGCTGCACGCAACACGTGCAATCTTTGTTGGCCTATGCCAAACAATCTGCCAAAGATGCCAAGGACTAGGCTACTCTGATTTTTGTGTCTAGTCTTGCAAGGGAAAGAAGCACACCTTGCCCCAACAAAGCCCGACCTCCACCGCTTAGCATTGTCGCCACCGTGTTACTCTATGCTGCTACAACTCCGATTTCATGCTCAGGGATATTGAACGGTTGACGACGAAGGACATGCCTCTACCTTGCTCTTCTTGTCAAGATCATCTTCGCCACATGAGTTGCAACGTCATCGGAATCCCCAACACTGTTCACCACGATGTGCACGCCCAACTACAGTAAAGCGGGAACCATGATCTTCAAAACGACCCCCCCAAAGAGGGAAAATGACGGTGAGCCATCGTCGCCGCCTGATCCTGCACTAGGATCTAGCATTTTGCCTGAAGACATAGCTTGGCGGGTGGGGGAACCACAACACCTCGACGGCGTCTCCAAGGAGAACAACGCCGCTGGTGCTTGGGCGTTGTTGCGGCCTGCAAGCACCAGCAAGCCTTCGCCACAATCCGATGCCTCCATGCAATTGACAACAATCATTGGTATGCCAACCCGTTGAGCCGTGCATCACCAGTGTAGCGATGGTGCCAAAGCCACACTTGAGCCACCACCTCCCTTGCCTTCATTCATCGGAGGGCCAGATCTGGACGAGTCCGCACGGACCCGGTGACCATCCTCGCTAGTGTCGCAGGAGGCAAACGTGTCTGACACGCCACCACCAGAGCCAGGAGGATGGGCTGCCACCCCACTGCACCAAGCCATGCAAACAGCCAGATCAAAGCCACGTTGCTCCACCGTCGTTGTGCCCGAAGCCACAACCGTTGGAAATCGCGCCTTCGGGAGGAGCAGCCGGGAAGTTCGGGATGAGCCCGAGCCTCCTCCACCACAAGCAAGTGCCAAGACGTGAGGCCAAGGACTCATCACCGCAACGCAGCCCCTCGGGCGGATGCGCCAACACATGCCCCATCGAGCGCCACCACCACCATCCTAGGGCCGCTGCACGAAGAACACAAGAAATCCAGACCCCCATCCTTCCGCCAAGATGCCAGGGAGAGGCGGAGCAGGGGTCAGGCCTGAAGTTATTCTGTCTGATTTTGTGGCGTCAATTTTGATCGCCTAACCTTAGGCATGTATGGCAAAAAAGTGTGGCAAATGTTGGCAAACTTAGTCTATGAACCAAACAGGCCCTGAATCTTAGAAGGCAGAGCTGCTGCACAACTATTTTTGTACCGGGTCAATGTCTATCCTGAAAGCACATTAGGAGTTAAGACTATAGACAACACAGAGCTGTCGTGAATAGGAAGGCTATATAAGGATGCGGACGAATGGAACTCGGCGGCACCTACTCCTGAATCATGGTTCGTGGCTAGGGAAGCGTCTGGACGAATACGCGATGGCATGAAAGCGCAAAACAGATTTATACACAGATGGACCTGTTCCATACAACGGCTGGCACTTGAGTAAACGTCATTTGTAACGGTGTGTGGACACGGTGATCGCTTCTCCCTATGGTCTGCATTGAAGACATAGCTTGTTCGAACAAGCCTTTCTGACCTGCATTTTCTATCGGTGAATACGGAAAAACGTGTCACCAATTAGGAGGAGCGTTTCAATTCAGATTTGCACATACATGTTATAGAACAGGAAGATTGTTTTTTGAATATGTGAATATTTTATTTTTCATACCATATATTCAAAAACCTTTTGGGAAAATAAAATATTTTGAAATGATTTTTTTTGAATACATCAACTTTTCTTAGCATAAGAACATATTTTTATATATGGGATGCATATTTTTTCCAAATTGTATGAATATTTTTTAACAAAGAATAAACATTTTTCTGAAATGTAAGAACATTTTCCCCTAAGGAACCTAGTATGTCATAGAGCGTGCAAATCGGTAAAGGTTGATGTGGTAGCTGGTTGTTGGAAGCTGCCTCGCTCCTTGACAGGAATTAAATGAGATGAGACCCACAGCGGTACAGGATGCAAAGAATCTAATACGTCAGAGTTAAATGTTAGAAGATACTCCCTCCGTCCCAAAATAAGTATCTCAACTTTAGAACAAAGGGAGTATTAGATAAGGCTGATGTAACCAGTAAACTGTTATTTCTTAGGCAAGCTAGTTTGGGCTGAAAAGGCAGGCAATCTTATCCTAGGCTAATGTTATATGGCCATTGGTTTGAGCAGTTAATCTTATCCTGGTCAATGTTATATGGTCATTGCCTGGAGTGTGCTGACATTAAGGTGATGGTTTTACTGTTATGCAGGTCGCAAGCCAATGGATGGTACCTGCTTGCTTTGCTGTCACTACTTGTAAGTAATCGTACACATAGTTTCATATGCACGAGGAAGGCGTGTGATTTCTCATTCGATTCCTTGTCGAACACGCAGGCATTATGGTGTACCTCAGTTGCAGAGCGCAACAAAGGCGCCGTCGACCAAGGAAAGGGTCCGCAACCGGTCGCCTGTCAAGTTTGGTATAATATGGAAAGTTGTGTGGGGCCATAGAAGGTTTTGACTCCGGATCTGGCCATCTGCCATGGTATATGATATAACCGAAGCTACATCGATCCACCGGCTGGACATGAAGAAGCTCGCAACGGATGTCAATCGAGGTCCAAGTCGTGGTGGCTCATGTTTAGTCTGTGCGAAGAGAGCCGAGTCAAAACACCTCTGCAACTGCGTGGCTATGTTCCAACATTTCATCGCCATCGCCATCGCCATCCAGTTGTACAAAACTCTGTCTATAATAATAAGAGACTGCTTTGGGACATAATAGGCGAGAGCTAATTCGGTAGGAAGAGGCTAGAGTTGACGTCTTTTTTTTTTATTTTTCTTCTGCGAAAGGATGAGTTGTTTCTTGTAGGTCAGCGAGACTTTCGAGTTTTCAGGGTGGCTATGCTTCAGCTTGTAAGTACTGGACGAGCTCATCTGAAAACAGAGGAAGGCCAGGTTATTTTTTTTTCTGGGGTAAATGCTGCCAATCCGCGTAAGATCGCGTTGGTCGCTCGCTTACCATGCTTTGCCTGCCCTCGACCAGCAGAGCTACGAGTGGTGGTGTGTGGAGCTGCAACTGTTTGCGAGAAGAGCTGTGATCCTCGCTGCCCGAGGCAGTGGGGCGCGGTGAACAAAGGGCAGCTGTGCTGCAAGCGGCAACATAGACTGCTGTTGGTGCTGCGAGGCTGCATGCCGGAGTTACGAGCAGGGTCACAAGGCCACATGACAGCGCTGCAAGGGCGGTGTGTCGAGGCTATGACACGTCGTGGTGGCAGGTGGGAGATACAATTCCGAGATGCTACCACGCGGCAGAATTTTTGTTCAAAAAGACCACCTGTCGAGTTGAATTGCCGAAAAAGACTACCTCTGAAACAAATTGACAGAAAGGATCAGCTACACCATGGCGGCAGGTGCGCCAGCCGACACGTGGCACCTGCCGCCACAGGCGTTGGCGGCAGGCCAAGCTTAACAGATTTTTTCGTCCGCGTACAAACTGCAACGGAACGTGCCGGAGGGGTGCGCCCAGCTGCCACGCCGCGAGGCGTCAGCTACTACTGCTGCGCGTGTTGCGATAGGCCAGGTGGGCCTTGCCGCCACGGCCCAAGGCGGCGCACGCTGCGTACGGAAGCTCAAACCCTTTTAAATGCATATATACCAACTTGAAAGAAACTTACTAGTACTTGGGTTAATGGATTTCAGTGCTAATCACGAGCTTGTTTCTCCGAAACAGCCAAAAAATTGGTCAGTACTCATCAGCTCATCGTACGTACGCGGCCACACTAAACAATACACCAGCCCGATGCAGACGGTATCTCTGATCTGCGCTAGCGATGTGGATTAAACAAAGCAGCATGGCCTCCGCGTACAGGGCGCCGCTGCCACGCAGCGGCTGCCGCCTCGGACCGTGGCGGCCGGGCCCACCTGGCCTGCGCGCGCGAGTTGATGCCGTCTGGCTGCGTGGCGGCAGGGCCCACTACTCCAGTCCGTTCCGTTGCAGCTGCTTTCCGGATGAATAAACCTGTTAAGCCCGAGTTGCCGCCTGCTCCCGTGGCGGCTGGGGCTGCCGCCGGTGCCTGTGGCGGCAGGTGCCACGTGTCGGCTGCCGCACCTGCCGCCACGGTGCAGCTGGTCTTTTTTGTCAATTTGTTTTAGAGGGGGTCTGTTCTAGCAATTCGATTCGTCAGGTGGTCTTTTTTGACAAAAAATCCACGCGGCAAGGTGGGAGAGAGAAGGTTCTTTTTAGCTGCGATCCAATGGTGCCGAACAGAGAGGCGTTTTTTTTTCGCTGCGATCCAATGGTGCTGAACTGCGTGTCTTGCTAAGCGAGGAGCAACTTCATGGTTGCCGTTCGTCGCACCGCACAATGGCGCGCAAACAGAGAGCTCCTAGAAGCCAAACAACAACTTCTGTAATGTTTCATAGGCAAATTTGCTGCCCGTCTGCGGTCTGCCCTGAAATGCTTCCAAGATCAACTTTGAGGCCCTGGTTTCCATGGGCAAATTTGCTGTTCGTTTGCCCTGAAATGCTTCAAATCCTCCACCCCGCTCCTACGCTAGTCAACAGCCTGCCTGTATATTTATTCAATTAGAGAAATGGTATTCTTACGTACGAGTTTTACTCCAGGTAGTCATTCCTCCTTTCACGGGACGCACGATTTAAGTAAAACTTTTATGTAGTAATAGAATTTCTTATTCAACAATGATATTTGTTCCCCGCAACAACAACAACAACAACAACAACAACAACAATAAAAGGGTTATCGTCGATCGATCGTAGCCCGACCCGCACCCTTTACTATTGGTTGAACCATGTATTACTAGTCGGGATTGCTAAGTCTCAGTCGATCCTATATTCGTAGGATCTTACATTAAGATCCGTGCAAAATTTTCTTTTTCTTTTTCATTTTTCTTTCTTACATGTTACTCCCTTCGTTTGGAATTACTCGTCTAGATACATCCATTTCTACGACAAGTAAATCCGAACGAAGGGAGTACATCACTTGAATTAGAATTGATTAAGTCTTAGTCGACTGAGACCTAGATACACCCATTACCAATACCATGCATGTATGAACTAACTAGATAGAGGGGGCTACGTACGTCGGTACGTGTGAAGTAGTTGCCTCCGGCTCCGGGTTGTCTTGCTCACCCTGTAGACTGAACATTCGTCGGCCTACAGTTGCGTAATGTGCGGTTGCATGTGCATGCTGTTGACTAGTGTACTGATGCTGATAATAACAGCTCAACGACATTCCCATGGTTAGTTGACCGCCAGTCGCGCCAGCTAATTATGCTTCTACCGTACTGCAGCCAACACACTCAGCACGACCGATATATGCCTGCCTCTGCCTTTGCCCAGGCTACGCGTGTCGTCGCCACTCACCGTTCCTACGCAACATAGAGCGCGCGGTGTTTACTTGTAGTCCCTACGTGCTCCAGCCGCGTTGAAAGTTTGGCATGCCCGTCGTTTTAACTATGCCTGTGCCGGCAACTGCCCGTGGTTGCACCAAACGACGGTTGATTATCTTCAGGAATCTACCTAGGACGAAATTATACTCCTAAAAACATATAGGTAGTACATAGATGAAACTTATCGTGCCACCTTGTCAGCATATTCCCACATGCATGTCTGGGGCATCAGCTGGCAGAGGCCAAAAAATAAAATAAAAAATAGAGCTATGTGTGCATGGGAGCAGAAGAGCGTTATAAATATGGCCTCATGTATGCACACCACTTCATCAGCTCAGCTCAGCCCCAAAGGAAGCCTACCTAGCTAGCTCTCTTGAGACAGAGACTTTGAGAGCTTAACTTTGTTGTGACTTGTGAGCTCCCCATGGCTTCCTCCACTGTCTGGCAATGCCTTGCTGCTCTCGCCCTCTTCTCCTCCGCCGCCTACGGCTACGGCTACGGCTACGGCTCCGGCTCGGGCTCCGGTCACGGCAATGGCTACGGCAACGGCAACAACAATGGCTACGGGAACGGGCAGCTGGATCCCAAGTTCTATGAAAAGAGCTGCCCTCCTCTGGGTTTCATCGTACGCATGAGCATGATGAAGGCCGTGCGTGCCGAGCCCCGCATGGGCGCCTCCCTCCTCCGCCTCTTCTTCCATGACTGTTTCGTTCAGGTAAAATACACTCACCATGCATATGCACGCACGTACGAGGTTACATTCGTGATCACGTCAAGATCATGTCATGTATGTTTTTCTCAGGGCTGCGACGGGTCCATTCTCCTGGACGACGTGCCGGCCACCAACTTCACCGGCGAGAAGACCGCCTTCCCCAACGTCAACTCCGTCCGCGGCTTCGAGGTCATCGACGATATCAAGAGGACCGTGGAGTACGTCTGCCCGGGCGTCGTGTCCTGCGCCGACATCCTCGCCTTGGCCGCGCGGGAAGGCACAGTTCTGGTACGTACTACGTGCATGCAAGCGTATTACTGTGTACGTGCATTACTTGGTACAGTTACGCTGACAACAATCTGCATTGCACTTACTTTGCCACGTATACGTGCACAGCTCGGCGGGCCAGGCTGGGCGGTGCCGCTGGGCCGGCGGGACTCGACGACGGCGAGCCTGGACGGGGCCAACAGCGACCTCCCGGGGCCGGCGCTGAACCTGACCGAGCTCATCCAGTCGTTCGCCAACAAGAGCCTGAGCCCGCGCGACCTCACGGCGCTCTCCGGCGCGCACACCATCGGCTTCTCGCAGTGCGTCTTCTTCCGGGACCACATCTACAACGGCACCAACATCGACCCCGCCTTCGCCGCGGACCTGCGCCGCAGCTGCCCCGCGCCGACGGGCTCCGGCGACACCAACCTGGCGCCGCTCGACGCGCAGACGCGGTTCGTCTTCGACAACGCCTACTACCCCAACCTCGTGGCGCGGCGGGGCCTGCTGCACTCCGACCAGGAGCTCTTCAACGGCGCCTCCCAGGACGCGCTGGTGCGGCAGTACAGCGCCGACAGCGCGCTCTTCTTCGCCGACTTCGTGGCCGCCATGATAAAGATGGGGAACATCAGCCCACTCACCGGAAGCGCCGGCGAGATCAGGCGTAGCTGCAGGGTCGTCAACAGCAGCTGATCCCTCCCAGAATTTCAGGTTGCAGAGCAAACAACTTGCGGGGAAAGCAAGGAATGTACTCCCTCTGTAAACTAATATAAGAGCGTTTAGATCACTATTTTAGTATTCTAAATGCTCTTATATTAGTTTACGGAGGGAGTATCTTAAAAAGTTTGTGTAACTAATTTTTATTCTCGTTTAAATCTCACCTCTGTGATAAGTTCACTGTACGCCGAGAGTTTTCTGTTATCAACCACTGTTGTTAAGTTTTGGCAGAACTGAATTCAGTTCATTCGATTAAATTTCAAATTTCGGTTCTGATAGAAGTTGAACTTGATTCTAAAATATCCCAGCAACAACTTGTATGTTTGTATGCTACCTGGATTTAAGTTATTCATTATACAAAATTTCGTTGTCTAAATTTGAACCTCACCTTCACACATCAAAATTTGCTCGGAACCGGACATGGAGTATCTAATCTCGAGCACTACTATTTAAAAAGAAAAATTAGATTTAAGAGAGGAATTTTGTGCGTATAAGTTGGATTTGGCGAAAGCCTATGATCGCATAGACTGACATTTCTTGCAATGTATGATGGGGGCTTTGAGTTCTGCGCCGAGTTGGATAAATTGGATTATGTCGTGTGTTACATCGGTGAAATTTGCCGTGCACTTTAGGGGCCGTTTGGTTCAATGGCTATCCTTAGGTGGGATAGGGATAGCCAGTTTTTTGAAGGATGCCACTCGTTTGGTTTGTAGGCAGCAAAGGATGGGGATAGCCAAGATGCTGGGAATATTCCTCTAAAAACTGGTTAACCAGAGCCGCCGAAATATGCCGGATGAGGGCAGCCATGCGCTTCGCCTCGCTCGCGTCGCACGCGAAACGTTTTTTTTCCGCTGAATCGCTTCTCCCCAACGAAACCCATCACTTTACCCCTGTTGTACTCAATTTCTCGATCACTGGCGCCGGCGGCCGAGCGACGCCGGCCGGTGGAGGCTACAGCTCCGATTCCCCTCTCTGAAATTCCACTCTTTGATCTATTCCATTTGTTTCTCCATGAACTGCTGCTACTTTTCATGCCTCTACTTGATTTACTTTTCTCTCTGAACTGCAGCTTGTTCGCTTCTCTAGTTCTGCTTGTTTACACATGAGAGATTGTTTAGCCTGTTTGCTCGTGTATGCTACTGAAGTGAATTATGTTGAATCATGGCATGCAATAAGAGATGGAATCTGGTACTTAATATTCATGACGTCATTAGCAGTTGGACTATGTAAGTAGTTGCAACTTGTCTAGCTTTGGACTATGAAGTTGAAAAAATCAACGTTGTTATGGAAATGCTGCTATCCCTAGCTAGCGACTTCTTATCCTTCTATCCAAACAATAAAATGTGGTTATCCAACCTACCCTGTCCCTCCCAACCAAACAACGAAAATTGACTATCCCCAACCACGTGGTTGAGGACATCCTTAGCCAACTTAACCTTGCCCGCGAACCAAACGCCACCTTAATGGACAGCTGTTGGAGTCATTTTCACCTTCTGGGGGGCTCAGGCAGGGGGACCCATTATCTGCGTACTTGTTCCTATTTATAGCCAAGGCACTTTCTTTGCTGCTTAATGATGCTTCAGCCAGAGGAGCTCTTCAGGAGTTTCGTTTGAATAGACAAGCTCCAGGTATTTCGCACTTGTTGTTCGCGGATGACAGTATGTTATTTTTCAAATGCTCCATTGATCAAGCAGTAGCTATTAAGAATATTCTGACGGGATACGAGAAGGGGACTGGACAACTTTTAAGTCCTGATAAGTGTTCCATGATGTTTGGGAAAAAAGTGTACTCCCTCCGTCCAGGTGCATAGGGCGCCTAAGAGAATTCAGAATTTCTAAGAATATAAGTCGCTATTGTCAATTCACAAGAGGTGGTAATTAATTACGTGACCAATCATAGATAGCACACGACCTATACGTCCACTGCATGCAAATAGCCTATCCATTTTCCCGTGCATGCAAATAGCAATAAATGTGTATGCATGCAATTCACCTATTAACAAGCGCGTTGGTTGGCTGTCGTGTTAGGATGGCGTGCTAACTGCTCATAAAATAGATCATTTAATTTTTCATCTCACCCAATCTCTACGCGCCTAAATCACAGTGCCCCTTCTTAGATGCCCTATGCACCTGGACGGAGGGAGTAGTTTGGAGAATCAAGTGGCTATAAATGGCAATCTTAAAAATTACGGTCAATGGGTTCGAGAATAAATGTCTTGGACTACCGGTTCCTCCAGAGGGAAGAATGAAGGCTGGTAAGTTCCAATCTACTAAAGATAAGGTTTTGAAAAGGCTCTCTAATTGGATTGAAAAATACGCTTCTTCTGAGGTGAAGGAAGACTTAATAAAGTCAGTTATTCAGGCTCTACATGTGTATGCAATGGGTATCTTTAAGTTTCCGGCTTCCCTTTGTGAGGAGTTATCCCAGATTATCAGGAATTTTTGATGGGGAGATAAGGAAGACAGAAGGAAAACTCATTGGTTAGCATGGGACAAATTAACTAGGTCTAAAGGAAAGGGAGGTATGGGACTTCGGGATCTAAGATCTTTTAACCAAGCCCTCTTAGCTAAACAAGCGTGGCGGTTATTGGTTTATCCAGACTCGTTGTGTGCTAAGCTGATGAAGGCAAAGTATTATCCTCAGGGACATATTCTTGATACGGTGTTTCCACAGTATGCATCAGTGACTTGGCAAGGTATGATGCATGGTCTGGAACTACTTAAGAAGGGAGTCATTTGGCGGGTGGGTGATGGATCTAGTATTAATATTTGGAGGGATAATTGGTTACCCATGAGCTCTGATCTTATAATTTAAGCTAAAATGCATAATACTAGAGTGAAGTGGGTCTTTGATTTGTTCTTGAGCGGGAGAAATGTTTGGGATGAAAACTTTATCAAGTATCTTTTCTATCCCCATGATACAGATCAGATTCTTAAGATTTGTATTCACACCTTTGGGGATGGGGATTTTATTGCGTGGCACTATGAGAAGAATGGTTTATTTTCTATCAAAAGTGCATACAATTTGTGCTTAAGTTGAAGGAAAGTCAGGATAAAGTGGGCCAATCTAGTGGCGAACCAAATGGAGAAAGAAGGCTTTGGAATCTAATTTGGAGAGCTAACGTTCCTCAGAAAATAAGGATCTTTGCATGGCGTGCCCCATCAGATGGCTTGGCGGTCCAGACTAATAGAGTTAAACACCACCAGATTACCTCAGGTATGTGCTCTATTTGTGCAGTGGAAGATGAAAGTTCTTTTCATGCTCTTGTTACTTGTTCAAAGGCTTGTGCTCTGCGATTGGCTTTGAGAGAGTTGTGAAATATTCCCGATGAAGATTTGTTCAAATTCTTAGGACCAGATTGGCTTTTGATTTTGTTGGATCATTTGAGCTTGCAACAGTGAGAGTAGATTTTGTTATTTCTGGCGAGCTTGGCACCTGAGAAATGATTTAATTTTTGAAAAGGGGAAGGAATTCATTGCTGCTTCTGCAATTTTTGTGGACAATTATTGGTCTTCTTTTATGTCCTATCACGACACTATTGAGGTTGGTCTTAATAACAAAGGTAAAGGAAAATTGGGAGGAACGATATCTGTTTCGGCGCCAGTACGAGATCACGTGTTGTGGAAACCTCCCCCAGATGATTATATCAAGATCAATGTCAATGCTAGTTATGTGGAAAGTACTAATGTCACCAGTGTGGGGGTGGTTGCTAGAAACTCGCCAGGTGAAGTTATTATTTCTTTGTGGGACTTTCTGGGCCAGTGTTCCAGCGTGAACAAAGCTGAACCACACGCATGACTGGCAGGCCTTTATATCGGCATCACTCTTCACCAGTCCATTACTTTGGAGTCTGGTTGTGCTTTTGTTCGTTCTTTCCTTGCAAATGAGAAACTTGTCGGGTCTCCTCCTGTTGATCTGAAGAAAGAAGCCTTAAGTATTTCCGGGATGATCAAGAACTTTAAAATTGCAAAAATCAATCGGCTAGCCAATGGGGTGGCTCACGAAATTGCAAAGTTTAGCTTTTATTAGTACATCTGATGGGATTCTTCTTAATAGTGTTCTGCCCTACGTGGTCAATTTTGTAATGAACGATTGTAATAACCTTTTTTACTTAATTAATATATGTTTTTTTAAGAAATAAAAACTAAAGTTTTTTTTTGAAATAATGAGGTTTTCTATGGAACAATGACTTAGTGGCATTGGTATTACCCTTTAAGAAGAAATAAAATGAAACACATACAATTTTTTTTTGCACACAATATACACTAGCGCTTTTGAAAAATATGGAAGATTAAGCATATAGTAGTGAAATTTCACAAAAAAATAAGTTTCCTAAGAAGAAATGAACTAGTGGCAATGATATTACCCTTAATCAATAAATAAAATGAAAAAATAACTAGAAAACATAATTCAAAATAATGAAGTTTTATAAGGAGAAATTAATTAGTGACATTGGTATTACTCTTTTAGAAGAATAATAAGAAGAAGAAAAACTTGCACACAACTTTGCACTGAAATTACAATTTTTTTACTATGCAAGAATAATATTATAATAGCATGATTTTTGCATATTTTTTATATTTGATCATCAAAGGACCACCATATGCAACTAATTGAGCTATTTTATCCTAATTAATCCTAAATGGCCATGGCGTTGATTGGAAAATCGGAGGGACATGCTCACCAAGGATTGGAGCCGAGGTGCATGATACGTCTCCAACGTATCTATAATTTTTTATTGTTCCATGCTATTATTTATGAAGTCTTGGATGTTAAATGGGCTTTATCATTCACTTTTATATCATTTTTGGGACTAACCTACTAACCCAAAGGCCCAGTCCAGATAGCCGTTTTTTGCATATTTCAGGGTTTTGCAGAAAAGGAATATCAAACGGAGTCCAAACGGAATGAAACCTTCACGAGAGATATTTTTTTGGAGAAAATCACGCCAGAGGATCTTGAGAACCACGTCAGGGGATCGAGGAGGTGCCCTCGAGGGTGGGGGGCGCACCCCCCTTCCCAGGGCGCTCCCCCTGCCTCGAGGCCCCCTCGCGTGGCCCCCGGTGCCCTCCTTCTTCCTATGTAAGTCCACGTACCCCAGAAACTCCGTGAACAGAGAGTAATCCCTAATTCCACCGCCGTAGCTTCTGTTCCCGTGGAGATTCCATATTGGAGCCTGTTCCGGAGCACCACCGAAGGGGGATCCATCACGGAGGCCTTCTTCATCATCATCATCGCCCTCACCATGAGTTGTGAGTAGTTTACCACAGACCTTCAGGTCCATAGCTAGTATCTAGATGGCTTCTTCTCTCTCTTTGGATTTCAATACAAAGTTCTCCTCGGTCTTCAAGGAGATCTATTCGATGTAATCTCTTTTTGCGGTGTGTTTGTCGAGATCCGCTGAATTGTGAGTTTATGATCAAGGTTATCTATGAAAGATATTTGGGTCTTCTCTGAACTTTTTATGTGTGCTCATAATATCCTTGCAAGTCTCTTCGAATTATTGGTTTGGTTTGGCCTACTAGATCTATAGTTCTTGCAATGGGAGAAGTGCTTGGCTTTGGGTTCAATCTTGCGGTGTCCTTTCCTAGTGACAGTAGGGGCAGCAAGGCACGTATTGTATTGTTGCCATCGAGGATAAAAAGATGGGGTTTTCATCATATTGCTTGAGTTTATCCCTCTACATCATGTCATCTTGCTTAAGGCGTTACTCTGTTCGTATGAACTCAATACACTAGATGCATATTGGATAGCGGTCGATGTGTGGAGTAATAGTAGTAGATGCAGGCAGGAGTCGGTCTACTTGTCTCGGACGTGATGCCTATATACAATGATAATGCCTAGATAGTCTCATAATTATTCGCTTTTCTATCAATTGCTCGACAGTAATTTGTTTACCCGCCGTAGAATACCACTATCATGAGAGAAGCCACTAGAGAAAACTATGGCCCCCGGGTCTATCTTTTGTTGGAAATATGCCCTAGATGCAATAATAAAATGGTTATTATTATATTTCCTTGTTCATGATAATTGTCTATTATTCATGCTTGAATTGTATTATACGGAAACAGTGATACATGTGTGAATACATAGACCACAACGTGTCCCTGGTAAACCTCTAATTACTAGCTCGTTGATCAACAGATGGTTACGGTTTCCTGACCATGGACATTGGATGTCATTGATAACGAGATCACATCATTAGGAGAATGATGTGATGGACGAGACCCAATCCTAAGCCTAGCACAGATCGTGTAGTTCGTAATACTAAAGCTTTTCCAATGTCAAGTATCTTTTCCTTAGACCATGAGGTTGTGCAACTCCCGGATACCGTAGGGATACTTGGGGTGTGCCAAACGTCACAACGTAACTGGGTGGCTATAAAGGCACGCAACGGGTATCTCCGAAAGTATCTGTTGAGTTGGCACGAACCGAGACTGGGATTTGTCACTCCGTATGACGGAGAGGTATCTTGGGGCCCACTCGGTAAGACATCATCATAATGAGATCAATGTGACTAAGGTGTTGGTCACGGGATGACGTATTACGGAACGAGTAAAGAGACTTTCCATGACGAGATTGAACAAGGTATCGATATACGGACGATCGAAACTCGGGAAAGTACTATACCGATAGACAAAGGGAATTGTATACGGGATTGATTGAATCCTTGACATCGTGGTTCATCCGATGAGATCATCGAGGAACATGTAGGAACCAACATGGGTATCCAGATCCCGTTGTTGGTTATTGACCGGAGAGTCGTCTCGGTCATGTCTACGTGTCTCCCGAACCCGTAGGGTCTACACACTTAAGGTTCGGTGACGCTAGGGTTGTAGAGATATATGCACACGGTAACCCGAATGTTGTTTGGAGTCCCGTATGAGATCCTGGACATCACGAGGAGTTCCAAAATGGTCCGGAGATAAAGAATTATATATAGGAAGTCCAGTTTCAGCCATCGAGAGAGTTTCGGGGGTCACCGGTAGTGTACCGGGACCACCGGAAGGGTCCCGGGGGTCCACCGGGTGGGGCCACCTATCCCGGAGGGCCCCATGGGCCGAAGTGGGAGGGGAACCAGCCTATAGTGGGCTGGTGTGCCCCCCTTGGGCTTTCCCCTTGCGCCTAGGGTTGGGAACCCTAGGGGTGGGGGCGCCCCACATGCCTTGGGGGGCAAGTTCCCCCCCTAGGCCGCCGCCCCCCTAGGATATTGGATCTCCTAGGGCCGGCGCCCCCCAGGGCCACTATATATAGTGGGGGGGAGGGAGGGCCGCCGCACCCTTGCTCCTGGCGCCTCCCTCTCCCTCCCGTTACACCCCTCCGTCCTCCCGCGGTGCTTGGCGAAGCCTTGCTGAAATTCCGTTGCATCCACCACCACGCCATCGTGCTGCTGGATCTCCATCAACCTCTCCTCCCCCCTTGCTGGATCAAGAAGAAGGAGACGTCGCTGCACCGTACGTGTGTTGAATGCGGAGGTGCCGTCCGTTCGGCGCTGGGATCATCGGTGATTTGAATCACGACGAGTACGACTCCATCATCCACGTTCTCTTGAACGCTTCCGCTCGCGATCTACAAGGGTATGTAGATGCACTCCTTTCTCCCTTGTTGCTAGATGACTCCTTAGATTGATCTTGGTGAAGCGTAGAATTTTTTTGAATTCTGCTACATTCCCCAACAGTGGCATCGGAGCTAGGTCTTTGAGTAGCATCTTGGACGAGTAGAACACAAAGCAGTTGTGGGCATAGATTTGTTCAATTCTCTTGCCGCTACTAGTCTTATCTTGATTCGGCGGCATCGTGGGATGAAGCGGCCCGGACCGACCTTACACGTACGCTTACGCGAGACAGGTTCCACCGACTGACATGCACTAGTTGCATAAGGTGGCTAGCGGGTGACAGTCTCTCCCACTTTAGTCGGATCAGATTCGATGAAAAGGGTCCTTATGAAGGGTAAATAGAAATTGACATATCACGTTGTGGTTTTGGCGTAGGTAAGAAACGTTCTTGCTAGAAACCTATAGCAGCCACGTAAAACTTGCAACAACAATTGGAGGACGTCTAAATTGTTCTTGCAGCATGTGTCGTGTGATGTGAGATATGGCCAAAAGATGTGATGAATGATATATGTGATGTATGAGATTGATCATGTTCTTGTAATAGGAATCACGACTTGCATGTCGATGAGTATGACAACCGGCAGGAGCCATAGGAGTTGTCTTATTTATTGCATGACCTGCATGTCACTGAATAACGCCATGTAATTACTTTACTTTATTGCTAAACGTTAGCCATAGTAGTAGAAGTAATGTTTGGCGAGACGACTTCATGAAGACACGATGATGGAGATCATGGTGTCATGTCGGTGACGATGATGATCATAGATCCCCGAAGATGAAGATCAAAGGAGCAAGATGATATTGGCCATATCATGTCACTATTTGATTGCATATGATGTTTATCATGTTTATTACATCTTATTTGCTTAGAACAACGGTAGTAAATAAGATGATCTCTCACTAAAATTTCAAGAATTGTGTTCCCCCTAACTGTGCACCGTTGCTAAGGATCGTTGTTCCGAAGCACCACGTGATGATCGGGTGTGATAGGCTCTAACGTTCGCATACAACAGGTGTAAGCCAGATTTACACATGCAATACACTTAGGGTTCACTTGACGAGCCTAGCATGTACAGACACGGCCTCGGAACACGGAAGACCGAAAGGTCGAACATGAGTCGTATAGAAGATACGATCAACATGAAGATGTTCACCGTTGATGACTACTCCGTCTCACGTGATGATCGGACACGGCCTAGTCGATTCGGATAATGTATCACTTAGATGACTAGAGAGATGTCTATCTGAGTGGGAGTTCATTAAATTTGTTTAGATGAACTTAATTGTCATGAACATAGTCTAAAATATTTACAATATGTCTTGTAGATCCAATGGCCCACGCTCATGTTGCCCTCAACTTCAACGCATTCCTAGAGAAAACCAAGCTAAAAGACGATGGTATCAACTATACAGATTGGGTCCGTAACCTTAGGATTATCCTCATACTCCCTCCGTTCGGAATTACTTGTCTCGGAAATGGATGTATCTAGAACTAAAATACGTCTAGATACATCCATTTCTGCGACAAGTAATTCTGAACGGAGGGAGTAGCTGCCAAGAAATCATATGTCCTTGAAGCACTGCTAGGTGATGCGCCCGTTTTCCCGGCAGCCCAAGACGTTATGAACGCCTGACAGTCACGTTATGATGATTACTCCCTAGTTCAGTGCGGCATGCTTTACAGCTTAGAATCGGGGCTCCAAAAGCGTTTTGAGCACCACAAAGCATATGAGATGTTCCAAGAGCTGAAAATGGTTTTCCCAGCTCATGCCCGAGTCGAGAGATATGACATCTCCAATGCATTCTACAGTTGTAAGATGGAGGAGAATAGTTCTGTCAGCGAGCACATACTCAAATTGTCTGGGTTGCACAATCGCTTGTCTCAGTTGGGAATTAATCTCCCAGATGAAGCGGTCGTTGACAGAATCCTTCAGTCGCTCTCACCTAGCTACAAGAGCTTTGTGATGAACTTCAATATGCAAGGGATGGAGAAGTCCATTCCCAGGTGTATTCAACGCTGAAATCAGCGGAGGTGGATATCAAGAAAGAACATCAAGTGTTGATGGTGAATAAAACCACTAAGTTCAAGAAAGGCAAGGGTAAGAAGAACTTCAAGAAGGACGGCAAAGGAGTTGCCGCGCCCGGTAAGCCAGTTGCTGGGAAGAAGCCAAAGAATGGACCCAAGCCTGAAACTGAGTGCTTTCATTAGAAGGGAACATGTCACTGGAAGCGGAACTGCCCCAAATACTTAGCAGATAAGAAGGCCGGCAACGTCAAAGGTATATATGATATACATGTTATTGATGTGTACCTTACCAGCGCTCGTAGTAGCTCCTGGGTATTTGATACCGGTGCAGTTGCTCATATTTGTAACTCAAAGCAGGAGCTGCGGAATAAGCGGAGACTGGCGAAGGACGAGGTGACGATGCGCGTCGGGAATGGTTCCAAGGTCGATGTGATCGCCGTCGGCACGCTACCTCTACATCTACCCTCGGGATTAGTTTTAAACCTTAATAATTGTTATTTAGTACCAGCTTTGAGCATGAACATTGTATCTGGATCTCGTTTAATGCGAGATGGCTACTCATTTAAATCCGAGAATAATGGTTGTTCTATTTATATGAGAGATATGTTTCATGGTCATGCCCCGCTGGTCAATGGTTTATTATTGTTGAATCTCGAACGTGATGTTACACATATTCATAGTGTGAATGCCAAAAGATGTAAAGTTGATAATGATAGTCCCACATACTTGTGGCATTGCCGCCTTGGTTATATTGGTGTCAAACGTATGAAGAAGCTCCATGCAGATGGACTTCTAGAATCTCTTGCTTATGAATCATTTGATACGTGCGAACCATGCCTCTTGGGCAAGATGACCCAGACTCCGTTCTCCGGAACAATGGAGCGAGCGACCAACCTATTGGAAATTATACATACCGATGTGTGCGGTCCAATGAGTGTTGAAGCTCGCAGAGGCTATCGTTATGTTCTCACCCTCACGGATGACTTAAGTAGATATGGGTATGTCTACTTGATGAAACACAAGTCTGAGACCTTTGAAAAGTTCAAGGAATTTCAGAATGAGGTTGAGAATCAACGTGACAGAAAAATATAGTTCTTACAATCAGATCGTGGAGGAGAATATTTAAGTCACGAATTTGGCACGCACCTAAGGAACTGTGGAATTGTTTCACAATTGACACCGCCCGGAACACCTCAGCGTAATGGTGTGTCCGAACGTCGAAATCGTACTCTGTTGGACATGGTGCGATCTATGATGTCTCTTGCCGACTTACCGCTATCTTTTTGGGGTTATGCTTGCCGCATTCACTTTAAATAGGGCTCCGTCTAAATCCGTTGAGACGACATCGTATGAACTTTGGTTTGGCAAGAAACCTAAGCTGTCGTTTCTGAAAGTTTGGGGTTGCGATGCTTATGTCAAGAAACTTCAACCTGAAAAGCTCGAACCCAAATCGGAAAAATGCGTCTTCATAGGATACCCTAAGGAAACTATTGGGTATACCTTCTACCTCAGATCCGAAGGCAATGTCTTCATTGCCAATAATGGATCCTTTATGGAGAAAGAGTTTCTCCCGAAAGAAGTGAGTGGGAGGAAAGTGGAACTTGATGAGGTGACAGTCACCCCTTCCGAACCGGAAAGCAGCGCAGCGCAGGAAGTTGTTCCTGAGGTGCCTGCACCGACTAGGGAGGAAGTTAATGATGATGATCATGAAGCTTCAGATCAAGTTACTACTGAACTTCGAAGGTCCACAAGGACAAGTTCCGCACCAGAGTGGTACGGCAACCCTGTCATGGAAATCATGTTGTTAGACAACGGTGAACCTTCGAACTATGAAGAAGCGATGGCGGGCCCGGATTCCAACAAATGGCTTGAAGCCATGAAATCCGAGATAGGATCCATGTATGAAAACAAAGTATGAACTTTGGTGGACTTGCCCGATGATCGGCACGCCATAGAAAATAAATGGATCTTTAAGAAGAAGACTGACGCGGATGGTAATGTGACCATCTATAAGGCTCGGCTTGTCGCTAAAGGTTATCGACAAGTTCAAGGGATTGACTACGACGAGACTTTCTCTCCTGTAGCGATGCTAAAGTCCGTCCGAATCATGTTAGCAATTGCCGCATTCTATGATTATGAGATATGGCAAATGGACGTCAAAACGGCATTCCTTACTGGCTTCCTCAAGGAAGAACTGTATATGATGCAGCCGGAAGGTTTTGTCGATCCTGAGAAGGTTTTGTCGATCCTGAGAATGCTAACTGATCATGGTTCGTGGCTAGGGAAGCGTATGGACGAATACGCGGTGGCATGAAAGCGCAAAACAGATTTATACACAGATGGACCTGTTCCATACAACGGCTGGCACTTGAGTAAACGTCATTTGTAACGGTGTGTGGACACGGTGATCGCTTCTCCCTATGGTCTGCATTGAAGACATAGCTTGTTCGAACAAGCCTTTCTGACCTGCATTTTCTATCGGTGAATACGGAAAACGTGTCACCAATTAGGAGGAGCGTTTCAATTCAGATTTGCACATACATGTTATAGAACAGGAAGATTATTTTTGAATATGTGAATATTTTGTTTTTCATACTATATATTCAAAAACCTTTTGGGAAAAGAAAATATTTTGAGATGATTTTTTTTTTGAATACATCAACTTTTCTTAGCATAAGAACATATTTTTATATATGGGATGCATATTTTTTCCAAATTGTATGAATATTTTTTAACAAGGAATAAACATTTTTCTGAAATGTAAGAACATTTTCCCCTAAGGAACCTAGTATGTCATATAGAGCGTGCAAATCGGTAAAGGTTGATGTGGTAGCTGGTTGTTGGAAGCTGCCTCGCTCCTTGACAGGAATTAAATGAGACGAGACCCACAGCGGTACAGGATGCAAGGAATCTAATACGTCAGAGTTAAATGTTAGAAGATACTCCCGCCGTCCCAAAATAAGTATCTCAACTTTAGAACAAAGGGAGTATTAGATAAGGCTGATGTAACCAGTAAACTGTTATTTCTTAGACAAGCTAGTTTGGGCTGAAAAGGCAGTCAATCTTATCCTATGCTAATGTTATATGGCCATTGGTTCGAGCAGTTAATCTTATCCTGGTAAAAGTTATATGGTCATTGCCTGGAGTGTGCTGACATTAAGGTGATGGTTTTACTGTTATGCAGGTCGCAAGCCAATGGATGGTACCTGCTTGCTTTGCTGTCACTACTTGTAAGTAATCATGCACATAGTCTCATATGCATGAGGAAGGCGTGTGATTTTTCATTCGATTCCTTGTTGAACACGCAGGCATTATGGTGTACCTCAGTTGCAGAGCGCAACAGAGGCGCCGTCGACCAAGGAAAGGGTCCGCAACCGGTCGTCTGTCAAGTTTGGTATAATATGGAAAGTTGTGTGTGGCCATAGAAGGTTTTGGCTCCAGCGTATCTGGCCATCTGCCATGGTATATGATATAACCAAAGCTACAGCGGTCCATCGACTGGACATAAAAGAAGCTCACAATGGATGTCAATCGAGGTCAAGTCGTGGTGGCTCATGTTTAGTCTGTGCGAAGAGAGCCGAGTCCAAACACCTCTGCAACTGCGTGGCTATGTTCCAAGATTTCATGTCGTGCGACATCGCCATCGCCATCCAGTTGTACAAAACTCTGTCTATAATAATAAGAGACTGCTTTGGGACATAATAGGCGAGAGCTAATTCAGTAGGAAGAGGCTAGAGTTGATGTCTTTATTTTTCCTTTTGCGAAAGGATGAGTTGCTTCTTGTAGGTCAGTGAGCCTTTCGAGTGTTCAGGGTGGCATGCTTCAGCTTGTAAGTACTGGACGAGCTCATCTGAAAACAGAGAAAGGCCTCAACAGTTTCTGAGGTTTTTTTTTCTGGGGTAAATGCTGCCAATCGGCGTGAGATCGCGTTGGTCGCTCGCTTACAATGCTTCCCCTGCCCTCGACTTGGAGAGCTACGAGTTGTGCGGAGCTGCAACTGTTTGTGAGCAGAGCTGTGATCCTCGGCCATCGGAGCGGTGGTGCGTGGTGCCCCGAGTATGGGCATGCACTGCTACGAATAGCCTGAGGCGGCGGTGCTGTGTGTGTGGTGACGGTGAACAGAGGGCAGCTGTGCTGCAAGCAGCAACACATGCTGCGAGGCCGCATGCCGGAGTTGCAAGCAGGGTGACGAGGCCACACGACAGCGCTGCAAGGGCCGTGTGTCGAGGCTATGACACGACGTGGTGGCAGGTGGGAGAGAGAAGGTTCTTTTAGCTGCGATCCAATGGTGCCGAACAGAGAGAAGTTCTGTTTTTTGGCTGCGATCCAATGGTGCCGAACCGCCTGTCTTGCTAAGAGAGGAGCAACTTCATGGTTGCTGTTCATCGCACCGCACAATGGCGCGCAAACAGAAAACAAAACAGAGATCTCCTAGAAGCCAAACAGCAACTTCTGAAATGTTTCATGGGCAAATTCGCTGTCCGTCTGCCCTGAAATGCTTCAAATCGTCCACCCCGCTCCTACGCTAGTCAACAGCCTGCCCGTATATTTATTCAACTAGAGCGATGCTATTCTTACGTACGAGTTTTACTCTAGGTAGTCATTCCTCCTTTCACGGCACGCGCGATTTAAGTTACAGTTTTGCTAAGTCTCAGTTGACTTAGACTTCGTTATGTCTCAGTTGATTTTATATTTCATTGATCTTACATTGAAATTTGTAGAAAACTTATTTTCAGTTTTTGTGTAAGTATATAGTACTACCTTCTTTTCGGTTTATAAGGCTTACACGTATATCTAGGTGGAAAAATAAACAAACGTAATACAAGTTATCTGTCACAAAAAATATATCATTAGAAACTTCAAATCTTCTACTTTTTAATGGTCTAATTTTTAAACTATAAAACTCATTCTATGTTGGTCAAACTATAGACCTAAGGATATGCGTAAGCCTTATAAATTGGAAAGGGGTAGTAGGATTTCTGATTCAACAATGGTATTGGTCTCCGCAACAACAACAACAAAAGGGTTATCGTCGATCGATCGTAGCCCGACCCCCACCCTTTACGTTGATTGATTGAATAATGTATTACCAATACCATGGATGTATGAACTAACTAGATAGAGGGGGCTACGTACGTGCAAAGTAGTTGCCTCCGGCTCCGGTTGTCTTGCTCATCCTGTAGACTGAACATTCGTCGTCCTACTGTTGCGTAATGTGCGGTTGCATGTGCATGCTGTTGACTAGTGTACTGATGCTGATAATAACACCTCAACGACATTCCCATGGTTAGTTGACCGCCAGTCGCGCCAGCTAAGGCTGCCCGTAATGGAAGTATCATAGGTAGTATCATGCATGCCAACTAGACAATTTTGATGAGGTGTCATAAAATTAAATGAAGAAAGAGAGAGTTGAGTATCATATCATGATACCGTATCATATTAAATGATGTGCTACTATGTGTCATGCATGGCAATAAATTAACTATTCTATGATACTAACATATGATACTATGCACTACGGATGTAGTATCATACACTAGTATCATATGCATGGTACTAGTATCATATAATATGCACTACGGGTGCGCGTTTTCTGGTGGAGGGTCGTCCGTGGCATCCTTCCTGATGAAAGCACACTAAGGTACCGCCATATCAAACTCATCAGTAGATGTAATGTTTGTCATGCGATGGATGAGGATCTGATGCACGCTCTAGTGCATTGCTCTCATGCCAAGTTGTTCTGGGAACAGGCTTTCTTCATGTTCGATCTCCGAAGGCCACGCCTGCACCCGGATACATGGGCTCGTGATATTATTTGCGATGGGTCCTTTTCTGATTCTGCAAGGGCTCAAATGATCTTAGTGATGTGGGCTATATGGCACTCTAGAAATAGAGTTACTCATGATGATGATCAACTTGATCCGTTCACATCAGTTAAGAGGATTCGGGAGGATTTGGCACTGCTCGACATCCCTCTGTCACACGCATCGGTGCTTCCAGGATTTGGGTGGACACCTCCTGAGGATGGGGTCATCAAAATAAATACTGATGCGGCTGTAAACTTGGACTCCAATAAGGTGGGTGCAGGAGGTGTAGCACGGTCCAGCACTGCTTTGTTGGGAGCTTGGAGTAAACCCTACTTGGGGGTTTCGGATCCTTTCATTGGAGAAACCATGGCACTGCGCGATGGAGTCATCTTTGCTAATTTGCACGGTTTCTCTCATGTTATCATGGAAACAGACTGCCTGGAGATAGTGAATCTCTGGAACACTCGCCATAGCAGCCTATCTGTTGTGGCTCCTTTACTTATAGAAATTGGAGAGCTAGCTTCCTCTTTTTCTTATTTTGTTGTTCAACATGTAAACAGAACAGCCAATGTACCGGCCCACCTGTGTGCTAAACATGCATGCACACTGTTGGTCACCGAAAGTTGGACTGGTTCTAGACCTACTTTCCTACTCACCAGCCTTTTGGCGGATGATGCTAGGAGTGCCTTTGTTGAATAAAGCTCTCAGATTGGAATGAAAAAAAAAAAAACAAAGTGTATGATACTCCCCATTATAACCAACCTAATTATGCTTCTACCGTATGGCCAACACATATCAGCACGGCCGATATATATGCCCCGCCTCTGCCGACGCTACGCGTGTCGCCGCCACTCGCCGTTCCTATGCCACATAGAGCGCGCGGTGTTTACTTGTAGTACCTACGTGCTCCAGCCGCGTTGAAAGTTTGGCATGCCCGTCGTTTAACTATGCCCGTGCCGGCAACTGCCCGTGGTTGCACCAAACGACGGTTGATTATCTTCAGGAATCTACCTAGGACGAAATTAAATTCCTAAATACATATAGGTAGTACATAGATAAAACTTATCGTGCCACCTTGTCAGCATATTCCCACATGCATGTCTCGGGCATCAGCTGGCAAAGGCAAAAAAAAATAAAAAAAATAGAGCTATGTGTGCCTGGGAGCAGAAGAGCGTTATAAATATGGCCTCATGTATGCACAACACTTCATCAGCTCAGCTCAGCCCCAAAGGAAGCCTACCTAGCTAGCTCTCTTGAGACAGAGACTTTGAGAGCTTAACTTTGTTGTGACTTGTGAGCTCCCCATGGCTTCCTCCACTGTCTGGCAATGCCTTGCTGCTCTCGCCCTCTTCTCCTCCGCCGCCTACGGCTACGGCTACGGGCCCGGCAACGGCAACGGCAATGACAATGGCTACGGGCACGGCTACGGCTACGGCAACGGAAACGGACAGCTGGATCCCAAGTTCTATGAAAAGAGCTGCCCTCCTCTGGGTTTCATCGTGCGCATGAGCATGATGAAGGCCGTCCATGCCGAGCCCCGCATGGGCGCCTCCCTCCTCCGCCTCTTCTTCCATGACTGCTTCGTTCAGGTAAAATACACTCATCATGCATGCATGCACGCACTGCACGTACGAGGTTACATTCGTGATCACGTCAAGATCATGCATGCTTTTCTCAGGGGTGCGACGGGTCCATTCTCCTGGACGACGTGCCGGCGACCAACTTCACAGGCGAGAAGACCGCCTTCCCCAACGTCAACTCCGTCCGCGGCTTCGAGGTCATCGACGATATCAAGAGGACCGTGGAGTACGTCTGCCCGGGCGTCGTGTCCTGCGCCGACATCCTCGCCTTGGCCGCGCGGGAAGGCACAGTTCTGGTACGTACTACTCCCTCCGTTCCGATTTACTCGTCGTGCTCACGACGAGTAAATCGGAACGGAGGGAGTACGTGCATGCAAGCGTATTAGTGTGTATACGTGCATTACTTGGTACAGTTACGCTGACAACAATCTGCATTGCACTTACTTTGCCACGTATACGTGCACAGCTCGGCGGGCCAGGCTGGGCGGTGCCGCTGGGCCGGCGGGACTCGACGACGGCGAGCCTGGACGGGGCCAACAGCGACCTCCCGGGGCCGGCGCTGAACCTGACCGAGCTCATCCAGTCGTTCGCCAACAAGAGCCTGAGCCCGCGCGACCTCACGGCGCTCTCCGGCGCGCACACCATCGGCTTCTCGCAGTGCGTCTTCTTCCGGGACCACATCTACAACGGCACCAACATCGACCCCGCCTTCGCCGCGGACCTGCGCCGCAGCTGCCCCGCGCCGACGGGCTCCGGCGACACCAACCTGACGCCGCTCGACGCGCAGACGCGGTTCGTCTTCGACAACGCCTACTACCCCAACCTCGTGGCGCGGCGGGGCCTGCTGCACTCCGACCAGGAGCTCTTCAACGGCGCGGCCCAGGACGATCTGGTGCGGCAGTACAGCGCCGACAGCGCGCTCTTCTTCGCCGACTTCGTGGCCGCCATGATAAAGATGGGGAACATCAGCCCACTCACCGGAAGCGCCGGCGAGATCAGGCGTAGCTGCAGGGTCGTCAACAGCAGCTGATCCCTCCCAGAATTTCAGGTTGCAGAGCAAACAACTTGCGGGGAAGCAAGGAATGTATCTTGAAAAGTTTGTGTAACTAATTTTTACTTTCGTTTAAATCTCACCTCTGTAATAAGTTCACTGTACGCCGAGAATTTTTCTGTTATCAACCACTGGTGTTACGTTTTGGCAGAATTGAATTCAGTTCATTTGATTAAATTTCAAACTTCGGTTCCGATAGAATTTGAACTTGATTCTAAAATATCCCGGCAACAACTTTTATGTTTGTATGCTACATGGAAATTTAAGTTATTCATTATACAAAATTTCGTTGTCTAAATTTGAACCTCATCTTCACACATCAAAATTTGCCTGGAATCGGACATGGAGTATCTAATCTTGAGCACTACTATTTAAAAAGAAAAATTAGATTTAAGAGGGGAATTTTGTGCGTATAAGTTGGATTTGGCGAAAGCCTATGATCACGACTGACATTTCTTGCAATGTATGATGGGGGCTTTGGGTTTTGCGCCGAGGTGGATAAACTGAATTATGCCGTCTGTTACATCGGTAAAATTTGCCGTGCGCTTTAATGGACAATTGTTGGAGTCATTTTCACCTTCTCGGGGGCTCAGGCAGGGGGGGACCCATTATCTGCGTACTTGTTCCTATTTGTAGGCGAGGCACTTTCTTTGCTGCTTAATGATGCTTCAGCCAGAGGAGCTCTTCAGGAGTTTCGTTTGAATAGACAAGCTCCAGGTATTTCGCACTTGTTGTTCGTGGATGACAGTATGTTATTTTTCAAAGGCTCCATTGATCAAGCAGTAGCCATTAAGAATATTCTGACGGGATATGAGAAGGGGACTGGGCAACTTCTAAGTCCTGATAAGTGTTCCATGATGTTTGGGAAAAAGTGTAGTTTGGAGAATCAAGTGGTTATAAATGATAATCTTAAAAATTACGGTCAATGGGTTCGAGAATAAGTATCTTGGACTACCGGTTCCTCCAGAGGGAGGAATGAAGGCTGGTAAGTTCCAATCTACTAAAGAAAAGGTTTTGAAAAGGCTCTCTAGTTGGATTGAAAAATACGCTTCTTCTGAGGTGAAGGAAGACTTAATAAAGTCAGTTATTCAGGCTCTACCTGTGTATGCAATGGGTATCTTTAAGTTTCCGGCTTCCCTTTGTGAGGAGTTATCCCAGATTATCAGGAATTTTTGGTGGGGAGATAAGGAAGACAAAAGGAAAACTCATTGGTTAGCATGGGACAAATTAACTAGGTCTAAAGGAAAGGGAGGTATGGGATGTCTGGATCTGAGATCTTTTAACAAAGCCCTCTTAGCTAAACAAGCGTGACGGTTATTGGTTTATCCAGACTCATTGTGTGCTAAGCTGATGAAGGCAAAGTATTATCCTCAGGGACATATTCTTGATACGGTGTTTCCGCAGTCTGCATCAGTGACTTGGCAAGGTATGATGCATGGTCTGGAACTACTTAAGAAGGGAGTCATTTGGCGGGTGGGTGATGGATCTAGTATTAATATTTGGAGGGATAATTGGTTACCCATGAGCTCTGGTCTTAAAATTTCAGCTAAAAGGCATAATACTAGAGTGAAGTGGGTCTTTGATTTGTTCTTGAGCGGGAGAAATGTTTGGGATGAAAACTTTATCAAGTATCTTTTCTATCCCCATGATATAGAGCAGAATCTTAAGATTTGTATTCACACCTTTGGGGATGGGGATATTATTGCGTGGCACTATGAGAAGAATGGTTTATTTTCTGTCAAAAGTGCTTATGTTGAAGGATAGTCAGGATAAAGTGGGTCAATCTAGTGTCGAACCAAATGGAGAAAGAAGGCGTTGGAATCTAATTTGGATAGCTAACGTTCCTCAGAAAATAAGGATCTTTGCATGGCGTGCCCCATCCGATGGCTTGGCGGTCTAGACTAATAGAGTTGAACACCACCAGATTACCTCAGGTATGTGCTCTATTTGTGCAGTGGAAGATGAAAGTTCTTTTCATGCTCTTGTTACTTGTTCAAAGGCTTGTGCTCCGCGATTGGCTTTAAGAGAGTTGTGGAATATTCCCGATGAAGATTTGTTCAAATTCTCGGGACCAGATTGGCTTTTGATTTTGTTGGATCATTTGAGCTTGCAACAGCGAGAGCAGATTTTGTTATTTCTGGCGAGCTTGGCACCTGAGAAATGATTTGATTTTTCAAAAGGGGAAGGAATCCATTGCTGCTTCTGCAATTTTTGTGGACAATTATTGGTCTTCTTTTACGTCCTGTCACGACACTATTGAGGTTGGTCTTAATAAAAAAGGTAAAGGAAAATTGGGAGGAATGATATCTGTTTTGGCGCCAGTACGAGATCATGTGTTGTGGAAACCTCCCCCGTATGATTATATCAAGATCAATGTCGATGCCAGTTATGTGGAAAGTACTAATGTCACCAGTGTGGGGGTGGTTGCTAGAAACTCGGCCGGTGAAGTTATTATTTCTTCGTGGGACTTTCTGGGCCAGTGTTCCGGCGTGAACAAAGCTGAACCACGTGCATGCCTGGCAGGCCTTTATATCGGTATCACTCTTCACCAGTCCATTACTTTGGAGTCTGGTTGTGCTTTTATTCGTTATTTCCTTGCAAATGAGAAACTTGTCAGGTCTCCTCCCGTTGATCTGAAGAAAGAAGCCTTAAGTATTTCCAGGATGATCAAGAACTTTAAAATTGCAAAAATCAATCGGCTAGCCAATGGGGTGGCTCACGAAATTGCAAAGTGTAGCTTTTATTAGTACATCTGATTGGATTCTTCTTAATAGTGTTCCGCCCTACGTGGCCAATTTTGTAATGAACGATTGTAATAACCTTTTTTACTTAATTAATATATGGTTTTTTAAGAAATAAAATCTAAAGTTTTTTTTTGAAATAATGAGGTTTTCTATGGAACAATGACTTAGTGGCATTGGTGTTACCCTTTAAGAAGAAATAAAATGAAACACATACAATGATTTTTTTGCACACAATATACACTAGCGCTTTTGAAAAATATGGAAGATTAAGCATATAGTAGTGAAATTTCACAAAAAAATAAGTTTCCTAAGAAGAAATGAACTAGTGACAATGATATTACCCTTAATCAATAAATAAAATAAAAAAATAACTAGAAAAAAACAATTCAAAATAATGAAGTTTTATAAGGAGAAATTAATTAGTGACATTGGTATTACTCTTTAGGAAGAATAATAATAAGAAGAAAAACTTGCACACAACTTTGCACTGAAATTACAGTTTTTGTACTATGCAAAGAATAATAATATAATAGTATGATTTTTTGCATATTTTTTATATTTGATCACCAAAGGACCACCATATGCAACTAATTGAGCTATTTGAACCTAATTAATCCTAAACGGCCATGGCGTTGATTGGAAAATCGGAGGGACATGCTCACCAAGGATTGGAGCCGAGGTGCGTCGTCGTTTGCCTGCATCTCTCTCGCCTTCGCTCGCCATCGTTTTCGCCGTTGTTGATGAAACCCCAGCATTGGGAATCAAATGGGGTTGACCTTAGCGAGAGGAGAAAAATGAATTAACTTGGTCTACGACATACAACATCGAGGGAAGGGGGTGTGGATGTGTACCTCGACACCGGATATCACCGGAAATGGCCAGAATCACCAATGACAACCGTCGGCATAAAGGGATAGATAGAGGCGTCGAGCAGGCAGAGATAGAGAGAGAGAAGTGGGGCAATGGGGCGTGGCCCCCTTGGTTTTGACCCACGTCAGACCCATTGTTGGGCTTGCCCCAATAAGCCAGTGGGCCATAAGAGAAAATAAAGCAACGCCACCACCTAAAAACAATAAAAAGACTAAAAAAATAAAAAGACTCAAAATAATAAAATATTGAAAATAAATATTCAACTAAAATACTCAAAAGAAATAAAATATTCAAAACAAATATTTTGCACTTTAATAACTAAAAGACACAAAATAATAATAAAAGAGCTGGAAAACAATAAAAGACTCAAAACATATAATATAAATTTTTTCACCATTTTTAGAAGTAATAAAAATAAAAAAAGACTCAAAAATATAATATAGAAGTTTATGATTTACAAAAATATATTCTTACTTTAGTAATAGTTATATCAATTTTTTACTCATATAATTAATAAATGCTTAAAACACATGATAAGAATATTTGGGAAGGATGCGTCGTGGGGTTGGGTTTCTGTGTTGAGCCTGCACCTTGGAGATAACATGATGGATAGTCTGGACAATGACATTTCTTCCTCACATATGGTCTAGATTTGAGGGAGCTCGGACTGCTCAAACAATTGAATTTCAGGGAGCCTACCGGGCGTCGTTTGATGTTCAAACACGCCCAAACGTATGAGCAACAAATGAGTTTTGACCTTGGAAACTATGTTAATCATTTGTTTGATTCATCTATATATACGTTATAGGCCATAGCAATGCACGACCATTTTACTAGCCAACGTAGAAGAGGAGTTGGTACATGGTTGTTCGGCACACAATCATTAATGGATTTTTTTAAAGCATTTATACCCGTATAGCAGGACTCAAAAGGCGAATCGAGCTAATCTCGATCATCAAATCAGATCAATCCAACGACTCAGGTTCCTAAATGCTGATCGCTCAACATATTTAGCGTGAATTAATACCATATCAAATATTAGTGTAGGTGTTAATTATAATATTAAGACATAAATAATATCATACCTAATATATGCTTGCAAGTAATATATTGCCTAATATTAACGTGCATTTTAGGTAGGCATTTACTAGTATAATTTATCGTAGAGATTTTCAAAAATCTTGTTTTCCTTAATAGTAGAGATTTTTTTTAAACAGTCTATAATCTATCGCTTGGCATGCACCCGGTATAATTAGCCCTCAACACCGCCACAACACAGTCAACGCCACCGCAGCCAAGGACAATAATCTGTCACATGGCACCACTCTTCAAATAATGTTTCATCCCGTAGCAATGCACGTGTATTTAGCTATTATATATAACGTGTAAATATATTTCAAATACAGTTATGACTCTAATGGTATTAGTTTGATATATATTGCATAACATCAAAGAAAAATCAATATGGAGGGTAAATGAAATCGTCGAGTGGGCGAAGAGTATGCCTTCACATCGTGCCCGGTAGTCACAAAAAACACGTGCGCCCGGCACATGCTGGTTCCAAGCCTCTCCAGCTACGATGCTCCCACGACATGCTGGCTCGGTTATTACCCCGGGTGAGGTCAACCCCACCTGCACGCCAAAGCGAATCGCCGCCGGATCATGCAACGCAACCTACGGAGACATTAAACGATCGATCATCGATCGTCCATGACAAGCTTACGGATCTTGTTAAAACCGTGGCTCGATCGGGTGACTTGTATGTGGCTGCTCTAGGGGGAGGATGATGGGCACGGGCGGCAGCAAGAAGGCGGAAGATCGCCAGGCGGCGGATGCGGCGAGGAGGGACGGGATGGGCAGGGCGGGCGTGCTGCTCACCGTGTGCCTGCTCACGCTGCCGTTCATGGCGCTCCTCTTGGGCGGCCGGGCGGGCGCGCTGGCCGTGTGGCAGAACGCCGTCAAGCTGACCGCCATGGGTGGAGGTACAACCAAGCTCTCTCTCGTGATCGATTCCATCATCTCGTCATGGTCTCGCAAAAATCAAATCGGGATTGCTAATATTACGAGTTCTCGTGTTTGATAATTCCCCAGGATTACTGAACGTCTCTCGTCAGAGCGCCGCCGGCGCGGACGAGCTCTTTGGCGGCCTGCTCTCGCCGGGCTCCGACCGACGCGCCTGCCTGAGCCGCCACCAGTCCCCGCATTACTACAAGCACTCCCCGTACGCGCCGTCGCCGCACCTCCTGCGGAAGCTGCGCGACTACGAGGCGCGGCACAGCCGGTGCGGCCCCGGCACGCCGCCGTACGCCAAGTCCGTCGATCACCTCCGGTCCGGCAGCAGCAGCAGCACGGAGGACAACGAGTGCAACTACGTCGTGTGGATCCCCTACAATGGCCTCGGCAACCGCATGCTGTCCCTGCTCAGCACGTTCCTCTACGCGCTCCTCACCGATCGCGTCCTCCTCGTCCACTCCACGGACGACTTCACCGGCCTCTTCTGCGAGCCGTTCCTCGGCGCGGACGCGACGACCTGGCTGCTCCCGCCGGACTTCCCCGTCGCCGACATGTCTTGGCTCGGGGTGGGCTCCAACCTGTCGTACGGGAACCTCCTCGACGGCAACAAGATCTCCAACGACCCGGCCAAGGCGACGGCGCGGTCGGTGCCGCCGTACGTGTACCTGCACCTGGCGCACAACCTCCGGCGCTCGGACCGGCTCTTCTACTGCAACGACGACCAGCTCGTGCTGGCCAAGGTGAACTGGCTGCTGGTGCGGAGCGACTTCTACTTCGTGCCGGCGCTGTACGACATGGCCGAGTTCGAAGCTGAGCTCCGGAGGCTGTTCCCGGCCAAGGAGAGCGTGGCGCACCTCCTCGGCCGCTACCTGTTCCACCCGTCCAACTCCGTGTGGGGCATGATCACCAGGTACTACCACACGTACATGGCCCAGGCGGAGGAGAGGATCGGCGTGCAGATCAGGATGTTCCCCTGGGCAACCATCCCCGTCGACGACATGTACAACCAAATCATGGCGTGCTCTCGACAGGAGCACATACTCCCGGACGTCGTCGATGGCGATTCCGCGGCGAGCAGTAGCTCCAAATCCAAGGCCATCTTGATCGCGTCGCTGCAGGCAGACTACTACGACAGGATCAGGTCGACGTACTACGAGCACGCGGCCAAGGGCGGCGGCATGGTGGGGGTGTTCCAGCCGAGCCACGAAGAGCGGCAGGTCATGGGGCAGCGGACGCACAACCAGAAGGCGCTCGCCGAGATCTACCTGCTCAGCTTCTCCGACGTGCTGCTCACCACGGGGGCGTCCACGTTCGGCTACATGAGCAGCAGCCTCGCGGGGCTGCGGCCGACCATGCTGATGATCCCGGAAGACGGCAAGGTGCCCGAGCCGCCGTGCGTGCGCGCCGTGTCCATGGAGCCGTGCTGCCACATGACGCCCGATGTGGAGTGCCGGGGGAAGGCGGTGAACAAGGAGGAGCTGTCTCGCCACGTCAAGGAGTGTGAGGATGTAGGCAAAGGGATTAAATGGATTAAAGGTATCAAATTATTTGATTAGAAATCAACAGCTGGTTATGCATCAACCCGAGGCGACTGGAACTTTTGGAGTAGCTAGTTTTTGTAGTGATTTCGATCGATTTAATCTATTTATTTGTCCACAACATTTGTCGACGTGGATTGCCATGGATTTGTCCACATTTGAGTTATAACTCTAAAACTGCTCATCACACTATTGGTTAAACCGGGTAAACCTGAGATTTCGTAGAAAATCTCTTGGACATTGTCAATAATGACTAATGAATGCGATAGATCTTGATATCCTTTGTTTAATTTGTTTCTGAAGAAAATGATCTAAACATGAAACGAAATCATCACACACAAGGAAACATGAAGTTTAAGTTTGGTGAAAGAGACAGAAGGCAGTTGGAGGCGCCCTCGATATTTTGATTCATGATTTTTTTTAACACAGTATGAACGTTTCTCACGTACACAACCAAGCCCAATGAATGAAGACTAGGACTTGAACCCTGATGCTCTACCACAAAGGACCTAACCAGCTGAGCGACGACCCTTAGTTCTCTAATTCATATATCTCTTGCTTTATACACACACACATACGTAAATGCTTAATGTGTAGAAATGATAATATATTTGATATATAGAATTCTTTTCACATGCCATACAACATGAAAGGCACAATGTACGGTGCTCGCTTCGTTGGGTGACTGATTGTTAAGCAGTGAACGACTCCGTGTTCGATCTTCTTAATCCTAACTATAGTAGCTTATTAGTGGGTTTCTCCTTAATGGTGCATTCGTGCTGTTAGGTTTTGGTAACTTACCGAGTTCTACATGATTGCTAGTTGCTGCTCTATGGTTTGTGAACCGGGTGTTGTGATGAATAAGAAGGTATGACTGTTTAATTACCACCAAACTTAATGAGTTTTGAACTTATGATGCATTTCACCTGTCGAAAGTGATCTATATATGACTGGCTTTTGGCATTACCACTGTTAATATGTTTTGAGTTCAAAGTCCCAAGACATATATTGGAACCAGTAAGTGTTATTAATGTAGCTAATAAGAAAGTGTAAAACATACAGACAATGGTAGTATCTTATTTTGGTGCGCCGAGAATAGTGGTCGTGCTCAACATAGTGGTTAGATCAGAATATATATGCTCTGGCAAGGAACCAACATGGTAAAATAGAGGGGAAAACGTTGTACCTCGAGGAATCCAATTCCCGGCCAACATGGTGTCAAATGGTAATGGTAAAGGTTTTAGGACAGATTACATTAGCACAATGTTTACCATGTTAGCAACTAAAACTAACCAGCATGCATGGCAACTTCTTTATCATCTTTACCAACACACACACATGCACAAACACGCAAGCACGCACGGACGCGCGCGCACACACACACACACACATAATGACAATTCATCACCCAGGGTGCAGAATTATTTATTCTTACACGGGGGCATAAGTTTAAGTAAAATTTATCAAAATGTACTCATATAGGGGCTACTTTTGAAGCTTTCATTGAAACAAAGCTGGTGGTAAAAAGACAGGTCATATCAAATATACAGTTTGTAAGACTGAACATTTTAAGTTTTGACTCATGAAATAGTTATATGAATTCACTCTTCTATCCCATGCATGCAAATAACTCCACATCCTACCAACAGGGAATATGGATGTCCCTTCTCCATGCATGCAAATAACTCCATATTCCAACTAGTACATGGAACATCGAAGAATGTCACGGTAGGACGCCAGAGCACGATTTCGTGTAGTTGTTGATCTTTTAAAAGGTTTACCAAACAAAGTTGGTGCTTGCTATGTCCGACATTTGCGCTTATTAAGCGAATAGTTACATCATGTCGTAAACATATAATTATAGATATAACTAAAGGTTCTTCTTGCATAGCACATAAACCTGTAATATTACTGGAATTACATAAGCGTGAGATCTATACTAAAAATATATGTTACACATAATTATGATACATATTATTGCTTGATAGTAGTCCTCACCCTTTATTGTTCAATCACGCAAGCACATTATGCATGTCTTTGTGCCCTATGTATATAACTAGAGGGAGCTAGGGGTAAAGTAGTTGCCTCCGTTGTCTTTGTTCAACCAAGAGGCGATCTCCTTGGCAAACTTATCCATTACCAATCCTGGCAATAAGATAGACACTGTGACTGATTCCTCGCCATGTCCATCCTTGCATCTGGTGTGGAAGCTTGATAACTTCGGCACTGGCATGCCGCCACCAACCCACTCCGCCCACCCAAAGTCCACTGTATCATCTCCAATCTGACTGATGTCTGACACCCAGTAGACTTGTTGTGCGGGCAAAGTCGGCCGCCCACGCAATAGTGCCATCATATCCACCATCGACCGCATCCGCTCCAAGGACATGTCGGTCTTGGCCTTGCGGATGAGCTCCACAGTGTGTCCAAGTGGCTTCGTGAATAGGTCACCTACCGTGGTTTCCGCGATGGTGTACACAAGTGCATTTCCGTAGTATCCCCGTGGGATGGGAAAATCACCCTTCCATCTCCCACGAGCATTGAGTGTAAAGATAAGGCGTACTTTTGTATCAATCTCATAGCCGAGAGCTATCGTTCGACACCGCCACATTACAGCAGTTAGAAGCTCAAATGCGGTAGCCGATTTGGTCAGATCAGATGGGAAGATATACCCTCGCAGATGAGTTATCTCTCTCGCACTGAAGAGCAAGTACTTATGTACCATGCTCTCGACTGTCGTTGATAGCATAACATCATTGACAGTCGCATCAACATCGTACTCAGAGCCGGTTAGGACCGGTGTATATGCGGGGTCAATGTTAGTGATGCGTGGAGGAGTGCGTGCCATCAGAATCTGTCTCTCCCACACGGGTAGCACCGCTGGTTGCACCTCACCACGTGCAAGATCAGCTATGCTTTTTATGAATTGAATCAACCCAAAGCCGTCGACGATGCTATGGCATGCCTGGAAAGCAAGTACGAACCCTCCACCTATGAATTCTGTTACCTGTACATACAAAGTTTGTTTATTAAACTAATAAAAATACATCTAAATTCAAACCCAAGTGAAGGATAACTAATAAAAACCTTCTTTATGACATGAATAACTGTTTTTATGGAGCGACATGGTTGCATAATGAGAAATGCAGCTGCCAAACGGTCAGTTGAGACGTGTTGCATGTAGTTTGTTATTACGTGACACTGTGACAGGATATATAGCTCATGCAACTGACTTGGAATTCTTTGAATTGATGCATGATTCCATGCATTATTTCCAACAATAGGTAGGGCTGAAAAATTCCATCATAAAACTGCTTTCATGGATACAAAAAGGGGGTAATAAGGACAGTATGTTCGCCGCTCATAGGAGGCGGATTGCATTTCAACATGTAGTCGGTAGCCTGCTCCTTGTGGAAGGAGAAGGGCCGTAGCTATCATTGAAGAAGGAAACTTGGGTCGGTACTATGTAAAGTTGATTGATATTTCTTAAGTCTCAATTAATTCAGGGAAAAAATCTGTTTAGTAACAAGTGCAACTTACATGTTTTTTCACCCATTTGCATTTTTCATTTACCGAAGGTATACCTTTTCAAATTTATTGAGACTCTCACAGGCAGCATAGGGTTAGCAAAACCAAGCTGAACTACCAGTAGCAATAGTGATTGAGGAAAACACACATGAGGTGAAGGGTCTGCTTGAAGTAATTCTCAAGCTTCATCAAGAGAAAGTACCCAAACTTCATATAAAACATCAATGTCAGAGTCAATCTTGTATGAGTTAATCTTTCTATTTGCTTAAAAATTTATATTACTAGAAGTTGAATTGTTTGATCAACCTTTCAGATGAAAGCCCTTGTATCATGGTGCAGTGAGTCTAGTTGATTTTATTTTTTAATTGTGTGGAAAAAATTAAGTGTGGAATTAAGTTTTGAAACCCCATATTTGTTCCCCTTCAGTTTGAAAATGCATGTGTAACTATCTCCATACCCATTCATCTCTGGCATAGACCTTCAGCAAATGGTGATTAAGACCATCTATAGTAGTCTCCTCAAAAATCTCTCCCTGTGCGTGTGTATAGTGGCTCTTCCAATAAATTTATTTGGAAGGGTATGGCTGTAGAAGTTTTCCTATAAATCACTCCCTATAATTTACGTGACATATGAGCCCCACTTATCAGTGACTAATTTCTCTTTTGTTTCTGTCTCGCATCCACGTAAGACATCAATGGAGCTCCAGCGACTGGCGACACGATAGAGCGGGCGGTGGGGTGCGGCGGAGTGAGAGGTCGGAGGCGCAATGGCGCGGTGGTCCAGCGGTCGTTGGTGATGTGTCATGAGTTGAAAAGTTGTTGGAAGAGTCGGAATTTTCCCTCTATTTGACGAGAGATGCGGTGCTTTTTCTACCTATACCTATATTCTGTTTCATCGTCTTCCCTTAAAAATCGTTTAAACCATCCCTTTTACTAACTTAGCAAATAATCTGCACTACTTAAAAAATAGCATTCTTTTTCTGTCAGGCAAAGTGTTTCGTCCAACCTTATGTATGTTTTCTCTTCTTTCCGTTTTAATTATTTTCTCCTATCTCCAGTTTTTTCATTGGTTTTCTTTAAACCGTCTTAACAGTCTCATGTTTATTGATTTTTAAATTAAATTATTTTTTCTTTGGTAAGCCAATAGGTCCTTACTACATAAATTTGTACTAAATCAGTGTACTAAATCAGCGAGACATTTTTTGGGACGGAGAAAGTATTTATTTAGGTAAATCACGAACATGATTTGATAAAATACTAAAATCCATTAATAGAGAAAAAGACAGGTAAATTACGGGAACTCCATCTGTTTCTAAATATAAGTCTTTTAGAGATTTCAATAATACGGATGCATATATACGTATTTTAGAGCGTAGATTCATTCATTTTGCTCCGTATGTAGTTCATATTGAAATCACTAAAAATGCTTATATTTAGGAACGGATGGAGTAGAATATTAATATCTCATTGCAACACACTCATAATTATCTAAGACATAAAGAAAACTGTAAAAGAATATTGATCATACTTGGATGAAGAACAAGGGCTTGCCGACCACGACTTTCGTATCGCCTGCATCGCAAAAGAGTTCCTCGACGCATGGGTACGGTGGCCGCAGTGGTGGATGCCCAAACTCTTCCAGCGCCACGTCGGCCGATGCCTCCACGAACACCGCTCCCTCTCCGGTACAGTCTACCACCAGCTTGTTTCCGGGGACCTCCCTCAGCCGACCGGCAATGGGATAATAGTACACCAAAGCCTCCGCGAGCGCCGCCTTGACGGCCTTTGCCGGCGACGTCCTAGGACGGCCATTGGGGCGGCATCGGAGGAACTCGACCCCGATGGAGTAGAATCGCAGGTCATAACAGTCGTCGACATCGGAGAGGATCTTGGTCTCGCGAGGCGTTGGCCGTGCCGGCGCCACCAGCTCGGGCGTGCTCCGGCGTGCGGTGAACTTCACCATTGTGTTCCTAGTTCCTACCCTTGGGTGCTTCTGACCTTGTGTTGTACTATACCTCCACCAACTCTGCTATTTTGATCCATTCATGCATCTCTCTCTATATATATACACACATAGAGATGCTTGACGTGTAGAAATGAGTATCTCTTGGTCTCGGGGGATAAAAGAGCTTTCTGTTTCACATGTCATAGCACGCGAAAATGCTGTTTGTACACATGACATATCTGCCGGGAGTGTGTGCAACTGGATCATTCGGCAAGGAGCAAAAGACGGCAAATGGACAAACTCAATTCATGGCACCCGTATCACACGTTTATCCAAGCTTTGTCATTATCGCCAAATCTCATGAGTCCCCGGCATGCACATTCACCTGACCAATTAGAGCATCTCCAACAGCCGCGCTAAACAAGCGCCTCGTCGCAAATTTGGCCAGTTTAGCGCGCGCGCAACCCGGCGGGTGGCTCTAGCGGGCGCGCAATAACCGTGCGCGCGGTATAAGGAGTTGGACGCGCGGTCGGATTCGCTATCTCGTGATGTGTATTTGGGGCGCCCGCTTCCGCGCGCGGCACACTCGAGTGCTCGCGCTGCACTCTCTCTTCTCCGCCTCCGACGCCCCGCGCGCGTCGGCGCCGGCGAACTGCACCCATGGACGCACGCGCCGGCATCCCGCTCACCCCCGGGTCTATTCTCAACATATCAATCTACATCTACTTTACTTTTACCGCTTTTATTTGCTGTTTTATTAAACCAAAAATATTAAAACTATAAACTATCACCTCTATCAGATCTCACTCTCGTAAGTGACCGTAAAGGTATTGACAACCCTTATCGCGTTGGCTGCGATGTTCTTATTTGTTTGTGCAGGTACGAGGGACTCGCGCGTGTTCTCCTACTGGATTGATACCTTGGTTCTAAAAAATTGAGGGAAATACTTACGCTACTGTGCTGCATCTCCCTTTCCTCTTCGAGGAAATACAACGCAAGCTCAAGAGGTAGCAGTGCATCGTCGTTTGCCTGCGTCTCTCTCACCTTCGCCCGCCGTCGTTTTCGTCACTGTTGATGAAACCCCAACATTGGGAATCAAATGGGGTTGACCTTAGCGAGAGGAGAAAAATGAATTAACTTGGTCTACGACATACAACATCGAGGGGAGGGGGTGTAGATGTGTACCCCAACACCGGATATCGCCGGAAATGGCCAAAATCACCAATGACAACCGTCGGCATAAAGGGATAGATAGAGGCGTCGAGCAGGCAGAGAGAGAGAAGTGGGGCAAGGGGGCGTGGCAAGGGGGCATGGCCCCCTTGGTTTTGACCCATGTCAGACCCATTGTTGGGCTTGCCCCAATAGGCCAGTGGGCCATAAGAGAAAATAAAGCAACGCCACCACCTAAAAACATTAAAAAGACTCAAAAAACAAGAAAAAGGCTCAAAATAATAAAATATTGAAAAAAATATTCTTACTTTAATAACTAAAAGACTAAAAAAATAAAATATTCAAAACAAATATTTTGTACTTTAATAACTAAAAGACACAAAATAATAATAAAAGGGCTGGAAAACAATAAAAGACTCAAAACATATAATAAAAAAATGTTCACCATTTAGAAGTAATAATTTTTTTTAAAAGACTCAAAATTTAATATAGATGTTTATGATTTACAAAAAATATTCTTACTTTAGTAATAGTTATATCATATTTTTACTTATATAATTAATAAATACTTAAAACACATGATAAGAATATTTGGGAAGGATGCGTCGTGGGGTTGGGTTTCTGTGTTGAGCCTGCACCTTGGAGATAACATGATGGATAGTCTGGACAATGACATTTCTTCCCCACATATGGTCTGGATTTGAGGGGACTGCTCAAACAATTGAATTTTAAGGAGCCTACTGGGCGTTGTTTGATGTTCAAACGTATGAGCAAGAAATGAGTTTTGACCTTGGCAACGATGTTAATCATTTGTTTGATTCATTTATATATGCGTTATAGCCCGTAGCAATGCACGACCATTCTACTAGCAACGTAGAAGAGGAGTTGGTACATGGTTGTTCGGCACACAATCATTAATGTTTTTTTTTTGAAAAGCAATACCCGTATAACAGGACTCAAAAGGCGGATCGAGCTAATCTCGATCATCAAATCAGATCAATCCAACGACTCAGGTTCCTAAATGCTGATCGCTCAACATATTTAGCATGCATTAATACCATATCAAATATTAGTGCAGTGTTAATTATACAATCAACACACAAATAATATCTACCTAATATATGCGTGCAAGTAATATATTGCCTAATATTAACGTGCATTTTAGGTAGGCATTTACTAGTATAATTTATCGTAGAGATTTTCAAACATCTTGTTTTCCTTAATAGTCGAGATTCTTTCTAAAACAGTCTATAATCTTCCCGCAAAAAAAAAAAAAAAAAACAGTCTATAATCTATCGCTTCGCATGCACCCGGTATAATTAGCCACCAACATCGTCACAACACCGTCAATGCCACCGCAGCCAAGGACAATCTGTCACATGGCACCACTCTTCAAATAATGTTTCATCCCGTAGCAATGCCCGGATATTTAGCTACTATATATAATGTGAAAATATAATTCAAATAATTGGAGGGTGTGCAAAGAGTTGCCTTCACATATCGTTCCCGGTTGTCCTAAAAACGGACGAGACTTGCCTGTTCCCCGTGCGTGCACCCATCCGTGGTCCCGCGTATGTGGCTTGATTTGATTGAAACAAAATAAGTTCAGGCCCCATCCCCTTAAAATCAGGGGAAGAGATGATTAGATTAGAAAAAAGAAAGAAAAAAAACAGCCGTAGGATGAAGTGAGAGCACGGATAAGAGCCAAGCCCGATCCCAAAAAACACGTGCGCCCGGCACATGCTGGTTCCAAGCCTCCAGCAGCCACGATGCTCCCACGACATGCTGGCTCGGTTATTACCCCGGGTCAACCCCACCTGCACGTCAAAGCGAATCGCCGCCGAATCATGCAACGCAACCTACGGAGACATTAAACGATCGATCATCCATGACAAGCTTACGGATCTTGTTAAAACCGTGGGGCTTTCGTGGCTCGATCGGGTGACTTATACTCCGTACATACGTGGCTGTGCTAGGGACATTATCAAGGACATGAACGGCAGCAAGAAGGCGGAAGATCGTGCGGTGGCGGATGCGGCGTGGGGCGCCGGCGGCGGCGCGGCGAGGAGGAGCCACGGGATGGGCAGGGCGGGCGTGCTGCTCATCGTGTGCCTGCTCACGCTGCCGCTCATGGTGTTCCTCTTCGGCGGGCGGGCGGGCGCGCTGGCCGTGTGGCAGAACGCCGCCAAGCTGACCGCCATGGGTGGAGGTACAAGCTCTCTCGCTCTCTCGAGATCGATTTGCATAGATATATGCTCATGATTAGGTGCAGATTCGTCCAGCTTCGCCGATCCCCACAACACAAGCCCGCTCACGCTTGATCGAATTTGGGGTTGGGCACATGAACGAAATCTAATCATCTCTCGTGATCTTCACATCAAACTGGTAAACATGTGTTACAAGTTTTCGTGTTTGATAATTCCCCAGGATTACTGAACGTCTCTCGTCTGAGCGCCGCCGGCGCGGACGATCTCTTTGACGGCCTGCTCTCGCCGGGCTCCGACCGGCGCGCCTGCCTGAGCCGCTACCAGTCCCCGCATTACTACAAGCACTCCCCGTACGCGCCGTCGCCGCACCTCCTGCGGAAGCTGCGCGACTATGAGGCGCGGCACAGCCGGTGCGGCCCCGGCACGCCGGCGTACGCCAAGTCCGTCGACCACCTCCGGTCCGGCGGCAGCAGCAGCACGGAGGACAACGAGTGCAACTACGTCGTGTGGATCCCCTACAATGGCCTCGGCAACCGGATGCTGTCGCTGCTCAGCACGTTCCTCTACGCGCTCCTCACCGACCGCGTCCTCCTCGTCCACTCCACGGACGACTTCACCGGCCTCTTCTGCGAGCCGTTCCCCGGCGCGACCTGGCTGCTCCCGCCGGACTTCCCCGTCGCCGACATGTCCTGGCTCGGGGTGGGCTCCAACCAGTCGTACGGGAACCTCCTTGACGGCAACAAGATCTCCAACGACCCGGCCAAGGCGACGGCGCGGTCGGTGCCGCCGTACGTGTACCTGCACCTGGCGCACAACCTCCGGCGCTCCGACCGGCTCTTCTACTGCAACGACGACCAGCTCGTGCTGGCCAAGGTCAACTGGCTGCTGGTGCGGAGCGACTTCTACTTCGTGCCGGCGCTGTACGACATGGCCGAGTTCCAAGGCGAGCTCCGGAGGCTGTTCCCGGCCAAGGAGAGCGTGGCGCACCTCCTCGGCCGCTACCTGTTCCACCCGTCCAACTCCGTCTGGGGCATGATCACCAGGTACTACCACACGTACATGGCCCAGGCGGAGGAGAGGATCGGCGTGCAGATCAGGATGTTCCCCTGGGCGACCATCCCCGTCGACGACATGTACAACCAAATCATGGCGTGCTCTCGACAGGAGCACATACTCCCGGACGTCGTCGATGGCGACGCCGCGGCGAGCAGAAGCTCCAAATCCAAGGCCATCTTGATCGCGTCGCTGCAGGCAGACTACTACGACAGGATCAGGTCGACGTACTACGAGCACGCGGCCAAGGGCGGCGGCATGGTGGGGGTGTTCCAGCCGAGCCACGAGGAGCGGCAGGTCATGGGGCAGCGGACGCACAACCAGAAGGCGCTCGCCGAGATCTACCTGCTCAGCTTCTCCGACGTGCTGCTCACCACGGGGGCGTCCACGTTCGGCTACATGAGCAGCAGCCTCGCGGGGCTGCGGCCGACCATGCTGATGATCCCGGAAGACGGCAAGGTGCCCGAGCCGCCGTGCGTGCGCGCCGTGTCCATGGAGCCGTGCTGCCACATGACGCCCGATGTGGAGTGCCGGGGGAAGGCGGTGAACAAGGAGGAGCTGTCTCGCCACGTCAAGGAGTGTGAGGATGTAGGCAAAGGGATTAAATGGATTAAAGGTATCAAATTATTTGATTAGAAATCTGTTAGGAATTAATTAATTAGTTTAATTAAAGGGATAATCCCTGCTTATGTCGGTTCCACTACTGGCAACCGCTCTTTGTAACCGCCTTTGTATCTGGGTATATATACCCCAAACTTCATCAATGAAATCAACGGTTCCATCATTTGCTCCTCTCTCTCATTTCTCTCTAAACACGTTATCATGCACGCCTCTACCGAGAGCATTAGGCCACATAGCAAAAAGGAATGAAAGAAGACGGCGACGCCATGCTCGCCCCAACGGCGAGGCCATGGTGCACAGCCATGGCGGCGACCCTATCCGGCCCCGAGGAAGCGACGGCCCTCAGCCTCGATGGTGCTCCTCCCGACGCTCCAGAGGCTATCGCGCGGCGGTTCCTCTCGACACAGGTCGCTGCCTCGCGGTTGACGGCAGCGACCTACGGCCCGCAGGGCGGCGCAGCGGCCCAAGGTCGCGGCCCTCCACGGGAAGGCAGTGTAGTGCCCCAGACGGCGTCCAACAGACGGCGGCGGCCAACGGCCGATGCCCAGCATGAAGACAACCCATGGCGCAGCACGACGACCTGCAATCGGCCACCGCTCCGTTCACTGCAGAAGGGGAATTAATGAAGAAACATCCCAATTCATCTTGTCTTCTTGTAGTCAATTAATGATCTAACGATTGATTGGTTTTCTTCCCTGTACGCACTCACAAGGATCAAGAATGCTAATGCAATGGTCAACCAAAGGAATTCTTGAATCAAGATAATCGAAGGCCGCGAGCCCGCGACCAAGAACTGGAAGATGGACTTCATCGTCATCATCGTATGACTCACCGTGGCGACACCACCACATGGTCTTCATCACGATGCAACTGCAGCGGCCTCGTCAACGCAGGCAGAGGCACCCCCAGGCCTCGGCCCGACGTGGATTCTCCAGCGGCAGCGGCCAACGCGGTCCTCGATGGCATTGTCGCTGCACCGGGCCATGGGTCGGATCCTGGGGATACAACGAGACGCACGGCGCCCTCCGGCGTGGCTGCTAGCAGACACGGCCACTCCCGCGGCGCCAGGCCCTCAGCCACAGCCGCGATATCTCCCGGCACGCGGCATGCGACACGCTCCAACGGCGCCCTCTGGCGCACAGTAGTGGCCGACGAGGCAGGCCCTCTGGCCGGTGGTGGCGGTGTCTAATCCCTAGCCACACGACAGAAATTGGGGATTTCTTATCTTTTTGATGAATTTGTAATTGAACCCTCAGGTTATGTGGTAATCCCATATAAGTTGTTAAGTTCTATGTTCAGCCATCAGTTCATCCCAAATTACATACAATATGATTATACAACATTTTACAATGTGTTATATTTTGATTTGAAGGCCTCATGTCTTCATACATTTGCATAAGTATGTGAATTTATTTTTCCACATATATGTATTACCACATCAATACTATTGCAGAAGTTTGTTTTGCTTACATTCGAGAACCTATTTCTCCAAAATTTAAGACATCATTATGTCTTCACCGCAAAATTTCCCTATGACATGTGATCTTAGGACAACAACTTTTTGCATGGAAATATTTTTTCCTTGCAAAATCTTAAGAATTATAAAGTGTCATACCTAATATGACTAGCCCAAATTTTATTTGAGAAACACGAGGTATTGATGGCATCTACTGCATAATTTGCAGATTATCCATCCCTACTGTGAGGTCTACGTCTTTTCACTTTGATAAGATGACTACCTTCAAGTGCTCTTCCAAATATTAATTTGACTATTCCAAATTTATTTGTGAATCACAAGGTATTTGATGGCATCTACTGCATATATTGCAGATTATCCATCACTACTGTGAGGTCTACGTCTTGCGATTTTGACAAGATGACTACCTTCAATGTGCTCTTCCAAATATTAATGAGACTACCCAAAATTTGTTTGAGAATCACAAGGTATTAGTGGCATCTACTGTGAAATTTTGCAGATTATCCACTACTACTTTGAGGTCTACATCATGTCATCCTGGCATATGACTACCTTCAAAGTGATTTTCTTAAATATAAAATAGCATAAGGTAATAGAGATATGAGCATCTACTGACAAAAATCAGATTATGCATCCTATTACTGCGAGATCTACACCGCATTCGGTGACTATCTTCAAAGTGTTATCTATATAATTTGTGGTATACACATAAGACCCCAATAGCATCAGCTATATTTATAAAGTTTGCTCCTCAGAAGCATTTGTTGTTGTTCACTAAAATGGTTTACTCTCATAGTAAATATTATTTATGCGCAATCACTATATATACCGAAATGGTATTCTTGCGTTAATTCAAGCCTCACTCGGCTTGAATATGTCATAGTAAATTCCGCAAATATTTGCATATACTTGTGATTACCTTCTATTACATTAGTAAATACATGACAGTGGAACCTATGTCACTATTTGTAATTATAATGTCGTCCATCCATCAAGATGGATACCATAATTTATAGCAAGTGTCTCAAACACTTTTGCAATGTCCACATCACATTATGGTTATACTTTCATAGTGACTAACCAATGTTAAACATGCAACATCTATGCTTTTGCGGTCACTCTAAAGTTGCAACATTCATATGCATTTTATGTGTCACCAAGTTCACTTAGTTCTCCAACTAAGCATACAATGGATGAATATCTATTTACCCTATTTTTCCCCTAAAAGAAACATGCTGCCGTGAGCACATCATGAATGGTCACCCATTCATTTTTGAAGACCTCGGGTCTATTGCATCTTATAATTCTGTCACTTAGTCAACTTCAAGTTGAGATCCCGTGGTCAAATATTTTTCATATGCGGATCTGGTTGAAAGGCTCCCAATACACTTAATATCCTCTTATGATGGTACTACCATTTTCCCTAATGAGGAACATGGAATTTCTTAAAATCATCTGATTCACCCAACGGGTGCTATACCATAATTTAAAATTCTTGCTAGTACCGAGAATGATATGCAAGTTAGTGGTCACAAAATAGAACCATGAGGAACTCAAAGTAAAGTGGAGGCTAATAGATAACCAAAGACAAAATTATCTCTTAATAGGAAACGGTCGTTTTCAAATGATCAATGACAACTCTCAAGTTTGTCAAATGTGTGGTTATATAAATATTGTACCTATTTTTACCAAACCCTCAAACACATGGTCAAACCAGACCACAAGTGTGGGATAAATTTGAAATTTTGCAAACTTACAACCAGAAAATATTCTGGTAAATGATTGCTCTCAAATCTTCATCAGAAGGAGAGAACCAAAAAAATCTAGTATAGTAAAAGGATGCTGAATTTTCTTCACAACAATGATATGTTTGCGTGACAAATTTTTCAATAATATTGGAGACCACAAGTAATCTCTTAATAATCCTAAATAATATTAGCCCATACTTTTACTACTACATGTGGTAGGATGTCTAATATCATATCCCTTGGATACAATATTTGATATATTTGAATGTATGTTTCAATTCATATTCAATATTGTTGCGTACACAATAATTTTCTAGATCTTAATACATTAAATATTTGGTCTGGTAGCCTTAACCATCATGGTTTGGGGATGATTAGAAAATTATTGACAATTCTGTTGGTCATAACTTATCAAGTTACAAAATTTCCCAAATCATCAGATTTTATGTGCACCGCATGTGACATAGGGGAAATTAGTTTTAAGGCACTCTCACCTTAAAATTCTAAGCATGCCACTTATTCTTCCTTGAACACATTCAAAAGATATATGTGGATTGTTGAACCATTATCTAGGGTAATCTAGATACTTCATGGTACTCATATAACACATTCATAAAATGTTTTTAAGTGTGTCACTTACCACACACAACCATGATCTTACCAAATAAATTGCTTAAATTATCACAGTAGGAGCAAATTCTCCTAAAGAAAGGATAAACCCATTCGAATGGACAATGTCGCTGATCTCATTTCACGAGAATTTTCTGTTTGCATTCAGTACTCTATGTACATACCCAGAATGGTTTAACCAAATTTCTTATCAAACATAGTCAAATGAATTACTTGACCACTTTTAAAGAATTAATTGTAAATTTACCAGCCTCTTGCTGGACACATACGGCCTTACACACCGTACGTATGATCTAAATCATACCAACTGCATATCATACTACTTTCCCCTTGTAGTAACTACGTGGAAATCAACAAAGTATTTCTTATCTGCGATTATTCGGTTACATGCCGATATCACCACTCCAGCGTACATCAATGGGAACTCACTAAAATTTGGGATCTATGTGAGCAAAAACAATTTATCCGTCAATCAAAATTATTCATAGCCCGTATGCTGATTGCATCAGCAATAAGGATATTTTCCGGCATTAGGGGGAGATAAGTACCACAAAGAATGCCGAGAAATAAATTAGAAATGTTATTGACATTCTATCCTTATATCCACGTACTCAAAGAATCTGAACTAAAAGTTTAGAGAATCATATATTTGCAACACATTGCAAATCTGCCACATACATTTACTGATAACAATGTGTCACTAAATTCTCTATTCCTGCAGTAAAGTATCAGAATGAGTAGAGGTACCTGATAAACCACTCTTCTCCCCAAATGAGAGCAAGAGGGGGAGAAAATCTGACAAGACGAGATATAGTTCTCATATGCTTCCGCGGAAACAGAGGAAATCAAATCCTCAACCAGTAAATGTAATTCAACATCAAGTTGAAAGACACCTCACTGGATGCTCATCATCCAAAGCCCGGCATAAATGTGCACAAATGTTTTGGTGCCGGGACATCGAAACACCTTGACTCCATTTGTTGTAGGAAATCACAAGGAGTTAAAAATGAGTAAATATTTTATCCACAAACTTCAATGATTCCATCAGAATCATATAAACTAAAGACTACCTTTGTCGACATATATTTCTTCTCAAATTGCTAAAACCTTTTGGGCCCAGAACCAAAATCCATGGTAGAGTGCCTCTTGCACTCATATTGGTTCACATAAAAGGAAGCAAGTAATGAAGAATAGCACTCGCTCAACAAATGAGTGGTATTTACCGCAGTAATACCTACTCCTCATGAGTATCTTTCATATGAAATACTAAAAACTTCTCATTCATAGACAAAGTCAACGAGGTGGTGAGAAGCGAGGCTTGTAGCAAAAGGGTTCACGCAGAGACCCGGCATCAATTATCATGCAACATACCCTCTTGGTGTGGGTGGATTTATGTTTCGATACTGAATATCATTGGCAATAAAATAATAATAATATCCATGCAGTTAATGGATGCAGTGACTACATACTCATATGTGTCGCTCATTTCGGAAATGACTATTGAAGTCCCTGAAGGGCTTATACTTCCGGATCCAAAAGCAAATCGCAACAAGTTTTGTGTAATACTTCATAAGTCACTCTATGACTTGAAATAGTCAGAAATTATATGGTACTACTGACTAAATGAGTTCCTTCTTCAAAAGGATTACTCGAATAATGATGATTATTTACATGTTTAATTAAGGAATCCCAAATTTCATTTCCTTTCATCACCTCAGTGTATATTGATGGCCTCATCATCAATGTCTATACAAGACCTAAACATGCACAAAATCATCTCAAGACGGGAAATTTGGATTCAACCAAATTTAGCTTAAGTTTACAACTTGAGTATTCTCTCAAGAATACATATCAGTCTACATATATCCAAAACATATATGAGAAGTTCAATGTGGATATATCATACCAACAAAAGGTATATGGTCGATATAAGAAATATTAACTTATATCTCAAGCTCGAAATAAATCTTGGACAATTCCATTAGGAAAATCAAAATATGACCATGATATTATGTAATGGTATTGGTCTTTATTTGATCCCAACAATGCCATATCAATGACTGAATTTGCTGGAAAAGCCTTCATATGGAAGTCATCTAAATGGGCTTTAATGGCTATTTCCAGTTATCATTCTGACATAATTGCTTTATCTAAAAGCATTGCAAAATATGCATAGCTTAGCAGAATGATTAACCACACTCAAAATTATGTGATTGAGATTCATCAGAATCACATAACTTGATTTATCAAGACGCTATCACTTGTGTTACTCAATACCTACAGGTTATATGAAGAGCAATATCATAAAGCACATTGCTCGAAAATTACTTATCCTCACAAATTATAGAAAGCGAGGAAACAATATCAAACAAAATACTGTGAAAATCCAACAGATGAAATTGGTACGAGACATCCTCCAGATTTCCAAAGTTCAGGGGGAGTAATCTCCCAAACTATAACCTGTTTACAATCATCAGATTGCATATATTGTACTCTTTTTCCCCTTGATGAGTTTTTCCCTAATGGTTTCTCATAAAAGGTTTTTAACGAGACAATATAAACACAAGTGTATGTATATGCCATATCATTTTCTCCTTATATTTTTCCCACTGGGTTTTAAGGGAGTTTTCAATGGCATATCAGATTGCACTCTTTTCCCTTCTGAGTTTTCTCGCAAAGTTTCTCATGACGGTTTTTAATGAGGCAATATATTTTTAAGATCATATGCTATACTTTCAAGTTTTTTTTTCCCATCGGGTTTTTAAAGGAAAGTATACAAAGCATATTTATTGTTCTCTAAACTCACCAACGAGTTTTGTCCTTCCTGAAAGGTTTTTCTCATATGAGTTATCAAGAGACAATAATCATTATATGTTGCATCATTTTTCTCCTTATTATTTTCCTCAATGGGTTTAAAGGAGTTTTAGCAACATATCTACACTATTCTCCTCATATTTTTCCCACAGGGTTTTTGGAGGAGACTTTAAGGATTATACAAGTCTTTCTCAAGATGAAGATGATGAACATTCTCAAAGGCAAACACTTACAAGGAGGGTTCTTTATCAAGATGAAGTATATTCACAAAGACAAGCATTGATTAGGGGGAGTGTTAGGAATTAATTAATTAGTTTAATTAAAGGGATAATCCCTGCTTATGTCGGTTCCACTACTGGCAACCGCTCTTTGTAACCGCCTTTGTATCTGGGTATATATACCCCAAACTTCATCAATGAAATCAACGGTTCCATCATTTGCTCCTCTCTCTCATTTCTCTCTAAACAAAATCAACAGCTGGTTATGCATCAACCCGAGGCGACTGGAACTTTTGGAGTAGCTAGTTTTTGTAGTGATTTCGATCGATTTAATCTATTTATTTGTCCACAACATTTGTCGACGTGGATTGCCATGGATTTGTCCACATTTGAGTTATAACTCTAAAACTGCTCATCACACTATTGGTTAAACCGGGTAAACCTGAGATTTCGTAGAAAATCTCTTGGACATTGTCAATAATGACTAATGAATGCGATAGATCTTGATATCCTTTGTTTAATTTGTTTCTGAAGAAAATGATCTAAACATGAAACGAAATCATCACACACAAGGAAACATGAAGTTTAAGTTTGGTGAAAGAGACAGAAGGCAGTTGGAGGCGCCCTCGATATTTTGATTCATGATTTTTTTTAACACAGTATGAACGTTTCTCACGTACACAACCAAGCCCAATGAATGAAGACTAGGACTTGAACCCTGATGCTCTACCACAAAGGACCTAACCAGCTGAGCGACGACCCTTAGTTCTCTAATTCATATATCTCTTGCTTTATACACACACACATACGTAAATGCTTAATGTGTAGAAATGATAATATATTTGATATATAGAATTCTTTTCACATGCCATACAACATGAAAGGCACAATGTACGGTGCTCGCTTCGTTGGGTGACTGATTGTTAAGCAGTGAACGACTCCGTGTTCGATCTTCTTAATCCTAACTATAGTAGCTTATTAGTGGGTTTCTCCTTAATGGTGCATTCGTGCTGTTAGGTTTTGGTAACTTACCGAGTTCTACATGATTGCTAGTTGCTGCTCTATGGTTTGTGAACCGGGTGTTGTGATGAATAAGAAGGTATGACTGTTTAATTACCACCAAACTTAATGAGTTATGAACTTATGATGCATTTCACCTGTTGAAAGTGATCTATATATGACTGGCTTTTGGCATTACCACTGTTAATATGTTTTCAGTTCAAAGTCCCAAGACATATATTGGAACCAATAAGTGTTATTAATGCAGCTAATAAGAAAGTGTAAAACATACACACAATGGTAGTATCTTGTTTTGGTGCGCCCATAATAGTGGTCGTGCTCAACATAGTGGTTAGATCAGAATATATATGCTCTGGCAAGGAACCAACATGGTAAAATAGAGGGGAAAACGTTGTACCTCGAGGAATCCAATTCCCGGCCAACATGGTGTCAAATGGTAATGGTAAATGTTTTAGGACAGATGATGTAAGTACATTAGCACAACGTTTACCATGTTGGCAACTAAAACTAACCAGCATGCATGGCAACTTCTTTACCATCTTTACCAACACACACACACACGCACAAACACGCAAGCACGCACGGACGTGCGCGAGCGCACACACACACATAATGACAATTCATCCCCCATGGTGCAGAATTATTTATTCTTACACGGGGGCATAAGCTTAAGTAAAATTTATCAAAATGTACTCATATAGGGGCTACTTTTGAAGCTCTCATTGAAACAAAGCTGATGGTAAAAAGACGGGCCATATCAAATATACAGTTTGTAAGACTGAACATTTTAAGTTTTGACTCATGAAATAATTATATGAATTCACTCTTCTATCCCATGCATGCAAATAACTCCACATCCTACCAACAGGGAATATGGATGTCCCTTCTCCATGCATACAAATAACTCCACATTCCAACTAGTACAGGGAACATCGAGAATGTCACGGTAGGACGCCAGAGCGCGATTTCGTGTAGTTGTTGATCTTTTAAAAGGTTTACCAAACAAAGTTGGTGCATGCTCTGTCCAACATTTGTGCTTATTAAACGAATAGTTACATCATGTCGTAAACATATAATTATAGATATAACTAAAGGTTCTTCTTGCATAGCACATAAACCTGTAATATTACTGGGATTACATAAGCGTGAGATCTATACTAAAAATATATGTTACACATAATTATGATACATATTATTGCTTGATAGTAGTCCTCACCCTTTATTGTTTAATCACGCAAGCACATTATGCATGTCTATGTGCCCTATGTATATAACTAGAGGGAGCTAGGGGTAAAGTAGTTGCCTCCGTTGTCTTTGTTCAACCAAGAGGCGATCTCCTTGGCAAACTTATCCATTACCAATCCTGGCAATAAGATAGACACTGCGACTGATTCCTCGCCATGTCCATCCTTGCATCTGGTGTGGAAGCTTGATAACTTTGGCACTGGCATGCCGCCACCAACCCACTCCGCCCACCCAAAGTCCACTGTATCATCTCCAATATGACTGATGTCTGACACCCAGTAGACTTGTTGTGCGGGCAAAGTCGGCCGCCCACGCAATAGTGCCATCATATCCACCATCGACCGCATCCGTTCCAAGGACATATCGGTCTTGGCCTTGCGGATGAGCTCCACAGTGTGTCCAAGTGGCCTCCTGCATAGGTCACCTACCGTGGTTTCCGCGATGGTGTACACAAGGGCATTTCCGTAGTATCCCCGTGGGATGGGCAAATCACCCTTCCATCTCCCACGAGCATTGAGTGTAAAGATAAGGCGTATTTTTGTATCAATCTCATAGCCGAGAGCTATCGTTCGACACCGCCACATTACAGCAGTTAGAAGCTCAAATGCGGTAGCCGATTTGGTCAGATCAGATGGGAAGATATACCCTCGCAGATGAGTTATCTCTCTCGCACTGAAGAGCAAGTACTTATGTACCATGCTCTCGACTGTCGTTGATAGCATAACATCATTGACAGTCGCATCAGCATCGTACTCAGAACCGGTTAGGACCGGTGTATATGCGGGGTCAATGTTAGTGATGCGTGGAGGAGTGCGCGCCATCAGAATCTGCCTCTCCCACACGGGTAGCACCGCTGGTTGCACCTCACCACGTGCAAGATCAGCTATGCTTTTTATGAACTGAATCAACCCAAAGCCGTCGACGATGCTATGGCATGCCTGGAAACCAAGTACGAACCCTCCACCTATGAATTTTGTTACCTGTACATACAAAGTTTGTTTATTAAACTAATAAAAATACATCTAAATTCAAACCCAAGTGAAGGATAACTAATAAAAACCTTCTTTGTGACATGAATAACTGTTTTATGGAGCGACATGGTTGCATAATGAGAAATGCAGCTGCCAAACGGTCAGTTGAGACGTGTTGCATGTAGTTTGTTATTACGTGACACTGTGACAGGATAGCTCATGCAACTGACTTGGAATTCTTTGAATTGATGCATGATTCCATGCATTATTTCCAACAATAGGTAGGGCTGAAAAATTCCATCATAAAACTGCTTTCATGGATACAAAAAGGGGTAATAAGGACAGTATGTTCGCCGCTCATAGGAGGCGGATTGCATTTCAACATGTACTCGGTAGCCTGCTCCTTGTGGAAGGAGATGGGCCGTAGCTATCATTGAAGAAGGAAACTTGGGTCGGTACTATGTAAAGTCGATTGATATTTCTTAAGTCTCAATTAATTCAGGGGAAAAATATGTTTAGTAATAAGTGCAACTTACATGTTTTTTCACCCATTTGCATTTTTCATTTACCGAAGGTATACCTTTTCAAATTTATTGAGACTCTCACAGGCGGCATAGGGTTAGCAAAACCAAACTGAACTACCAGTAGGCAGTAGCAATAGTGATTGAGGAAAACACACATGAGGTGAAGGGTCTGCTTGAAGTAATTCTCAAGCTTCATCAAGAGAAAGTACCCGAACTTCATATAAAACATCAATGTCAGAGTCAATCTTGTATGAGTTAATCCTTCTATTTGCTTAAGAAATTTGTATTACTACAAGTTGAATTGTTTGATCAACCTTTCAGTTGAAAGCCCTTGTATCATGGTGCAGTGAGTCTAGTTGATTTTATTTTTTAATTGTGTGGAAAAAATTAAGTGTGGAATTAAGTTTTGAAACCCCATATTTGTTCCCCTTCAGTTTGAAAATGCATGTGTAACTATCTCCATACCCATTCATCTCTGGCATAGACCTTGAGCAAATGGTGATTTAAGACCATCTATAGTAGTCTCCTCAAAAATCTCTCCCTGTGCGTGTGTATAGTGGCTCTTCCAATAAATTTATTTCGAAGGGTGTGGCTGTAGAAGTTTTCCTATAAATCACTCCCTATAATTTACGTAACATATGAGCCCCATTTATCAGTGACTAATTTCTCTTTTGTTACTGTCTCGCATCCACGTAAGACATCATTGGAGCTCCAGCGACTGGCGACACGATAGAGCGGGCGGTGGCGTGCGGCGGAGTGAGAGGTCGGAGGCGCAATGGCGCGGTGGTCCAGCAGTCGTTGGTGATGTGTCATGGGTTGAAAAGTTGTTGGAAGAGTCGGAATTTTCCCTCTATTTGACGAGAGATGGGGTGCCTTTTCTACCTATACCTATAGTTTGTTTCATCGTCTTCCCTTAAAAACCGTTTAAAACTAACTTAGCAAATAATCTGCACTACTTAAAAAATAGCATTCTTTTTCTGTCAGGCAAAGTGTTTCGTCCAACCTTATGTATGTTTTCTCTTCTTTCCGTTTTAGTTATTTTCTCCTATCTCCAGTTTTTTCATTAATTTTCTTTAAACCGTCATAACAGTCTCATGTTTATTGATTTTTAAATTAAATTATTTTTTCTTTGGTAAGCCAATAGGTCCTTACTACATAAATTTGTACTAAATCAGTGTACTAAATCGGCGAGACATTTTTGGGACGGAGAAAGTATTTATTTAGGTAAATCACGAACATGATTTGATAAAATACTAAAATCCATTAATAGAGAAAAAGACAGGTAAATTACGGGAACTCCATCTGTTTCTAAATATAAGTCTTTTAGAGATTTCAATAATACGGATGCATATATACGTATTTTAGAGCGTAGATTCATTCATTTTGCTCCGTATGTAGTTCATATTGAAATCACTAAAAATGCTTATATTTAGGAACGGATGGAGTAGAATATTAATATCTCATTGCAACACACTCATAATTATCTAAGACATAAAGAAAACTGTAAAAGAATATTGATCATACTTGGATGAAGAACAAGGGCTTGCCGACCACGACTTTCGTATCGCCTGCATCGCAAAAGAGTTCCTCGACGCATGGGTACGGTGGCCGCAGTGGTGGATGCCCAAACTCTTCCAGCGCCACGTCGGCCGATGCCTCCACGAACACCGCTCCCTCTCCGGTACAGTCTACCACCAGCTTGTTTCCGGGGACCTCCCTCAGCCGACCGGCAATGGGATAATAGTACACCAAAGCCTCCGCGAGCGCCGCCTTGACGGCCTTTGCCGGCGACGTCCTAGGACGGCCATTGGGGCGGCATCGGAGGAACTCGACCCCGATGGAGTAGAATCGCAGGTCATAACAGTCGTCGACATCGGAGAGGATCTTGGTCTCGCGAGGCGTTGGCCGTGCCGGCGCCACCAGCTCGGGCGTGCTCCGGCGTGCGGTGAACTTCACCATTGTGTTCCTAGTTCCTACCCTTGGGTGCTTCTGACCTTGTGTTGTACTATACCTCCACCAACTCTGCTATTTTGATCCATTCATTTTTTCCAACCGGGCTCACACCCCTTTCCATTAATTTTTCAATCAACGGAAATACATCAGTCTTTTTGTTCGATCAACTCAGATACCCAAGAACAAACTAGCAAGAATGAGACTGAAAGGAGAGAGAGCGAGTTGGTGCATTATCAGGAAACCCATTGTATGATGACCCTGGAGCGGATCATCAACTATGGGGAGAAAACCTGATAACACTACAACATCAAACTACCCAGCATAGAGGACCTAATCAAGTCTAATGAGAAGATAATCCCAACTAGCATACTGCACGACCACAAATATACTCTTGCAAACAAACCAAACCAGCGGGCATCAAACCCCAGTGGTATATGACTTCAGCCAGCAGATAAGACAGGAGGAGCTCATCCTTTTTTTCTTTTTTGATTCTTCACCCGGATGTAAGCCTGCCACGAAGACCAGGTCTATCAGCCAAGATAGCCGCAGCACGAGCGAGTCTTTTCACCCCTTCCTGAAGCTTCATCCTGTCATCCTCCTTGAGTAAACCTGCCCAATACATCACAAAAGAGCAAGCAATGAAAATAGCCTCCAAAGGAGAGCGGGTAACATGTTTTTCAAAAGTAACTTTGTTGCGGAGATTCCAGATTCCCCAACAAATAGCCGCAATAATCATCATATAAAACTTTTTCCCTCCTGGAAGGAGCTTATACAACCAGATCCAGCTTTGCCAAAGAGATTGTGGGCAACGAAAGCTCCCAAGCGTCATCCCAAACACTCCCCACACTGTACGAGCAAGTGAACACCCAAAAAATAAATGATTTGCAGTTTCCACATCGTGGCAAAAGGAACAGGCAGGATTACCAGACCACTTTCTCTTACGCATGTTATCTCTTGTCAAAATCGCATTTTGAAACAGCTGCCACATAAAGATTTTGATTTTCAAGGGGATATCAGCTTTCCAAACCCATTTGAAATTAGGGCCTGACATGTTTCTTTCCAACCATTCATAAACCGATTTTGTGGTAAATTTCCCCTTACTATTTAAAGACCAGGAAATCACATCTGCATTGCTATTTAAATGTAATTTCTTCCCTTCAGCTACCATCCAATCCCACTGTTCACTTAGCACACCGAACAATCTTCGCCTGAAGCTCAGATCAAAATTGTTCATGGCCCAGGATGCAATAGTACATCCTTGATCCTGGCATATGTTGTATAGCTCAGGGAATCGATCACATAAGTTTATCTTGTCAGCCCAAGGGTCATGCCATACTCTAACCAGGTCACCCCTGTTAATATTAATCTTTCTCCCAGCCATATAGGTTTCCTTAACTTTCATGATAGCTTTCCAACAAGGAGAGTCAGAAAATCTGCTCTGAATATTAGCCACAGTTTTATTCTTAAAATATTTGGCCTTGACAATGCGTTGCCATAATCCATCACTTGTTTCTACTTTCCACCACCATTTCACTAGTAGACTGATATTCTGTTTATGAAGATCTTTAATCCCTAACCCCCCAATTTTTTTGGATCGGCACACCCTCGACCACTTGACCATATGGTATCCATGACTCTTGTTTTTTTTTCTCCAAAAAAATCTTCTACGATGCTTATCCATCTTCTCAATGAAGGTTTTATTGAACAGGAACATAGACATAAGATAGGATGGCACACCATCCAAACTGGAACCAACCAGAGTAAGTCTGCCTCCCGAAGATGCTGCATAAGCAGACCAGGCATCTAATTTTCTGATCATCTTACCATCTAGAAAGTTCAAATCCACATTTTTAAGATTGGAATAGGTAACTGGAACTCCCAAATATTTCATAGGAAGGGCCCCAACCTGACATGTAAACATATCAGCATAGATCTTATCGATCTCATTATCTCCACCTATGATGATAACCTCGCTTTTATCAAAATTGATTTTTAACCCAGACATGATTTCAAACAAATATAACAACAGTTTGACATTAACAGCTTTATCAACATCATGTTCAAAGCATAATACTGTATCATCAGCATACTGCAAAATACCAACACCCCCTTCAATAAGGTTAGCAGCCAAACCTGTTACTAAACCATTTTTTTGAGCTGAAAGCATCATTTTAGTTAGACATTCAGCTACCATATTGAATAGGAAGGGAGAGTGTGGGTCCCCTTGTCGCACCCCTTTAGCACTTTGGATATAGGGACCAATTTCATCATTAATTTTAACACTCACCGTGCCATTTCTTAGAATTTGATTCACCCAACTACACCATTTGGGACTAAAACCTCTTTTTTCATGACAATCAACCAAAAAGTCCCAATTGACTTTGTCATAGGCTTTTTCAAAGTCAAGTTTCAGGATCACACCTATTTGCTTCTTAACATGAGTATAATGTATAACTTCATGTAAAGACAAAATACCATCCACAATTTGCCTGCCCTTGATAAATGCATTCTGTTGAATACTAAACAATTTATGAGCATATTTGCTAACTCTCATATCCAGCACCTTCGTGGTCAGTTTATAGGGACAGCGGAGCAAACAGATGGGTCTATACTGTTGAATTTTTTTAGCATCCGAAGATTTTGGCAATAGGGTTATAATCCCATAGTTCAAGCGCTGAACATCTAATTTACCCTCGTAAAACCAAACAAACAAATTAAACAAATCTTGAGCCACCACATCCCAGCAGTGTTGATAGAATTCAGCTGGTATATCATCCGGACCAGGAGCCCGATTTGATCTCATATCAAATAAGGCCTTTTTAATCTCATCAAGGGAAAAGGGACGTGTTAGATCTTCATTATCTGAAGAGTTAATGTTTTCATCTTGAGTCCATAACTCCTCATCAATGCTACAAGAGTTGCCCAGAGCGGGGCCAAACAAGGTTTTATAATACTGTGTAGCATGATCTAAAAGATTCTTGGTCCCAGCAATAGTCACCGAACCATAGTCTAGGGATTTCATCATGTTTTTCCTACGACGCCCATTTGCAACTTTATGAAAGAAATCTGTATTATTGTCACCCTTCAACAACCACCTTTCATTAGATCTTTGATGCCAATACAGTTCCTCATCGACATATAACTCGTTTAACTCAACTAGGATATCCAGCTTCCTCTCATGTGCTTCCCCACTCAAACCCATAGATTCCTCAAGAGCTTCCAAATCCTGAAGCTCAAGTTTGATAAGATTTTTCCTAATATTATTATGCCCATAAAGGTTGGAACCCCATCCTTTAAAGAATTTTTTGAATCTCTTCAGTTTGATGTTAATAACATCAATGGGATTGTTGGAAAAGACAGGTTTCTTCCAGATATCAGCTACCAAAGGGAGAAACTCTGAATTATTCAGCCAAGCATTATCGAATTTGAAACTTTTGTTTCCACTATTTCTGGAGGGGGCTAAACCCCCATCCAGGAGCAATGGATTATGATCAGAAAGCTCCTTAATCAACTTATGAACATTAACCAAAGGAAAGAGGTTTTCCCACTCAGGAGACATCAGAACTCTATCCAATTTCTCAAGTGTGGGAATATTTTGATTATTTGACCAGGTATAAAACCCACTTGTCATGTGTATCTCCCTCAGGCCAAGCAAGTGAATGACAGAATTGAAAACATCAGAAAAATGTGATAGGGAGGTTTTTTTGTTCTTTTCCCCTCCATGACGCAATATATTAAAATCTCCTCCCACCAAATATGGCATGTTGTTTTTATGGCAAAAGGAAGATAATTCTGCAATGAATTCAGGCTTATATTCATCCTGAGCTGCACCATAAACAATCATAAGGGACCAGTTGCAATTTTTCTTCTTATCTAAAAGATTAAATTGCAAAATATACTTCCCACTGATAACTCCCAGGATCTCAAATAGTTCTTTACTGAGACCACACAAGATACCACCAGATTTACCCCTAGATGGGATCCACTCCCAGTAGAAATTACTATATGGATCTACCTTTCTAAAAAAGGAAGGCTTATATGTTTCTTTCATTGTTTCTTGCAGCCCAATAAAACTAACTTCATGTGCATTAATCATGTCTGTGAGACAGGTAGACATGCCTTTCTTACCTACCCCCCTACAATTCCAGAAAATACCTTTCATTTATATCTGATGGGTTTTTCTCTTACCCTGGTGAGCCTGCCAGGATCCATGGCAGCTCTACCATCCATATTTTTCTTTTGGCTTCTCGTCATAGGTCTAGACGATTTTTCAGGAGATATTGACACTGATCTTCTGTTAGAATTATTCTTTTTCTTTCTACGTTTAGTTTGAACAGGGATAAAAGGTTCTTCTTCTTCATCCTCTTTATTATCTTCCTCCCAGTCTAGACATAAAGGAATATTATTTCCAAGCCCATCATCAATGGTAATTCCAGGACTGGGGGTAATTTTATTTTTTTCTTTTAAAAGATTTCTAGATAATTCTAATTCACGAAGGACATCTATGGTAGCAAAATTATCATCAGGAACTTTAACTCCCATAAGTGAAGCACGTAATACAATGGCAGTATCAGACAAAGCAGAAAACTGATTCTTAGTATTGGGCAATTTCATACCTTCAGCATCACGTTTCTTCATCCTGTTGGTGGCCACTTCTTCCACACGTGCCAATTTTTGCATTTGCCTCCTAGGAGCAGGGTCCTCTTGTTCCCTAGTAATATGAATAGGAGATCCAGAGGGAGATTCAACAGTGTAAGTGCTGTGGCACCCCCCTCCTTCCATGGTCCCTTCATCAAGGGGCACAATATGAGGCAGGGAGGGCCAAGCAATATAGTCTGATAGAGGAGAACAAACATCACTATAAGTCTTTTCATCCTGGCAGAGAAACAGAGGTGAGGGAGGAATAGGAGTGACAACCCCCCAAGCACCTTTTCTAGTATTTAGCTCAGAAGTAGGAGTCTCACTCAGTTCTTTCTCTTCTCTTGCTTCAATAATTTTTTCACTTATAACAGTATCTTCCTGAATATCACTGCTGGGTATATTGCTAGACTTAAGCTCTCTGGCCATGGTTTCAATAAGGAGTTCAGTGTGATTGCCCCCTTCACTTTCCTCCTCCTCCTCACTTTCCACCACAGCAGCTAGTTTTTGCCCACTTTTTCCATATTGATGAGTAAAGTTCCCAGCTATAGAAGCACTGGTCTCACCTTGTCCATTAGAAGAAGCTGGATATGAATCCATCCTAGCTTTCTTATGGAGAGAGGGGGATGCACTGCTATCAACTGCAATGGAGGATTGATCTTTTCCACTCCCAATACTCACAACTTTTTCCACTTCATAAAAGAAGTCATAATATTGCTCACCCAACATTCCTTCAGCAGATGGAGGGATTTTCTCAACTTCTCTGCACCCTAACAGAATTCTGGCATATTCAGGTTTATGTAAAGTTGCCTCATCTACTTCTAGGGTTATCCCAACCAACCCACCAGCATAAGCAACATGTTCCATGCATCTTTTTTCAATAGGGATATTTCTAACCCTAACCCAAGCTTTTTCCATAATACCTTTGGCCCCAATAGAAGCAGTCCAAGGGGTAATGGAGACCACAAGTTCACCTCCCATTAGAGGCATACGTTTCCCATAACAGCAAGCTCTCTCAACTTCACTAGCACTAGGGAACCGCATAATAAACTGGGTAGGGCTAATAGATCTAGCAGTGCATCTCCATTTTTTCTTTCCAGGCTTCATAGCAAATATAGCATTAAACTCTTGTTCAATATCCTTAACAGTCGCAGAACCCTCCACAATAGTAATCACTACGTTGTTAGTTTTCTCACTATTCTGTTTAGCAGCACATAAGTCAGGGATGTAGAAGAAACCCTGGCCAGGGGATTGAAATCCACACATGAAAGGAACACATTCCCAAGGCCTCAACGTTTGACACAGCTGTGCCATATGTCCCAATTTGTTGCACTTTTCACACCGAATAGTAGGGCAACGAGGAGCGAAATGACCTGGGAGGGAACAGTTGATGCAGATCTCGTTGGTTGATGCAGTCCGCCCCGCAGATGGATGAGGGGGTGCCGATTTGTTCGCCGTCGTCTCCTTGGGCACCCCTCCCAGCGCGCGCGCCGCAGCCTCCCATCGATCCGCTCCATCGTCACCACCAGATCTCGCACCTCCAGCCGCCGCAGATGGTGGATCTGGACGCTGCCAGACCATATTGCGGGCCTGGTTCGCCATCGGAGGCCGGCGTCCTCCGCCAAAGCCCCCTCTCGCCGTAGAACCGCGCCATGCTCCAGATCTATCAGTGCCTCGATCTCCCATCTCCGTAGAGTGAACGCCTCCCGCACGCCTCCCCGCCGCCACCTGAGCGAATGAACGCTCGTCACCGCCGGCCTTGCCCCGCCACCAGCCGAAGGATTCCGGCGGAGGAGTGGTAGGGGAGCAAACCCTAGGTTTCTCCCACAAGTGTAAAAACAAATGCGCGAGATGAGCGTCGCGAGTGCTCGCAGAGGATATGAGTGGAGGGGATTGTGCGGTTCCCCTCCCCTTCCACGCACTAGTATACGGACTGCAAGCGGGGCCCTCCTGTCGGTCGGACTCTCCACCTCTCCCCCCCACGTGTTCCACCAATGGCGGCTGACAAGTGGGGCTCAATCCCGCTCCATCGCGCACCGAGTCGCATCCCCCCTCTCGAACCGCTCCGCTGACTGAAATATGTGGCCTGCTCTCTGTATCTGAACTCGCCGACGGCAACCGCTCCTGTACCTTCGCGAAGTGGCATGGCAGCGAGATCACCTCTCCAACGCCGATGAACTCCCCCTCGCGCAGAAACCTTGCGTCGACTGTGACTCCACGCTCATCCAGCAGGACGAGCCGCAGCGCCTCACGTCGGAGAACAAGCACTCCGGGGTAGAACGAGACAGTGCGTGCCTGTATATCGGCGGCGAAGGAAACGCGCCAGCTAGCATCGCCAGCATCAGGAGACGGCGAGGGAGCAGAGCACGAGCACGAGGCCATCTGCACGCGAGCAACCGCCGCGCTGAACCGCCGCGCTGAACCGCCGCGCTGAACCGCCCCCCGCCGGCGGAAGGGGCGCTCGAGTCGCCGGAGTGGAGCGCTCGAGTCGGCGGAGTGGAGCGCTCGAGTCGGCGGAGTGGAGCCTCTATATATATACACACATAGAGATGCTTGACGTGTAGAAATGAGTATCTCTTGGTCTCGGGGGATAAAAGAGCTTTCTGTTTCACATGTCATAGCACGCGAAAATGCTGTTTGTACACATGACATATCTGCCGGGAGTGTGTGCAACTGGATCATTCGGCAAGGAGCAAAAGACGGCAAATGGACAAACTCACGACGCATTTGGTTCCGCCTCAGGTAACAAACTCAACGACGGTAGTAATGGGTTTCGGTATGGAGAAGCGTTGCTTTCGATTTTTTTTATGGAATACTGGCTTTGTTTGGTTCGTGCGCTTTTGTTCGGTTTCTTAGGCCCAGTTCTTTTGCTGTCTTAAAAAATAAGCCGCCTCCTCCTTAGCTTTTCTCATAAGCCGCCTCCTCCCTAGCTTTTCTCATAAGCCGCCTTCCTCATATATTAGGGCTTCTGAACTAGTTATGGGATAACTAATTTAGAAGACTCAACAAATTTTGAGAACGGCTTATTTTTTAAGCTGAGAAGAGGCAGCTTATTTTTTAAGCCGCCCAAAAGAACTGGGCCTTAATCACCTTCCGCTCGGCTGTCTTCTCTTTTTTTTTTTTTTTTTTT
>LR738712.1:700226838-700262503 GCA_902687465.1 Secale cereale | reverse complement strand
GGGGGGAGAGGAGATCTAGATCCACATCTCCACCAATCACTTTCTCCTCTATGTGGGGGGACCCTTGGGATCTAGATCTTGGAGTTCTTCATGTTCTCTTCTTCGTTCTTCCTATCATTTTCCTCCCTAGCATTAGTTGCTTTGATGGGATTTGGGAGAGAAGGATTTGGGCACTTCGTGTGCCCTTGCCATTGCATTTGGTGCATCGGTTTGAGTTCTTCCCGGTGATACGTGGAAGTGAAGTTGAGAAGCTTATTACTCTTGGGTGCTTGGTAACCTTGAGCTTGTTCCTCTTGGGTGCCTTGGTGCCCTAGACGGTTGTTGGTGTTCGGAGCTCAATCATTGTGGTGCAAAGTTATGTGCAAGCGTCGGGGTCTTCAATTGGGTTGTGGAGATCGGCCCGAGCAATTTGACGGGTTCTGGTGACCGCCCCCAAGGGTTGCCATTTGTATGGGTTCGGTGACCGCCCTCAAGGGCCCCTTAGTGTAATCACGGCATCTTGCATTGTGCGAGGGCGTGAAGAGATTACGTGGCCCTAATGGCTTCTTTTGGGGAGCATTGTGCCTCCACACCGCTCCAAACAGAGATTAGCATCCGCAAGGGTGTGAACTTCGGCATACATCATCGTCTCCGCGTGCTTGGTTATCTCTTACCCGAGCCCTTTACTTATGCACGTTACTTTGTGATAGACATATTGTTTCTTGTCATATATCTTGCTATCACATAGTTGTTTATCTTGCTTAGCATAAGTTGTTGGTGCACATTGGTGAGCCTAGTTGTTGTAGGTTTTATGCTTGTCAAATTAACCGTTAGGTTTATTTTGCATTTGTTCAAGCCTAAACCGTAATAATTTTAAAGCGCCTATTCAACCCCCCCCCCCCTCCCTAGGCCACATCCACAATCTTTCGCGCGTCTACTTCATCAATATCTTCATTGTCTCCGACTAGACTGTGCCTCGGACTTGTCGCGTGAGCACACTGGTACGGCGGTTGTTCGGCCGGTCCTGCGCTGGACGCGTGTTCTCGTCGCGTGGCCCGCGGCCGCTTATGTCCTACTCCTATCGCACAAGGATTTTTTTTGTATATATTTGGCCAATGTTTTGGCTGGTTTTACGGATTGGGTGGTTTTATTTAGTACCATTATGAATTGGATGATATTTATATTTCAGTCCTTTTAAATTAAAAATGTTCAGGGTTCTTACAAGAGTTCATTAAAAAATCTTATTGGAAAAAGTGTTAAAGAAATAGAAAATATTAATAAATTCTTAACGAATTTGGAAATAAATTCACTAATTTTCAAAAAAAAATCCTTAATTGTTTAATAAATATTGTAAAATAAATAGATGTCGCATATTTCACAACATGTTTGTGTATCTAAAAAAAGTGTTCATGATTTTTTGAAATTGTGAGTTCTAAAATGTCCACAAATTTTAAAACTTGAATTTGATAGGATGAGAACGGGATAAAGAAAATAAAATTAAGGAAAAAGAAATAGGAACTTAACAGAAAAAACGCAAAGCAATATCAAATAAAACAAAAAGGAGAACCAAAATAACGTGAAAGAGAAGAAACAAAAAACAAAAAAAATAAATGAAAACCCAAGAAGATAAATAAGAAAAAAGAAGCAGGCCAAAACCTTCTACAATATATCAAAAGATCAAAACAAATCACGTTTGTGGTGTGGTATGGCCTCTTAGCTAGAGGAAAGTGTGTGTTTCCTACGAAACGCGAAGTATTCCCCGCGTTGGGCGGGAACTAGGATTTTGCGAGGAGCTCCATAGCCCCCAAAAACGCACCAACGGGAATGGGCTGGCCCGTTTTGCGGCCGCTGGATGTTTTATCACAGCAACGTTTTCTGACTGGTTTGTTTGTTGTGTTGGTATAAATGTCTTGTCGGTTTTCGCCCTCCATTTTTTTATTGTTGAAAATATTTTTATGTATTCAAACATTTTAATTTCAAATACATTTCTGAAATATACTATGGAAATATGTTCATACATTTAAAAAAGCATTTATTCATTATGTATTCAAAAAAGGCTTCATATGCTAAAAATGCATGTGTGTAAAAATTTCTAAATTTATTTGAATTTTCTATATGAACTTTCATAAATTTTAAATAGTTCACTTATTAAAAAAGGAAAAATAATTAAAAACAAACAGAGAAACTTAAACATACATAAATGGAACATTAAAATGAACAAAAGAACAACACTATAAACGTTAGGAAAAACGAAATGAAAGAGAAAATATCAATACAAGAATCAAGGAACATTTGTCATAAATAAACTACTAAATGGGCCGGCCCATATATCATTCTTCCATTCATTATAGCATGTATTTTTCGCCACGAGTGAAGAATAGCAGCTTCTCAGAAGCTACTATTTGAGAACTACCCTTTGCAAAGTGCTCACAGTGGAGACTCAGCATCCTGTTAGTGAGCGAGGCGTACAAGCGCGGGAGCGCCCCGGTCTGCCGTGTGGACTGCTCCAGCACCTCTAGGTGTCGCACAGTGGGTGTTTTCATCAGGACGATTTTTTGTCTTTCTTTTGGTTTTTGTGATTTGTTTGCTATTTCATTTTTAGTTTTTCTCATCAGTTTTTTCGTTTACATCTAACAGGAGCGTGTGCTTCGGCATGAAGTATAGTTATGCTTTTCACGTGAAAGCACACCATGCTTCCACAAAAAGTGAAGCACAAATGCGCTCGCATGAAGCGACAGTTGCACTTCCGCATGCTTCCCACAAAAGTGAAGAACACTAGTGCTTATCACATGGAAGTACAACTATGCTTCCCTAAAACTGACGCATAATTAGTGTTGTATTGAAGCAAGGGTTCGTACAGTTCCGGAGCACATACTTCACCCATAAAATTTTGTCAAAACCTATCAACATGGGATATTTTTTAGAGCTCGACGAGAGGAGTGCAGAGGTGGAAATGGTTGTAATTTGAAAACACGAAATAATGAGATAAAAAGTTATGTAAAAAGAATCTACGAAAAGCACAAATAAACCCACCTATCTCCCTACGCATGGGGAAAATCCCACAGAAACTCCTTAATTGCAACAACTGGCTCATCCTATGCACCACTTTTCATCACCAGAGAAGGTGCGAGTGACCTTTATGCTTCCCCAAGTGAAGCATAGTTGTGCTTCTCACGTGAAAGCAGAACCATATTTCCCATAACCGAAGCACAAGTAGTGTTGTACTGAAGAATGAGTTATTACAGTTGTGGAACACATATTTCACCCTTAATTTTTTTTGTCAAGATCTATTAATATAGTATCAATTTTTTAGATCTCGGCGCGAGGAGTACAAAGGTGAAAATATTCATAATTTGGACGCATGGTTCATGAGATAAATCATTTTGAAAAATCTAATTGTTGAAAAATAAACTCACCCATCCTTACATGGGAAAATAAAGCAGGTCTGAGTGACCTTTACAAGGAGTACACCTTAACTAATGATTTCTAAGTTTCCTACTAGATGGGCCTGTGTGTATTGGATTTTCGCTCCGACAAAATTCACGCTTTATCTATGGCACGTAACTTGGATAAGTCTAGAGACATCCTATTTGGCGCTCACTATGATGAATAGTTGCCCAAACGCATAGTCGCGTGCATCATAGGACCACCAAGTTCGGCCGCTGCGTGTTGTTTGTTATAGAGCACCCCTCCTACATGTTTTAGCAATTTCTCTGGTTTGCACTTGTGTTTTTACATGAAACACAAGAGTTTTCTTAAGAAAAATGTGATTGTCTTATAATTATATGAACAAACTTTTTTTAAAGGTGTTGCATTGTTCTGAATTTACATGAAAATTTTATTAATATTTGTTAATATTTTTGAAATTGCACAAGCATTGTCTAAGAATGCGTGACTGTCTTCAATGTTTGCACGCACAATTTTTGAGAAAAGTTCACCATGTACTTCAAAAAGTACATCATGTGTTGAAAAATGTTTGCCATGTTTTTCAAAAAAAGCTCATGGTGCATTTTAAAAATATTTCAAACTTATCTTTATAAATGAGAAAATAAATCAAAGAAAGGGGAAAAAGAAAAACAAAGAATGAACACGAATTGAAAAACAATCGAAAAATACCAAAAAAACGGTACAAATGGTCCGGCCCAGCTCACACTCTCAGCAATCTGCCGCACTGAGTGTTCAGTAGGAAATTTCACAGGTCTCGCATAAGCTAGCGAGGTAGCACGCCTCAAAAAAAAAAAATAGCGAGGTAAGAGCATCTTTAACAGGCGCCGAACGCGCCGCGCGCTAAAAACTACTTTGCCGCGCGCCCATCGCCTGGTTTGACGCGGCGCGCAGCGCTGACTCCAGCAGTCGCGCTAAAATGCAGCGCGCGCGACTCGTCGGGGCAGTGCATATATGGCATTTTGAACACAAAATGGAGTTGAAACATTCAAAATGCAATGAACATGACATATAAATTTCACGCAAACAAGTTGATGAAGAAAAGTTCATCCAACCAAGTTCAAAATGCAAATCAAGTTCAATACACAAATGAAAGACACATCATTCCTCGTCCTCGTCTTCGTCCTCGTCCCCATCTTCGGAAGACGATTCTTTCGCCTCCGAAGATGAATCTTCCTCCCTCTCATCGCGCACCGCATCACGTGAAGCTCCGACGATGTTGGCAAGATCTTCAACGGCATCTTCATGGGAATGTGTGCGAGGAGGCACATCGAAAGACAGTCCGCCCATGGCGGCCGGAGGTGCACCCATGCCTCCCATGAGAGAAGCAAAACTCATGCCTCCCATGGTGGTCATGGCGTCGGGGGGTGCTCCAAAGCCAGCAATGCCTCCCATTGCACCTAAACCGCCCACGGTACCTCCGAAGCCGCCCATGCCACCCATGGCGCCGAGGCCACCGCCACCCATTGCGCCGAGGCCACCGCCACCCATTGCACGAACCATGGCTCTTTTTTGGATCAAGACTTCTTCACGGGCAAGATTGACATACTCCTTTTGCGGCGGCGGCGGTGGAGGGGCCGCGGCTATAGGATGGGGTGAGCGGGGTGCCGGCGCGTGCGTCCATGGGTGCAGTTCGCCGGCGCCGGCGCGCGCGGGGTGTAGGAGGCGGAGAAGAGAGAGTGCAGCGCGAGCACTCGAGTGTGCCGCGCGCGGAAGCGGGCGCCCCAAATATACCGCGCGAGATAGCGAATCCGACCGCGCGTCCAACTCTTTATACCGCGCGCGCGGTTATTGCGTGCCTGCTCCACCTGCCGGGTTACGCGCGCTAAACTGACCAAATTTACGGCGCGGCGCTTGTTTTAGCGTGGCTGTTGGACATGCTCTAATTGGTCAGGTGAATGTGCATGCCGGGGACTCATGAGATTTGGCGATAATGACAAAGCTTGGATAAACGTGTGATACGGGTGCCATGAATTGAGTTTGTCAATTTGCAGTCTTTTTTTTCTTCCGAATGATCCAGTTGCACACACTCCCGACAGATATGTCATGTGTACAAACAACATCGCGTGCTATGACATGTGAAACAGAAAGGTCTTTTATCCTCCGAGACCAAGAGATGTACGTAGGAGTATATCATTTCTACACGTCAAGCATCTCTATGTGTGTATATATAGAGAGAGATGCATGAATGAATCAAAATATCAGAGTTGGTGGAGGTATAGTACAGCACAAGGTCACAAGCACCCAAGGTAGGAACACAATGGTGAAGTTCACCGCACGCCGGAGCATGCCCAAGCTGGTGGCGCCGGCACGGCCAACGCCGCGCGAGACCAAGATCCTCTCCGACGTCGACGACTGTTATGACCTAAGAGTCTACTCTTTTGGGATCGAGTTCTTCCGCTGCCGGCCAGGCGGCCATCCAACGACGACGCCGGCAAAGGCCGTCAAGGTGGCGCTCGCGGAGGCTCTGGTGTTCTACTACCCCATGGCCGGTCGGTTGAGAGAGATTCTCCACACTAACAAGCTGGTGGTGGACTGCACCGGAGAGGGAGTGGTGTTTGTGGAAGCATCGGCCGACGTGGGGCTGGAAGAGTTTGGAAATCCATCGCCGCGGCCCCCATATCCATGCATCGAGGAACTATTATCTGACGCTGGCGATATCAAAGTCGTGGTTGACAAGCCCTTGTTCTTTGTCCAAGTATGATCGTTCTCCTTATGCTCCTTTTTTCCGCACTCGTTTTGTTTGTGGAGACATGTCCTTTCAGTTTCATTTTATTCAAAGTTACCATATGGTTCTTTGTCCAAGGATGTGTGCAAGGAGGAGGATCACAAAATTAAAATTTGTGGTGCTAACCAATAAGACTCTAGGTCTTCCTGAAAAACCGATTTACACATAGAAAAGTCTCGGGCGATCTAGATTAGCGTGATTGTTGGTTAAACTAGAGAATACCCCTCGTGTTGTCCCCCGAATCGATTGCAATATATTTAAGTAATTTGATTGTATGAAGCTTCCATCGTTGAATTAATAATATATGAACTAAAGCTAAAAATAAATATTATATATTGTATTTGATTATTATGTAGTCGGAAAATATTTTGAATATAAGTGGCATAACGTAATGCAAAACTTTTTTTGCATGGATGTTGAGTGGACCTTTAATTAGGTGGCATGTGTGGTGAGGTGAAAGGTGTGCATGTGATCAACTAATAATAAAAACCTTTTCTCATGCATGTAGTGGTGGGCCTTTGACTTGCTCTTGAAAAATGCAAAACTTGGCTTCTACTAAGTTGCACTGTTTGCAGAACTGAAATCGTATTTTTCAAAATTCTACTTAAAAATAACGATTTAAGTATAGAAGGAACTATGATCAAATTAAATAGGAGGTGGTGAGGCCCGAACGCGGATGTTTAGCCCAACAATTTGTGGTGCTAACCGATAAGACTCTAGGTCTTCCTAAAAAAATGATTTACACATAGAGAAGTCTCGAGCGATCTAGATTAGTGTGATTGTTGGTTAAACTAGAGAATACCCCGCATGTCGCTGTGGGAATCGATTGCAATATATTTAAGTGTTTTGATTGTATGAAGCTTCCATCGTTGAATTGAACTAAAGCGAAAAATAAATATTGTATATTGCATTTGATTATTGTGTAGTCGGAAAATATTTTGATTATAATTGCCTAACGTCATGGAAAACTTTTCTCATGCATGTTGAGTGGTTCTTTAATGAGGTGACATGTGTGGTGAGGTGAAAGGTGTGCATGAGATTAACTAATAATGAAAAACTTTTCTCATGCATGTAGTGATGGGCCTTTGATGAGGTGGCATGTGTGTATGTTGAGATAAATAGGATAGTGAGGATCAACTTATGTATATAGGATTCCTTCCTAAGTGAAGTTCTAAGGTTTCCACTAATACCATATTCTAACTATTGTTTCATTAACTTCTACTTGTTATCAAGTATCAACCCAACTAAAGGGGTCGAACAGGATATGTGATTTTAAAACTCGATTCTGTAGTAGTTAGTTTATTCACATTAAAAAAATATGTATCAAGTAGGCTCATTAAGTGAACGTACTTGGGCTCTCAACCTAAGGGTCAATCAAAGAATTCAACTATTACTATTATAAAATAAATTGCTTAAATAAATATGACAAGAAGATAAATGGCACAAGTATGACTCCCACGATGATATTTTATTTGAAATTTGGATAGTTGTGTCTATCCTGTATACTGACCTACTAACTATGATATGATACTTAGGTCAAGAGGACCTGTCATCTCATGTGCAGTTTCCTCAATCATTATTGCTAGTAATTCTCCATCAAGTATGTCCAGTTTAAGGACAGCTAGCCCTTCATCACCTTCTTGTTTAAAAGTAGATTTCAGTTTAAATATGTCATCAATTACAAATTAATTGAAACCTTAACTTTGTTGAAACTGGAATTTCTCTATACTTGACGAAATCTAAATAAAATATGGTAATATCTACAACATCAACTATGTATAGTATGACAATGTATTTTATGATGAATCTAATGAAAGTAATTTACTGCTATACATATTGGTGTATTTTTCTATTGATTTATTCAAACTTAAAGAATTTTGACTTAGGACAAAGCTAGAACTTCTTCGGTTAAAATGGGGTGTTTTTTGTTTGGGTTTCCGTATGATTATCTTTTAGTTTATTTAGTATAAAAGCTCTTTTTCCATACAGGTGACAGAATTCATAGGTGGGGGATTCGCAGTTGCTTTCCAAGCATGCCACAACATCGTCGACGGCTTCGGGTTGATCCAATTCATAAGAAGTGTCGCTGATCTTGCACGAGATGCGCAACCGATAGTTCTACCTGTGTGGGAGAGGCACATTTTGATGGCACGCGCTCCTCCGTGCATCATAGACATCGACCCAGCATACACACCTGTCCTAACTGGCTCTGAGTACGACGCCGATGCGGTTGCTGAAGACGTGATGCTATCAACACCAATTGAGAGCATGGTGCACAAGTACTTCCTCTTCAGCCCGAGAGATATAGCTCATTTGCGAGGGCATCTTGTCTCATGGCTTCTCAGAAGACCTGCCACCGCCTTTGAGCTCATAACTGCAGTAATGTGGCGTTGCCGAACGATAGCTCTCGGATATGAGGTCGATAAAAAAGTGCGGCTCAGTTTTACACTCAATGCTCGTGGGAGATGGAAGCGCGACCTACCCATCCCACAAGGTTACTACGGCAATGCGCTTGTGCACACCATCGTGGAGGCCACCGTCGGTGACCTGTGCGGAAACCCTCTCGGTCACACTGTGGAGCTTCTCCACAAAGCCAAGGCTGGCATGTCACTAGAACATGTGAGGTCGATGGTTGATATGATGGCGTTGTTGCGTGGGCGGCCCACTTTGCCCGCACAACGTCTCTATCGGGTGTCAGACGTTAGTCACATCGGAGATGACTCATTGGACTTCGGGTGGGCAGAGTGGGTCGGCGGCGGCATGCCGTTACCGAAGCTAACTAGCTTTCACACCAGATACAAGGATGAATGTGACGGGGAATCAATCATGGTGTCTTTCTTATTGCCAATGCCAGCGATGGATAAGTTTGCCAAGGAGATTGCATCCTGGTTGAACAAAGACTATGGAGGCAACTACTTGAGACCTAGCTCCCTCTAATTGTATTTATAAGAAAAGTACACACATGTGTAGTGTACTTATCGTGATTCAACTAGGCGGAGACTACTATCGAATAATAATAAGTGTCATAATTATTCGTGAAATATATTTTTAGTATAGGTGTCCCACTTATCTAATCCCAATAGTATTTGCAGGTTTAAGTCGTATGTGAGAGGAATATTGTAGTTATATCCATAAATATATGTTTACGACATTATGCAATGGATAATTGTTGATCTATCTTGCAAAAAAATGATAATTGTTTTTTTTGCGAAGGAAAAAAAATGATAATTGTTGATCTATTCATTTAATAGTGGTGAATATTAGACACTGCAAGCGCGCCAGCTTTGGTTGGGTAACTACAACTGCATGAAATTGCGCTACGATGTCCTAAGCGACATTCTCCATGTTCCCTACAGGTGGATGTGAAGCTATTTGCATCCATGGAGAAGGGACATCCACATTTGCTGTTCGTAAGATTTGGACGTGTTTAAATGCATGTATAAGGGAGAAAAGAGATAAAGTCACAGAGATTCGTTCAAAAATTTAAAATATTTTATCTCTCAAACACGTCCTTTTGTCAATGAGAGCTTCAAATTGGTTCCCGTAAAAGTACATTATGACGAATTTTACTTCAATTTTTCCACCCCATGTTATATGTAATTACCACCGCATTTGTACCGAAGTGACCACGTTTTGGTTTAATTGGTTGGTGTAAGAGATTAGCACAGATATTTGGTTCTGGATACGTCACCCTATCTTAGCACTCAGAATTGAGTGATACATTGGTAAACCGCTATAACTTAAAAAGCTCTTAGCAAAACAATTCTGGAACAAGTTGCCAACATATATAGTGGTGGTGTATTTCCACAGATTTTGGTGATGGGTTACCATCATAATGGTGCAAAATTGTCGTGGTATGCTCACGGCAAATGCCATGGGTAGGGTTATCGAACGTGGTTGGGGCCAGAGGACGCTGGTGGGTTTCGGAGGCGAGATTGGGGACAGGCGGTGTGAGACACATTATGTACCCAGATTCGTGGCCCTCCGTGGGAGATAACACCCCTAGTCCTCCAAGATCTACTATATGGATCAGAAGGGGGGCTACAATGGTGCTCTTTGAGCTGTCTTTGGGTGGAGGAGGAAGAAGAGCTAGCTCTCTACTTCTCCATGTATGCGTGAGTGTGTGTGGAATGAGCCAAAGGGAAAGAAGACCCTCTGCATGGAGGGCTCCTGGGGGTCTTATAGACCGGCCCCCTAGGGTACAATGGTAAATCTAGGTGAGGCGGGAACGAGCGTCCGCGAGCCTATTGATGCGTGTGGCCCCCTGGGGTCTTTTATCATCTGACGCCCAGGAGACAGGGGAGCATTGTAGATAATGATGCATGGCAAGCACGAAGTGTCCGCCTATTCATCAACAATGTACTACCGCAGGGCATGGCCGTCACATTTGCACAGGACCGACGTGACGTCGTGGTTGACTTCGAGCAATCGGCCGGCCGGAGCAGCCAACCCAGGTAGGCAGGCACCCAGTTCGGCTCACCTTCTAGGGACTGCCCGGGGGTCATCCCCCCGATAGTAGCCTATGGGCCTCCGGGCGACTCGAAGAGTCGGGCGGAGGGTCTTCACTATCATTGTTGCAGATGGGGGTGTCAAAGGTCTCGGTGATAGCCGGTCGTGGGCTTGTGGCCGGCGTAGCTGTCTTTCCAGTGGGGGCGCACCAGCGCACCCATTGGGTGTAGCCTCCGAGCCTCTGGGCGACTCAAAGAGTCGGGCATAGGGTCTACGCTGTTGTTGGAGCAGAAGGTGGCTTCTAGGATCTCGGTGGTGGCTGGCGCGGGCTTGTGTCCTTCGCAACTGTGTTTCCAGTGGGGGGACGCTAGCGCACCCACTAGGTGTAGCCTCCAAGTGACTCGAAGAGTCAGGCGGATGGTCCTCTCTGTTGTAGCAGACGATGGCATCGAGGATCTCGAAGGCAGTAGGCCGGGGGCCTATAGCTGGTGCGGTGTTTTCCCAATGGGGTGCGCTGGCGCACCAACTGGGTGTAGCCTCCGAGCCTCAGGGCGATAGGGGGGTCCCCACGGAATTGATCATGCAAAATACAAAGTTAGCCATTAGGTCCCAGGATGCCGGGTGCAGATATGACAAATACTTAGCTTTACCTGCACAATTTTATAAAAAGGGATGCTGACTCGATCTTGTTTGATCCCTCCTTTATCCATTTTTCATGTCCCCCGCGCCCTTTGGCTTTTTCTCTCACTAGCTGGACAATCGGGTTGCGGTCTGTAGGTGAGACGAAGAGTGGGGATGAGCGTACAACACTCAGATTCTGTGGAGCAGATTCGATCAAGCAGTTATTCACAAAGGAAATGACCGGGTCGCCCAAGACGTTTTCTCCTCGGACATTTTTTGTGTGGGGTGACCTCCAACTTTTGCTCTCGCTAGCTAGCCGGATAGCAGGGGTGCGGTCTGTAGCTGAGACGAAGAGTGGGCCTTTTGTATCATACACACTACTAAGCCATATGTGGGAACGAACGTTTTGGGACAACCGGCTAGCCCCGGGCCGAGTCTAGCTGACCCTGGGCCGAACAGCAAAGCAGCTGGGAAAATGTGGACATAGCCCCCGAGGTAGCTCATGGTTATCCCTTTTTGTAAGCACTTCAAAGATGTGTGGACGACGGCTCACATTGCTTTTTGCGCAGACGGGGCAAAGATGTCTTCCGGCAAACGGCCCGAGCCTCTGGGCTATCGAGGAGCACCTCGGCCGGCCCGGCCAGGCAGTGATAACCCTCAACCGTAAGGGATCGAGATAGTCTTCGCGGGTAAGAATAACTCAATTTATAGATTCGACACACGGGGAGCCAAAGAGTATTTATAAGCTTTGACAGTTGAGTTGTCAATTCAACCGCACCTGAAATATACTTACTTGCAACAAAAGATAAGTGGTAACGGTGATATGATAGTGATGGTGGTGACATCAAAAGTGAACAGCAAAAGTAACAACTAATAACCAGCAGGATTGAAACACTGTAGGCTAGGGAGATGGATGGTTGGGTGCTGCATGGATGAGATACATCATGAATCTAACTTGGGGCAAGGCACACAGAAAAGTAATGATCATCTAGGCAAATATCAAACATTAGGCATGTATCCCACATGTAGTTGTACGTGCTTGCAATAAGAACTTGCACAACATCTTTTGTCCTACCATCCCGCTACGAACGGGGCCAAAAGGAACTTATGGAGATTAAGGTGTGATGACCCTCAACCGTAAGGGATCTGTTGCAGCGTTTTCGATAAGTAAGAGTGTCGAACCCAACGAGGAGCAGAAGGTATTGATAAGCGATTCTGAGCAAGAAATTACTGCAAGCACTGAAAGATAACTTTTAGGGGTTTTCTCGACATAAGCAACAGGAATGTAAAGGCAAGTAATGTAAAGGTACTGAGAGTAACAAGTGGCCCAATCCTTTCTTAGCAAAGGAGAGGCCTAGCAACTGAACTTATAAAGACTAAAGCGTTCTTGAGGACACACGGGAGAGGTAGTCATGTGCTTTCGCCATATTCCGTATCGATACTATGATATGTGTTGATAGTGTTGAGTGGGTGGATCTATGCTAGTGCACTCTCTAGACTAAGATGAATGCACTCTTATGATTAAACACCTTGCAAGCATCCGCAAATACAAGATAGAATTTAAGGCAAAAGCCTAACCATAGCAATACGATCGAGGATCCATTATTCCCTTATGCAAAAGCGTGCGAACTGGGGTTCAGGTTTCTGTCACTCCGGCAACCCACCATAAGCATTCTTTATACACAATGTATTCTCCTAGGTCCTTAATAAGGCGAAGTGTTGGGTGTTCGACTCACACAACACCACTAGTAGAATGACAACACAACTTAAGTATCAAACAACACATATTACTTCAACAGCATATGACTACTAACAACAAGACTTTCCCCATGTCCTCAAGAACTAAGGTAACTACTCACAAGACATAAAAGAGATCATGATCAGTGGGGATAAATATGTGATAAACAATCTGGACATAATAATATTTCTCCAACAAAACTCAATAGCATTCACCACAAAGTAGTAATCAACACCGATGGAGTAGAGAGGATAGGTAGTACAAGTTACAACACGAGTTGCGATGGAAAGATGAGATTTGGATGAAGATGGAGATGGTGCTGGTGTTGGGGATGATGTTGATGATGATCTCAATGATGCCCGTGATGATGGTGATGACGATGGCGACGATCTCCCCTTCCGGGAGGTGATCTCCCCGGCGGAATCTGCCCGCCGGAGATGCCCTTTTCTTCTCTGTAGGTTTCCGCCTCGAAGCGGCGGCGGAACTCCGTAAAAATCCTGTGCCTAGGGTTTTCGGGGGACGGAGAACATATATGCAAAAGGGGGCGACCAGAGGTGGGCCAGGGGCTCCAGGCGCCCCCCGGCGCGGCCGGGGGGGGGGGGGGGCGCCCCCAGGCCGCCTGGGCACCCTGTGGCCCCCCTCTGACTCCCCTTTTGCGTGTCTTCGTTATTCGTCTGAAAAATACCTCCCGTCAATTTTCAGGTAATTTGGAGGTGTTCTTCTTCAACAACTCAGTATCCACTTTTTCCTGCTGAATCCTGCGTCTGTTGTTCCGGCACCGGAAAGTTGCAAACTGTGTAAAATAGACCAAAACAACATAAGAACATCATCATAACGTGAAATATATCAATGAATAAAGATGAATTATGATACAAAATAGTGATGCATTTTGGACGTATCAACACCCCCAAGCTTAGACCTCGCTTGTCCCCAAGCGAATATGAACTCGGTAAACCTGTCCACAAGTTTAGAGAGTGAAGTGTCGATAAATAGAATACAGACAAGAAGCATCATAGTCTCTTCACCAACTCAAATATCCTCAGCAGCAATCTTCAAATCATAAGGCTCTTATGAAAGAGTGTTAACACTTATATTCGAAAGTAGGACCAATGGAAACTCATTATATCATGGCAAACATGTCCTTTGGTCAAAGAACAACAAATAATTTTAACTTTTGCTCTTATATTTTGATGGGATTAATTGAAGCTTTTTGGAATAACATGTTAATAAGCAAGAAGTGAAAGTGTTAACACAAAGGAAGATATTTGCCTTAGCTGGGCATGACAAACAACTTACTTATCAAATGATAATGTCAACAAGGATATGATATGACAAATCTTAATGCAGCTTTATATGAATGAATCCTTATCAACATCAAACGTCTGCTCTCTTTGAGAAATAGAGGGAAGTAGAAATAACTGACTCAACTTAAAAGTAAAAGATAGGCCCTGCTCTAGGGTAGTAGGGAAAACTCATGTGCTATCCTCAAATCAAACAGAATGAAAACAAGTTTTGAGAGGTGCATGATTCGTCAACGAATGCTAATAGATAACTCAATTACTTCTTGAACTGGACAAGTTTTGAGGAACGGCTCCCATATGAGGACGATAACATCCTCTTATTCTCCTTTGTTTATCACTGCCAAAGTTTTCTGATTTCTCATGAACAAAGCGTGAAGGAGGGTCTGTTTGTTTATATTATTCTTAAGCCGGGCGCACTCAATGCCAGTTCCTTTTCGTGTTATGGGTTTGCACATTATACATGCAATCCCGGGGTGAAGCTTGTCCAACTCAACAAGACTATGAATTAGCTATTACTTCCTCATGAGCTAAAGCAGAGGCACAAAATAAAAGATTTTGAACATTTAAGGATAACACATAAATTATATACTTTTAGGAGGTGGTAGTGGAGTACCACGAGTAGGTAGGTATGGTGGACTCATATGGAAGGTATTGGCTTAAGGGTATGGATGCACAAGCAGAATTTCGCTTAGTACAGAGTTAGGCTAGCAAAGGTTTTAAGAGAGTAGACAATTGATGATGACTAAGATGCAAAGCAATATAAAGCATGAACATTGAAATAAGCATAACACATCAAGTTGTCTTCCTTGTCAACATAACACTTCAAGCATAATAACATAAAGGTTTTGGCTATGTTGATACTTTAAGAAAATCATGCTTGTTGTTATGACCAAAGCTATATTTGCCAAGATTAAATAAAGTTTCATAGCCATACCTGACATAAGGTCAATACTCCCCATAAGAATCATCATATAAGGTCGATTGCGTGAAGAGAATACCGAGTGCAGCAAAAAGGAACCGATAAACTTCTCATTAATATTCCATCATAGACGACTCCACACACACGGATACAATTCTTCACCAAGGGGGCGATAGACCTCAATGCACACACCTATCTCATATAATAACCTCCCTAGACATGATACGACTCTACTTGACTTATAAAAGACAAAAGGTAAAAGATAAAGATACCGGGCACTCCCCCAAGCTTGGAACAAGCCAAGGGAATGCCATTACCACGGAGATTTCACCCATGCTTGTTGGCGTTAATCACGTAGTCCTTGGCAAAACGCTTCCATGGATATCTTGCTAAAGTCTCTTGTGAGAAGCTCATCTCCTGAATCCTGCATTCAGCACCCAAACTCATGCGCATAAATCTTAGTTCATACTCATAGTTCTGGTTATATAAATCATTAATTTGCCCTTGGAGTTCTATAATTCTGTCTTCAGACGCGGCGATTCTTTCCCACATCTCCTTCATCTCATTCAGGAAGTAGTTCTTCAGCTCATTGGTGATGTCAAAGTTAGCTTCGACACCACTCTCGGTCATCTTCTTGTACTTGAAGACTTCTTGCTCCACTTCTTCCAGCCTGGCCTGGACGCTCCCCTCCTTGATAGGTCCCTTCAGATCTTCTTGATGAAGGACGCCTTCCTTCATCTGAACAACCTGAGGGTGCTTCTTCACCTCAGCGAAGTAAGGGTTGATGACGTTGACGACGAACGTGTCCTTGGGGGAACTTGGAGAAGCCATGGCACCTAAATTTAGCTAAAAGATTTCCTGGCAGAAACAGATCGAAGAGAAAACACGCGCAATCGCAGGATACGTTGCCGGAACAACCCGGGCAAATATATAGGAAAAATTTATGCACAGAAAGGAAGGTAACGGACCAAAGCGGGGTCGGAGATGGGCTCCAGGGTGTCCAGGCGGCCTGCCGGCGCGGCCCAGGGGGGCGCGCCAGGAGGGCACCTCGACTCCCTGGTGGTCGTCTCCGGCTCCACTTCGACTCGGAATTTTACTAATTTTGCAAAAACTCGTAATACGGAACTTTTATGATGTTTTGCGGTGTTTTCTTACCGTACTACATACCTTTTCTTTATTCTGCTTCTGCTGGCGTCTGAAACAGGGCTGCAACATGTTCTTCGTGGGTTGTTGTGTATATTATATTCACATCAACATCGACAGGGTCTCCTGCTATGTAGTGTTTAAGTCTTTGCCCATTCACAACTTGAGGTTTGGTGCCTTCAAAATTATTAATCTTAATTGCGCCAGACCAATAAACTTCTTCAATATGAAATGGTCCTTCCCACCTGGAAAGTAGTTTACCTGAAGAAAACCTGAAACGGGATCTAAACAACAAAACTTTATCACCAACATTAAATTCACGTTTCAGAATCTTCCTATCATGCCACCTTTTTACCTTTTCTTTGAACATTTTAGCGCTCTCATAAGCTTCACTCCTCCATTCATCTAGAGAAGTCAAGTTCTCGAGACGCTTCTCACAGCTAGTTTTGGGTCAGCGTTAAGCTCTCTAACAGCCCAGAAAGCTTTGTGCTCTAGCTCTAATGGCAAATGGCAAGCCTTGCCATACACCATCTTATAGGGAGACATGCCCATGGGGTTTTTGTAAGCAGTTCTATATGCCCACAAAGCATCTCCCAATTTATTTGACCAACCCTTCCTATTTATGTTTACTGTTTTCTGTAAGATCAACTTGATCTCTCTATTGGTGAGCTCAACTTGCCCACTAGTTTGAGGATGATAAGGTGAAGCAATTCTATGATTAACATCGTATTTAGCCAAAGCTTTTCTAAAAGGTCCGTGCTTGAAGTGTGATCCTCCATCGGTCATGAGATACCTTGGTACACCAAACCTAGGAAAAATTACATCTTTAAGCATTTTCAAAGATGTTTTGTGATCAGCACTTTCAGTGGGGATTGCTTCAACCCACTTGTTCACATAATCAACAGCTACTAAAATGTGAGTGTATTTGTGCGAAGAAGGGAAAGGACCCATAAAATCAAAACCCCAACAATCGAAAGGCTCAATCACTAGTGAGTAATTCATAGGCATCTCATTCCTTCTACTAATGTTACCAACTCTCTGACATTTATCACAGGCTAAAACATAATTTCTAGCATCTTTAAAGAGAGTAAGCCAATAAAAACCTGATTGAAGAACCTTATGTGCAGTCCTTTCGCCGGCATGATGTCCTCCATAGGGATTGTCATGGCACCGTCTGAGAATGTCCTTCTGCTCATGTTACGGAATGCATCTTCTCACGATCCCGTCGGGACCTTCTTTGAAAAGATGTGGGTCATCCCAAAAGTAGTGCCTCAAATCATGAAAGAACTTCTTCCTCTGCTGAAATGTTAGACCTGGAGGCAAATACTTCGCAACAATAAAATTAGCATAATCTGCATACCAAGGGTCAGAAAGAGGTTGTATTTTTACAACGACAAGTTGCTCGTCTGGAAAACTATCGTTAACTGGGATGGGGTCATGCGGTATATCTTCCATTCTTGAAAGATTGTCCGCTACCGGATTGTCTTCCCCTTTCCTATCAACAATCTGCAAATCAAATTCTTGGAGAAGGAGTACCCATCTGATAAGCCTTGGCTTGGCATCCTTCTTTGTCATAAGATATTTAATGGCAGCATGATTAGTATGAATAATAACTTTGGAATCAACAATATACTGCCTAAACTTATCACAAGCAAAAACTACAGCTAAGAATTCCTTCTCAGTAGTAGCATAATTTCTTTGAGCACTATCAAGGGTTTTACTAGCATAATGTATAACATTCAATTTCTTATCAACCCTTTGTCCTAAAACAGCTCCAACAGCAAAATCGCTTGCATCACACATAATTTCAAAAGGTAAGTTCCAGTCAGGTGGTTGTACTATAGGAGCAGTTATTAAAGCTTTCTTAAGGATTTCAAAAGCTTCCTTACAATTTTCATCAAACGCAAAAGGAACATCCTTCTGGAGAAGATTAGTGAGGGGTCTCGAGGTTTTAGAAAAGTCTTTAATAAATCTTCTATAAAAACCTGCATGACCGAGAAAACTGCGAATACCTTTGATGTCCCTTGGATAGGGCATCCTCTCAATAGCTTCGATCTTGGCTTTGTCCACTTCAATTCCTCTTTCGGAAATCTTGTGACCAAGAACAATTCCTTCATTAACCATAAAGTGGCACTTCTCCCAGTTGAGTACCAAATTTGTCTCCTCGCATCTCTGCAAAACTTTATTAAGGTTGTGAAGACAATGGTCAAATGAAGTTCCATAGACGGAGAAATCGTCCATGAAGACTTCCATAATATCCCCGCAGAAACCATGAAAGATAGCAGACATACACCTTTGAAAAGTAGCAGGGGCATTACATAAACCAAAAGGCATACGTCTGTAAGCATAAGTACCAAAAGGACAAGTAAAAGTGGTCTTCTCTTGATCGACAGTGTTAACATGAATTTGAGAGAAGCCAGAATAACCATCGAGATAACAAAAGTGGGTATTTTTGGATAACCTTTCAAGCATTTGGTCGATGAACGGCAACGGGTAGTGATCCTTCCTGGTTGCCTTGTTCAACTTCCTGTAATCAATACACATTCTATATCCAATAATAATTCTCTGAGGTATTAGTTCATTTTTATCATTAGGAACCACAGTTGTACCTCCTTTCTTAGGAACACAATGTACCGGACTTACCCACTTACTATTAGCTATAGGGTAGATAATACCTGCGGCTAGAAGCTTGAGAATCTCAGTTCTCACGACATCCATCATCTTCGGGTTCAACCGTCGTTGATGATCAACAACTGGTTTAGCATCAGGCTCAAGGTTGATAGTATGTTGACAGATAGATAGACTAATCCCCTTAAGGTCATCAAGGGTGTAGCCAATTGCGCCTCGGTGTTTACGAAGTACTTCCAATAATCGCTCTTCTTCATATCCTGAAAGGTTAGAATTGATAATAACAGGATATACTTTCTTTTCATCTAAATAAGCATACTTGAGCGTATCGGGAAGAGGTTTAAGATCGAACACCGGGTCTTCTTTCGGTTTTGACAAAATTCCCAAAGGTTCAACCGAAGGTTGTGCTTCAGGATAGCAGGCTGCCTCAAGAATATTTCATCTAGTTCATTTCTTTCCTGCATATGCAAATCATTCTCGTGGTCCTCCATGTATTGCTGCAAAGGATCATCAGGGGGAATAGCAATAGAGGCAATACTTTCAATAATTTTATCATTACTAGGTAAATCAGTACCACGAGGCTGCTTAGAGAACTTAGAAAAATTAAATTCATATGGCTCACCATCGAATTCAACAGAAACTTTATCTTTCTTGCAATCTATTATAGCTCCACAAGTTCTAAGAAAAGGTCTACCAAAAATGATGGAACAAGAATTGTCCCTGGCTGAACCAAGTACCAGAAAGTCGGTAGGGTATTTTACCTTTCCACATAGGACTTCAACGTCCCTCACAATTCCGATAGGAGAGATAGTTGATCTATTTGCAAGATGAATAGTAACATCAACTTCTTCAAGTTCACAAGGGGAAATCTCACCGATGATTTCTTCATAGAGTGAATAAGGAATAGCACTTGCACTCGATCCCAAATCGCATAGCCCATAATAATTGTGATCTCCTATTTTAACAGATACCACTGGAGTACCTGAAATTGGGCCTTTGTTCTTGGCTGTGACAAGGTTAGTGGAAACAGCACAAAAAGTTATATTGGAATCCAAAACATCATCAGTAACAAGGTCTTTAATCAATGCAACTCGAGGATCGACCCTGATCTGGTCCTCAGGTTCATCAACTCTTCTCTCACTTTTATTTATTATGCATGTCACAAGAGAGTGTTCCTTTATCCTCGTGGGAAAAGGAGGCTTTTCATATATGACTGCAGGCAAAATAGGCTCAGCAACATAAATATCAATAGGTTGTTCTTTAAAAGGTGCATGGTGCTAGTCTCTACTCTTTTTAAAAGAATCAACATGAGAGGCAAAATTCTTACATAAATCAATCACTAGATGGGAATCAAGACCAATCTTAGAGCAAAAAGTATTGAAGTAATCAGTTTCCACATAGCTCTCAATATAATCATGTTCATAATTTATAGCGAGTTCAATACCTTTATCAATTTCCCAATCTTCAGTATTCATCTGGATTCTTTCAAGGAGATCCCACCTTTCTTCAACACTCTTCTTCTGAAATACCCCACTAGAGGAGGCATCCAGCATCTCCTTATCCTGACGAGAAAGCCTGGCATAAAAATTTGTAAGTATAATTTCCTTGGGAAGCTTATGAATAGGGCATTTGAGCATTAGGGACTTCAATCTCCCCCAAGCTTGAGCAATGCTTTCTCCGTCACGAGACCTAAAGTTATATATATAATTCCTGTCTCGATGAATTTCATGAAGAGGATAAAATTTAGTATAAAAGAGAGACATAAGCTCCTGCCAGTCCAGCAAGTGTGGGTTATCGAGAAGCCCATACCAATCTGAAGCTTTATCTATAAGGGATACGACAAACAATTTCCTCATGACAAACTCCCTCGATACACCTGCAAGCTTAAATAATGAACATAGTCGTGAGAAATATAGCAAGTGTTCACCGGGATGTCTGTCTCCTGCATAACGATTAGCCAAAACATAATTGATAATGCCAGCTGGTATTTTATAAGGCACAATTTCAGTAGGGGGAGGATCAACCACCACAGGTGTGGGGCGTCTTCCCGCAAGCAACGCTCCAATAATAGGGTTATCCATAAGGACAAAGAGCAGCAATAGCAAAAATAAAAACAGAATTATAAAAAGACTTTCTTACCAGTTTCACTTTACCAATAGCGCTAAGCTCCCCGGCAACGGCGCCGGAAAACGTTACTTGATGACCCTCAACCGTAAGGGATCTGTTGCAGCGTTTTCGATAAGTAAGAGTGTCGAACCCATCGAGGAGAAGAAGGTATTGATAAGCGATTCTGAGCAAGAAATTACTGCAAGCACTGAAAGATAACTTTTAGGGGTTTTCTCGACATAAGCAACAGGAATGTAAAGGCAAGTAATGTAAAGGTACTGAGAGTAACAAGTGGCCCAATCCTTTCTTAGCAAAGGAGAGGCCTAGCAACTAAACTTATAAAGACTAAAGCGTTCTTGAGGACACACGGGAGAGGTAGTCATGTGCTTTCGCCATATTCCGTATCGATACTATGATATGTGTTGATAAGTGTTGAGTGGGTGGATCTATGCTAGTGCACTCTCTAGACTAAGATGAATGCACTCTTATGATTAAACACCTTGCAAGCATCCGCAAATACAAGATAGAATTTAAGGCAAAAGCCTAACCATAGCAATACGATCGAGGATCCATTATTCCCTTATGCAAAAGCGTGCGAACTGGGGTTCAGGTTTCTGTCACTCCGGCAACCCACCATAAGCATTCTTTATACACAATGTATTCTCCTAGGTCCTTAATAAGGCGAAGTGTTGGGTGTTCGACTCACACAACACCACTAGTAGAATAACAACACAACTTAAGTATCAAACAACACATATTACTTCAACAGCATATGACTACTAACAACAAGACTTTCCCCATGTCCTCAAGAACTAAGGTAACTACTCACAAGACATAAAAGAGATCATGATCAGTGGGGATAAATATGTGATAAACAATCTGGACATAATAATATTTCTCCAACAAAACTCAATAGCATTCACCACAAAGTAGTAATCAACACCGATGGAGTAGAGAGGATAGGTAGTACAAGTTACAACACGAGTTGCGATGGAAAGATGAGATTTGGATGAAGATGGAGATGGTGCTGGTGTTGGGGATGATGTTGATGATGATCTCGATGATGCCCGTGATGATGGTGATGACGATGGCGACGATCTCCCCTTCCGGGAGGTGATCTCCCCGGCGGAATCTGCCCGTCGGAGATGCCCTTTTCTTCTCTGTAGGTTTCCGCCTCGAAGCGGCGGCGGAACTCCGTACAAAGTCCCGTGCCTAGGGTTTTCGGGGGACGGAGAACATATATGCAAAAGGGGGCGACCAGAGGTGGGCCAGGAGCTCCAGGCGCCCCCCTGGCGCGGCCAGGGGGGCGCGCCCCCGGCCGCCTGGGCACCCTGTGGCCCCCCTCTGACTCCCCTTTTGCGTGTCTTCGTTATTCGTCTGAAAAATACCTCCCGTCAATTTTCAGGTAATTTGGAGGTGTTCTTCTTCAGCAACTCAGTATCCACTTTTTCCTGCTGAATCCTGCGTCTGCTGTTCCGGCACCGGAAAGTTGCAAACTGTGTAAAATAGACCAAAACAACATAATAACATCATCATAACGTGAAATATATCAATGAATAAAGATGAAATATGATACAAAATAGTGATGCATTTTGGACGTATCAAGGTGCTCCTGTCAAAGAGCACCGGAACAAAGCAATAAACTCAATGGATACATGGAATCCTCAAATTATGGACCATCCCCTTTGGTGTCCCAAGCTGTCACCTTTGGAATCGCCGGTTCCGGACCATAATAGGTGCAAACAACTCATAGATATGATCAAGAACACAAATATATTCATGCAAACACATAGGGTTCAGATCTGAAAACATGGCACTCGGGCCCAAAGTGAAAAGCATTAAGAGCAACAAGTTGAAGCAAAGATGATAAACACCAAAGTAGATGATAGGCAACATGCCCCCAACAATCTGATAAACTATTACATGATCTAACTCATCCAATCCCTACCATCCCCTTTGCCTACAGCAGGGAATTACTCACACATGGAAGGAGAAGTCATGGAGGGAGGATGGAGTGGTGATGATGATGACGATGGCGACGATCTCCCCTCTCCGGAGGCCAAATCATCCTCCAGATTAGCCCTCCCGAAGAAGAACAGAGGGTGGCGGCGGCTCCCCGACGGAAACTGGAAAAACGACTTCTCTTCTGGGGTTTCCTCGCCACGGGAATAAATAGGAGCCAAGGTAGGGCACCAGAGGGGGGAGGACCCTCCCAGGCGGCCTCCTGGCGCGGCCAGGGTTGGGGCCGCGCCAGCAGGGCGCCTGGGGCCCCCCTGGCTGCCCTCTGGCCCCACTTCTGGCACAATGGCCCTTCGGGTGCGTGGATTTTCTGTGATTTTTCTTGGAATTTTCTGAGACACCTAAAAATCCATTTTCCTGCACACAATAAAACCATACAGGCAGCTCTGCTGAAAACAGCGTCAGTCCGGGTTAGTTTAGTTCAAATCATGCAAGAATGAGGGCAAAACAATAGCAAAAGTGTTTAGAAAAGTAGATACGTTTGAGACGTATCAACTCCCCCAAGCTTAGCATATTGCTTGTCCTCAAGCAATTCAGTTCAACGAACTGGACGCGACAAAGAAAACTTTGACAAACTCTTTTGCTTCATTAGATGTATATAAGCATGTACTACGAAAAGAGTCTAGCAAGTATTGAAACAATGCTATGAGGACAATGCACGAAGCAATCCTTCTTTCAAGTGACCAATCACAAATAACTAAAAGTAAATAATATGCTACTAAAAATCAAGACTAGATTACATTGCACATAGCTTGAACATACTAGAGTGGTATCTCGCTAGCCTCCATGAGTGAAGCAAAACATAAATGCAGAAACTCCTCCAGAGTTTTAAAGGAGACTAGAACTAAGAATTTCAGAATAAATAATACCACAAGCATGCAGAAGACAATGTAATACTTTGGGACAATGCACATTACACTCAGAATGACAATTATGCTCTCCTAGTTGGTGCTTTGAAGAAAGAAGGTGGAGACTCTCGAACCGTGGAATTTGATGGCGACGTTGAAAACCTGTGGTTGGAAGCAAAGACTAAACATGTACCAGAGCTCTTGGTTTTGAAAACAGAGGTAAAAATGATTTTGGGAGGTGCATATTTCGTCAACGAATGCTAGTAGACAACCCAATCACTTCTTATGCTAGACATGTTTCAAGGAACGGCTCCCAAGATGGGGACGATCACATCCCCTTAATCTCCTTTGTTTATCACTACCAAAGTTTTCTGATTTCTCATAAACAAAGCGTGAAGGAGGGTTTGTTGGTTGTGATTATCTTTTGTGAGCTGGGCGCACTCATGCCAGTCCCTCCTCATATTAGGGGTTTGCAGATTAGACATGCAATCCCGGGATAAAACATGTCCAACATAAGAAGATCATGAATTACCTACTACTTCCTCATGAGCTAAAACAGAGGCACAGAACAGGAGTAAATTTGAATAATTTCGAGATGGTACAAGAAAGTCTTCGTTAGGATGGCCGGTAAATACCACATAGGAAGGTATGGTGGACTCATATGGAATAACTGGTTCGAAAGGATTTGAATGCACAAGCAGAATTCCGCTTAGTGCGAGCGAAGGCTAGCAAGAGACTGGGAAGCGACCGACTAGAGAGCAATAACGGTCATAATCATGCAGAGCGACAAAGCAACATTGAATTGGGCAAGAAAGTGATATAACTATTCTGAAACTCAAAGATCATCAAGGCAAAGCAGACTTTTTAGTCTTAAACATGTGTAAACATGTGCCAAGTCAATCCAAGAATTCTCCAAAGGGAAATACCACCTTAGTATACCAAACTATGAACAATGCAATGCATGTAAATCATTTCAATAACACATTATATACTCTAGCTATTTGAGATTAGCCACAAGGAAAGCATGAACCACTGGGAAAGCATTGTAAACATAGCACTATGTCGCTACAAGCTGGTCTCTTGATCATAAGTACAGGCATATGTACAAAAGTAGAAACAAGAAGAGTTCATACCGGTTTTCCTTGTTGCTTCCCTTATGTCGATCTTCGTCATTACTGCCTTGTCACTTGCACGATCGAACGTAGGAAATATAATTAAATGCCATCACGGACTCGAGATGAACTCTGAAAACAAAGCAAACTAAAGAGAGAAAGGAAATCTTTTTGGGTTTTTTCAAAGGTTGAACGAAAGCAAAAGAAAGAGAAAATCTTTTTGTTGTTTTTGCAAAGAAAGAAACAAAGAAGAATGGGCAAAGACTTCGAAAAGATCAAAGCGAACAAAAATAAAACGGATAATACAATGGAAAAGTGAGAAGGGCACGTACTCCCCCAAGCTTAGGCTTTTGGCCTAAGTTGGTAGTAGCTACTGCCCCCAGGAGCCTCCTGCTCCGGGGTGGTACTGGTGAGTCCAAGGGTCGTATAAGGATTCCGACGCGTACACCGAAGTCCTCGGATCCTCCCATGAAGAAGGGTCCGCACTCCAAGCAGAGGAAGAACCTTCACCAAACTGGGTGACGGTCTCCCCCTGAAAATGTGGTATCTCACCGTGCCTCTCCTCGTCGGGCACAACCCCCTCCATGGGGTTATGAAACTGATGCTGGACCATGAACTCATCGAACTGGATAACATCAAAGGACCATCCGTTCCTGCAAGAAAAATCAAACAAAAGAGGTGCATGTAGACGGATCTTGCGTTCCGCGGTAGTTCCGAAACGCAAGATATAAACAAGATTACCAAACTCAGAAGTCATGGTAACAAACTTATGCCTTTTCATAGCAGCAAGATCAAAACTTAAATAAGTAAAAGGCTTATCATCAGGGTGTGGGGTGCCTTTAAGATACTCTAAGATAAGTGTGGCATAAACGCCACCAAATAAATCTCCCTTGTTACCGTTCATAGCAAGGCGTCGAGCAATTAAGGCACCCACATTATAATCAAACCTCCCTGAGAGGGCGGTTGCCAGGATAGCAATATCCGGCGCAGAAATGTTGCTCGTGTTGTCACGAGCTAACACCCCTCTAGCAACATAATACGCAAAATACCTGAGGTGAGGGAATAAGATGCTGGAGATTTTTGACCGATGAATATCCCTCGTATCCATGGTGCAGAGAGAGTCGAAGACGGTTCTCAGCTCAGAGGGCTGAGAGGTCATCTTCGCCGTCCGCCCAACGTTTGGCACACCTATTATTTCACAAAACTTTTCCAAGGGCATGGTCAAAAGATTATTGTAAATTTTAAACTCAATAGAACCAGTATCAAGGTTATATCTAAAACTGTTAATGAAACCGGAGGTGAGTTTTTGATACTGAGCAACACGGCACGTGACGAGCCGTGTCAGACCTGCATTAGCACAAAGATTATAAAACTCATCCTTAATTCCTGCAGCTTCAAGGAATTCATCACATGGGAACATCATCGCACGTGCTGGATTTGTGTCTTCCAACAACTCTAGGGGCACATGATCTTCATTGTAGCTCACCCTAGCAGTCAAGGGTGAAGTTGCGGCTCTAGTAACTCGATCGGAGCGCGCGGGCTTCTTCTTCTCAAGCCACCCCTTTGCCCTTCCTAACAAACTCATTTCTGAAATTTTTGGCAAATTACAAAAACAAGGATTTAAACAAAGTGGGGTAAGGCAAACTACTTAACTCACTTACCTAAGGCATAAACTTGCATCAAAACTTGGAAAATAAATTTCTACACATGCATGCAAGCTCATCTACACAGCACCAAGAACTACTAAATACTCACAAATGAAGCCACCAACCAAAAATCTAATTGGAGGGGTGGAGGAGTTACATACCATGGAGTATTTGTTCAAAATCTCTGCTCGAATGATAGGCTGTAGAGAAAGATCAAAAATTGCCTCCAAGAACAGCAAGAACGCAAGAACAAGTGCAGAACTCGTGTTTTCGGAGAGAAAGAGAGAGAGAGGAAGAAGACTCACCTGGAGGCGAGACCTGTGGGCCCCAGGCGCCCTATGGGTGCGGCCAGGGGGCAGGCCGCGCCAGCTGGCCGCCTGGGCCACTGGTGGCCCCCCCTGGTCAGCCCCAGGTGCCTCTGGGTCACTCCCGGCATGGAAATTTTAATTTTAATTTTTCTGGAAACTTCACTGTTGAAAATTTTCGAAGTTCAAAAAGCTGTAAACTTTCTGAAAACTTAAAGCAGTGATTAGTATTGTGAAGCTTCAAAAACACAAACACTTGGTACAGCAAGGAGAACAAAAGCTAAAACTAATGAAAACATAACAAGCTCAACTTTTTACCTATATAAAACATGCTCACTAGTAAGGTTGATCAAGTCTTACCAACAAACCGGCGATATATAGAGCAAAAAGTCCCACCTCTTACGGAGTGATCATTGCACCTTTACTTTAATGGACATTGTCCCCACCATAATAGTTTTGTATTTGTGGTGCACATGTAGTGGACAGTCCCATTCTCCAATCTTCACGGTCTCGATATTTTCTATAGAGTTGAGGCCATGCCTCTTGTCGGTCTTCTTTGGAAAATACACCGTGTGTTCTTTATCATTCACATTGAAGGTAACCTTTCCTTTATTGCAATCAATAATAGCACCTGCGGTGTTAAGAAAAGGTCTACCAAGAATAATGGACATGCTCCCATCCTCGGGCATGTCAAGCACGACAAAATCAGTACGGATCAAACAATTAGCAACTTCTACGGGAACATCCTCACAAATACCTATCGGGACGGCTGTTGACTTGTCAGCCATCTAAAGAGAGATATCTATAGGAATTAGTTTCTCTAAACAAAGCCTCTTGTAAAGAGAGAAAGGCATAACACTTACTCCTGCTCCAAGATCACATAAAGCAGTTTTGACATAATTATTCTTTATGGAGCAAGGAATGGTGGGTATACCTGGATCACCAAGCTTCTCAGGAATCTTGCCACTGAAAGAGTAGTTAGCAAGCATAGTAGATATTGCTTCATTAGGAACTTTTCTTTTATTAGTAACAATATCTTTCATATATTTTGAATAGGGAGGTAACTTAATAGCATCAGTCAAAGGGATTTGAAGAAAAAGAGGTTTCATCCACTCACAAAACTTATTGTAATGCTCTTCTTCTTTAGATTTGAGAGACTTACCTGGAAAGGGCATGGGTTTCTGTATCCATGGTTCTCTTTCCTTCCCATGTCTTCTTGCGACAAAGTCTTCTCTAGTGTACTTCTTGCGTTTGTCAGGTGCTTCTTCTTCTCGAACTTCAGGCGGATCATTCTTCTCCTTATCCTTATCTTCAGGTTCGGCACCGTCTTCGGTCTCAGCATCGGAGGTAGATATACTGTTGGGATCAACAGCTCGCTCTTCACTTGTAATAGGATCATTGGAATTGTCAGCCTCCTTGTGTTTCTTCTTCTTCTTCTTTGGAGAGCCAATAATTTCTTCTTCCTGCATTTGAGAATCTTGCTCGATTCTCCTCGGATGCCCCTCTGGATAGAGAGGATCTTGAGTGCTAGTTCCTCCTCGGGTCTTAATCCCGAAGGCCTGTAAATCATCTTGTTTGGTATTGTTAGCAAGCAAATCATTTTGCACATTAGAAATTTGTTCAAACTGAGTTTGAACCATATGAAAATGCTTCACAAGACATTTAACATCATTAACTGTTCTACCTAGAACATCAAGCAAACTTTTGATAGCAAGGGAATTATCATGCAATTGACTTTGTATCCTCTCATTAAAATGACTTTGCTTCATAATAAAATTATCAAGCTCATCTAAACATTGATCAGGAGGCTTACCATGAGGGATGTCACTTGTGTTGAAATCTAAAAGAGAGTGTACCTCTACCATAGGAGGGTGAGTGGTAGGCTCACACAACTTCTCAATAGGGGGTAGATTCTTCACGTCTTCAGTTTTAATACCCTTCTCTTTAATAGACTTCTTTGCTTCTTGCATATCTTCGGGGCTTAGAGCAAGCATGCCCCTCTTCTTTGGTGGTGGAGGTGGTTCAGGGACGGACCAATCTTCATGGTTTTTGGCAATCCTGCCCATCAATTCTTCTGCATCGTCCGGTGTTCTTTTCCTGAAAACACAACCAGCACAACTATCCAAATAGGACCTGGATTCATTAGTTAGACCAGCATAAAATATATCAATTAATTCATTCTTAGGGACTCCATGTCCTAGTCTAGCCTGGATCAGACTACAGTACCTCCCCCAAGCTTTAGGGAGGTGCTCATCCTACAACTGTTTAAAGTTATAAATTCTTTGTAAAGCAGCATGTTGCATATGAGCAGGAAAGTACTTATCAAAAAAAGAGTGAGCTAAGTCTTGAGGACTCTTAATGGAACCACATGGTAGTGCATCATACCATGTTTTAGCACCTTCCTTCAAAGAGAAAGGAAGAAGCTTAGTCACATAAAAGTTTCGTATCTTTTCATTCGTGGTAAACAAGCCACCCAACTCAGTGAGTTTGGTCAGGTGTGCAATAGCATCATCATTTTCTCTGCCATAAAAGGGGTCAGCTTCAACCATAGATATAAGTGAAAGATCAACAGAGAAATCATAATCAGGATCATTGATGCATATAGGAGATGTAGCAAATTCAGGATCAGGAACAGTCTTGTTCTTCAAGGAGTGTTTTTCAAGCAGCTTCTTAATAGCTTCAGGGTCAGAGTCGGCAAACTATGTCAGTTCCCTGCATAAATCATCATCAAGCATAATGTAATCATCATCAAGGAGTCTCTCCTTGAGTTTACTCAAATCAGGATAATCATAAGTTCCACCAATAGGGTAGCGAGTAACAGGAATTTCAATTCCAGATTTTTTTGCAGCAGCAGTGATCTGTTTCTCAAGAGCATAACCAAGTGAACCAATATCATCAAGAGTAGTAGAAGCATCATCAAAAGTATCGGACATAGTAACAGATTCAGTAGAAGCATCATGTGGTGGTGGTGAGGCAAACTTACTCATAACAAAAGGTGAATCAAGTGTAGCACTAGTGTTCAGAACAGTACCTCTTCTTGTAGTGGATAGTAAGATCGGAACCTTGGGGTCTCCTTTCTTACCCATAGCGGATGAAGTGCAGCAGGTAGGATACTTCAAGTAGACTTGTAAATATTGCTATGCTCCCCGACAACGGCGCCAGAAAACGGTACTTGATAACCCTCAACCGTAAGGGATCGAGATAGTCTTCGCGGGTAAGAATAACCCAATTTATAGATTCGACACCCGGGGAGCCAAAGAGTATTTATAAGCTTTGGCAATTGAGTTGTCAATTCAACAGCACCTGAAATATACTTACTTGCAACAAAAGATAAGTGGTAACGGTGATATGATAGTGATGGTGGTGACAGCAAAAGTGAACAGCAAAAGTAACAACTAATAACCAGCAGGATTGAAACACTGTAGGCTAGGGAGATGGATGGTTGGGTGCTGCATGGATGAGATACATCATGAATCTAACTTGGGGCAAGGCACACAGAAAAGTAATGATCATCTAGGCAAATATCAAACATTAGGCATGTATCCCAGAGGTAGTTGTACGTGCTTGCAATAAGAACTTGCACAACATCTTTTGTCCTACCATCCCGCTACGAACGGGGCCAAAAGGAACTTATGGAGATTAAGGTGCTCCTGTCAAATAGCACCGGAACAAAGCAATAAACTCAATGGATACATGGAATCCTCAAATTATGGACCATCCCCTTTGGTGTCCCAAGCTGTCACCTTTGGGATCGCCGGTTCCGGACCATAATAGGTGCAAACAACTCATAGATAGGATCAAGAACACAAATATATTCATGCAAACACATAGGGTTCAGATCTGAAAACATGGCACTCGGGCCCAAAGTGACAAGCATTAAGAGCAACAAGTTGAAGCAAAGATGATAAACACCAAAGTAGATGATAGGAAACATGCCCCCAACAATCTGATAAACTATTACATGATCTAACTCATCCAATCCCTACCATCCCCTTTGCCTACAGCAGGGAATTACTCACACATGGAAGGAGAAGTCATGGAGGGAGGATGGAGTGGTGATGATGATGACGATGGCGACGATCTCCCCTCTCCGGAGGCCAAATCAGCCTCCAGATTAGCCCTCCCGAAGAAGAACAGAGGGTGGCGGTGGCTCCCCGACGGAAACTGGAAAAACGACTTCTCTTCTGGGGTTTCCTCGCCACGGGAATAAATAGGAGCCAAGGTAGGGCACCAGAGGGGGGAGGACCCTCCCAGGCGGCCTCCTGGCGCGGCCAGGGGTGGGGCCGCGCCAGCAGGGCACCTGGGCTCCCCTGGCTGCCCTCTGGCCCCACTTCTGGCACAATGGCCCTTCGGGTGCGTGGATTTTCTGTGATTTTTCTTGGAATTTTCTGAGACACCTAAAAATCCATTTTCCTGCACACAATAAAACCATACAGGCAGCTCTGCTGAAAGCAGCGTCAGCCCGGGTTAGTTTAGTTCAAATCATGCAAGAATGAGGGCAAAACAATAGCAAAAGTGTTTGGAAAAGTAGATACGTTTGAGACGTATCAGGCAGCAAAGCGCGAAGCAATTGAGCCCTCCCCCCAGCCAGCCCCCTTCTTTCTTTTTTTCTTCTTTATCCAGTTGGTCTTATCTTTTCTTTCTCCAGCCGGCCAGGGAGTGCACGGGGCGCAACCGGCGCGGGCACGGCATGAGGTGAAGCAGCCGGCGCGGGGCGACGAGCGGGGCGATGGCAGCGAGACGCCAAGTGCCCCTCGATGCCGCAGAGTTGACACTCAACACCACCACCACATGCCTCGCAGTGTAGCCGCTTGCGACCAGCCGTCGGAGGAGGTGGAGCAGGCGGACGGGGCTGGTTGCCCGTGGACGGCGGCGCTTTCTGCTTGGCACCACGGGCACCCCCGCGAAGTGCAGCGTTCGCAGAAGGGCCCTCCGTGTAGACACCGACGGAGCGGCGAGCAGCTAGCCGCTGTTCGGTGTTGAGGAGGCGCGCGTAGAGGTCGCGAGGTGGCATCGGCGTGTCACGTCCATTGATATTTTCAACAAGAGAATCATAGTCCTCATCAAGCCCATTGAGAATGAACGAAGTAAACTCCTCATCACGAAGAGGCTTCCCAATAGACGACAGTGTATCAGCCAAACTTTTGACCTTGTTGAAGAAGGCCGTGACAGAGAGATCATTTTTCTTGACCTCACCCAGCTGGTTACGAATGGCAGAGGAACGGGCAAGCGACTGCGAGGAAAAGCTGGAGTCGAGCGTGGCCCATGCATCCCTCGACGTTGCGGCAAAGACCACCATGCCGGCCACGGAGGGTGTGAGCGAGGACTGAATGGCACCCAGAATAGCTTGATCCTGAGCGATCCACCGACGATGAGCAGGGTTGGACACCATGACGGAGCCACCAACGGTCGAGGGCACTGGAACCATGGCCGGGGGACACGGCAGCGTACCGTCGACATACCCCTCAAGGTAGTGACTACGCATCAACGGCAACACTTGAGCGCGCCACAGGAGGTAGTTGTCGGCAGAGAGCTTCACCGTCACCAGATGAGCGAAGTGGAACGGTCCGGGTTCAGCCACCGGTGCGGAGAGCCACGAGTCGTACGTCGGAGGAGCACCGTACGGAATAAGCGCATCGGCCGACGGAGACGTACGGTATTGTTGGTGATGACCGTAGGGTGCCGTAGGATGTACGCCGTAGGGCTGCAGCGACGCGACGTACGGCACAGGAGCAGCGTGGGGCGCGCCATACGGCGCCTCGTAGGGCACCGTGGAGGACGAAGCATGCGGCGCCGGCGCGGCGTACGGCGACGACGGCGCGACGTACGGCGCTGGATACGGCCCGTCGTACGGCACTTGAACGGGGTTACCGCGAGGGTCTGAAGCCAGCGGCACAGCTTGGTACGCAGCAGCGCCGTAAGGCAGCTGTGCATGGGCGTGACCACGATCCTGCATGGGAGCACCATAGCTGGCCGCCAGGGATGCATTGCTGGACGGCTGCGCGGGATCGAAGGAGTTTGGCGCCAGGGCTGCATCACGGGCGAGCGAAGGCGCGTGCGATCGAGGCGCTGGCGGGCGCGCCCCCGATGCGGGCGGACGGACCCGGGCGAGCGGGGTGGACGCCATGAACGGCGATTCCGTCGCCAGGGTTGACGGCGGCGGCACGGCGGCGAATGCCGACGCGGCGGCGGCAGAGGAAGCGGAAGCACGGCGCGGATCGAATGCGTCGTCTGATACCATGTTAGACAAAACTAGGGTTTGAACAATGCTCGATACCCTAAACGGGTACGGCTGTCATGTATATATAGAAGAGAACGTACAAGTACATGAATTATGTTACAACACGTATATCTACAATATACTAGTCTAACAGTTTGTAGGAAAAGTGCACCCCACTAGGGTGGGCTGACCTCGTTCGTGCAATTGGCATGGTTGCCTGCTCGATCTCCCGCACTGGCCAGATGCAAGCCGTGTCCATGCATGATGCGCGCATTGTTGGCTGGCTGTGCACCTTCGGCGGTGACTGATCAAGGAGTCCAGATCGGATCAGCCTTCCCGCACAAGCGCGTGCCCACGCCCGGTTACAGGATGCTGCAACGTCCGGCCTCTGATGCACGCTGTACGGTCCGCACTTGTGCCAAATTTCATGAAGATTGTTATCAAATTTTCGCGTCTCTTCGCCGATTGAGCAATTGACCACCGCTACATTGACCCGCATGCTGCTGCTGCGTTGCCCCTTCGGGTCGTAGTGTTGCGGCCCGCGGTCCATCGCCGTTCTGAGGTCGTTTGCTCCAGGCCGTCCCCCTCGCTGCATCGACCCTGGCGCTGCCGCTACGATTGTTCCATTGGGCCGTAGCAAGCGTGGCACTCGGTCCCCGTCGCCATCCTGAGGTCTTCCCCGCCGTCGCCCCAACTTGTGAACTGACACTGCATCGCCCCTTCGGGCCATAGCGCGCGACACACGGTTCGCTCCGCCGTCCCCGCATGTCGACTTCTACGCGTGGTATGTGTCACGCCGCCTCCCAAGGTGCAGGAACACCATCGGTCGCACTGATCTTCATCATGCTGTCGGGTTCTTTCTCGTCTACTTCGAGCATCGTCGCCGCGCTCCTAACCTAGTCGCCACCGCCTTCTCAGGCCGCCGCCGCTGCTCTTCTTCCCGGTCCACCGCGACTACCTCGACACCAGCCACCCCGACTCGACATCGATCACGTACGGCGTCCCTCGCACGGCTACCTCAACGACTCCCTACACTCTCAGCTACAACGACATCAGCACAAAGGGCTACCTCCTTGCTTGAGTAATCTCGTCGGTTTCTACTCCAGTCATGACTTCCGCGACACAGCGACCGTTACGACTGTTGGGGGGATGTCCGTCGGCTTCCCTTTGGATTCGTCTCGAGTCTCACCGTCTGCGACGTTACCGTTGTGACTGCGGGGGATGTTGAGTATCATGGTTATTTAGGAAATGTAGGATATCGTAGGATTTATTCTACCTTGCACTCCTAGATGATCATGTACTTCTATATATATGTCCATGAGGCTCAAGCAATATAATCATCATATTTCGCCAATTCTCTCTCCCTTCTAATGTCGTCCATGGTCACTGCTGACTTGTGATTTGCAACCGCTGCTCATCCAATTTATGGCCACTGTGGCCGCTAGCCCTAGCAAAGGCCACCACTACTGCTTCAACATGCTTAGGTCACAGCGGTGCAACTCGGGCTAGTAGTACCCACCACATCCTAGAGGGGAGGTGATGTTCACACGCCGGCCTCCAGACCCGCCCGTCCTTGACGGCAGATATTGTCGCCGTCACTGTAGTTCAGCCCATCTATGGCACCATTGATAGAGGTTGCAACTGTCACAACTTTGGGGAGGAGGCGCTACCCAAATAGCCGAGATGACGTCGTGTCGTGATTTGAGACGAGAGGAAGAGAGAATAGGGAAGGAAGACAGAGCATCGGTGTTTCCACGAAATTGAAGAGTTGCGGCGGCGGCGTCACCGAGAGCATGCGACAATGGAGAATCACCTTTGAGATTTGTTTTGCCATGCGCCAGCACTTAGCTGAGGAAGAGTGTCTAAGGACAAGGAGGGTACGATTCGGGTCACACGCAATTTTTTTCCGATCAATGAGGGGAGAAAATTGACCATCTTTATTTGTGCATGACATGTTGGACCACGTACACATGTCATATGCATCTCAAGAAATTTCGACTAATTACTAATGCATGGATCAATCAGGAAAATACAGTTTCAAATTTATATTTTTTTACAGTTGGATGGTCCAGATTGCCTGATACTCCTTCATAACGAAGGGCATGATCGGCATAATAATGTTTGTTTAAGAAAAAAAAGGGCCGCCCGCCCGGAGCGTATACGTATACGTATATCTGTTTTTTTTTCAATCCGCCCGCTCGCCCGCCCGCCCGATCAAACCGTCAGAATCCAGAGGCCCGCGATCGTGGGGCGCATGCAGGCATGCATGCAGGCAGGTGTCCATGGGACGCCCGCAGTCAATGCCCCTGCCGCCTGATCGCGCCGCCGGCTCGTCTCTCGTGCGGCCCCGCTGTGTCCCATCGCCTGCCACCGCCATCCTATTGCTGTCGCCCGACGCCCCGCCAGCCTCGGCTGCCGCGCGGCCCCGCCCGTCGCGTCGGCCGGCCGCCCCACCGCCC
>LR738712.1:700211264-700224149 GCA_902687465.1 Secale cereale | reverse complement strand
CCCCCCCCCCCACATCCCGCTCATTGAAAAAGGGTAGATACATTACCCACGTCCTTGCTATTTTTATAATGGAGCTGCTGCTAATTTTGTCGAATACGCACAAATATGCATACTATATTATAAAGAAGATGATGGGGTAAAGAGCCTCCGTTAGTGTTACAAGTTACATGTACACCAACACCACTTCCACTATATCTATAGCTAGCCTAACTTTTGCTCTAGCCCACACATCCACGTCTTGAAAGAAGGCATCCGTGTCGCCTTCAAGCGGAGCTGCTGCTAATTTTGTTTCAAGAATCCTTTGACAAAACTTAGTTTTGACAGCGATGCTACACTTAAGGTTTTTCTTTTTTACGGAAATTCTTATAAGACGTAGCATTCTTCCACATGCTTTAGCCCTTAGGTTTAGCATTTTTGTGCTTTTGACCGCAAAAGAAGATGACCTATTCAACCTCACTTGATTTCATCACTTCGCTATTGTCATTAATTCAAGATTTTTGTTCAAGAATCTGTTGATACCACACAGTTATGAGATGATAACACATCAAATATGCTCCAGCTATTAATTTCGAATCATTAATTATCCTCCATTTTTTCTGGTACTACGATGTGTGTATTGGAAAATAGAAAGAGACCCTGCCCCCAATCCTGCCCCATAAACCCAGGTAGATACATCACCCACATTCCTGCAATCCCGCACAACCTTATTATGCCGTCCATATTTAGCAGATTTTGAAGTCATTTATGTGTTACCACATGCGCTGGATTTATCAATTGACTAATACATGCCAAAAATACGACACAACACATTAATTGTTTGTGCCATATAAATATTACGTGGTATCGATCATATTCCAGCATTCCCATCATCTTCCTTGTGTTCCTGTGTGCGGCTTAAGAAATGAAATCATTTAGACATCTCTCGGTACAACTTCTCTTGCTGGCCACCCTCTTTCCTATACTCGCACTATGCTATATTAATCCAGCTACCACAAGCATACACCAAAATGCCACAAAATCCTCTGCTTATCGTGCTTACATCGTGCTCGTCCAGCCACCACCCTCGAATGCAGGCGAAGACGCACACCACCAGTGGCACGAGTCTTTCTTGTCGAGATCTTTGGCAGGTGACTCTCGCAAGTCACGCCTTCTCTACTCCTACACCGAGGTGTTCAATGGGTTCGCCGTAAGGCTCACCGATGCCGAACTTGACATGGTGTCCAAGAAGCCAGGGTTTGTGCGTGCATTCCCAGACCAAACGCTGCAACTAATGACCACCCACACGCCAGAGTTCCTTGGGCTAAGGAATGACACTGGGTTCTGGAGCCAGGCTGACTACGGGAAGGGAGTCATCATCGGTCTGCTCGATAGCGGCATCTATGCAGCACACGCTTCCTTCAACGACCACGGTGTTCCACCACCCCCAGCAAGGTGGAAAGGCTCGTGCGACACGGCCCGGTGCAATAACAAGCTTATCGGTGCCAAGTCACTCATTGCAGATCATGACTCTAATGACGAACAGGGGCATGGAACACACACCTCTTCCACAGCCGCGGGAAACTTCGTAACGGGCGCATCATACAATGGCGTGGGCACGGGTACTGCGGTTGGAATTGCCCCAAGTGCCCACATTGCCATGTATAAGGTATGTGATGCTCATGGATGCCAGGCATCTGCTATACTGGCCGGCCTGGAAGAGGCCATCAAGGATGGGGTGGACGTGATCTCACTCTCCCTTGGCAGCAGCACCAGTGCCAGCTTCGATCAGGACCCGATATCTATTGGCGCATTTAGTGCCGTGTCCAAGGGCATCCTCGTGGTGTGCGCCGCTGGCAACAACGGTCCGATTCAGCGCTCCGTCGTGAATGAATCACCATGGTTGCTCACGGTTGCCGCCAGCTCCGTGGACCGGAGTTTCGGCGCCAACATACATCTCGGCAATGGCAAGAGCATTGACGGAGAAGCACTTACCCAGACAGGGAATCCAAGATCAAGATTGCACTCTCTCCTCTACTCCAAGGAATGGCGGTACTGCAATTATGACTATGATAGTAGCTTCACTGGTAAGATCCTTGTTTGCAAGGACGATAATTCGAGGGCTCAACGGTCCAAAATCCGCAACATAGTGGGCGCTGGCGCGGCAGGCGTGGTCTTGTTCAACAATGAAATCAGTGGCTACACCATCACTGTTTCAGATTACAACTCCAGTGTTGTACAGGTGACTGCGGCCGATGGAGAGGCCCTCATAGCTTACATCGCGTCGACACACAATAGCTCTATGGCGTCTCTTGCGTACAACGGTACACAGTTTGGCGTCCGCCCTGCCCCCGTCGTGGCCTCGTTCTCTTCTCGGGGTCCAAGCTCACTCGCCCCCAACATCCTAAAGCCGGACATACTGGCACCGGGCCTCAACGTCCTTGCTGCTTGGCCATCAAAAACGGGCCATGGACAGGGCTCTTTCGCCATCCTATCAGGCACATCTATGGCGACACCACATGTCAGCGGTGTCGCGGCGCTCATCAAAGGCATCCATCCTGACTGGTCGCCGGCCACCATCAAGTCTGCCATCCTAACAACGTCGGACATCATTAACGGTACCGGCGGCTCAATCTTGGACGAGCAACATAGAAAGGCCAGCGTGTACGACACAGGTGCCGGTCATGTAAACCCGGCGAGAGCTGCCGATCCTGGCTTGGTGTATGACCTCAGTGTCATTGACTACGCTGGCTACATCTGCTGGCTACTTGGTGACATCGGCCTAGCAACCATAGTGCACAACTCGAGTTTGTCCTGCGCGAAGTTGCCCAAGGTCCAGGACGTGCAACTTAATTACCCGACAATAACCGTGCCGCTGACATCGACGCAATTAACTGTGAACCGGACTGTGACAAATGTCGGTCCAGCAGAGTCAACATTCAAGGCCAAAGTTGATGTGCCAAGGTCTTTAACAGTGCGCGTCATCCCGGATACTATGTCATTCTCCAAAACCAGAGAGAAGAAGACCTTCAGTGTGTCCGTGAGCAGCCTTGACCTGGGCAAAGAGCTCTACGTGCATGGAACCTTGAGCTGGGTATCAGAGAAGCATGTCGTGCGTAGCCCCATCATTGTTGTCGCCGCATGAGGTGATATTGCTCCGGCACCATCACCATGAATGATGTCCATGCCATGAGATCAATGGTTGTTTTATTTTTTTCCTTGTTCAATTCTTTTTTGGTTTAATGTTAAATCAACATAAATAAACAGTCATAATGGAACAAGAATGTGCATCGTCTCATATGTACCAATACATGATGTTGTAGAGTTTGTTTTTTCTGCCTTTTAAACTTTGTTTTACTACATAATTGCGGGCCAGTAACAATTCCGATTCACCTTCTTCCGTTACTCGACGTGTCTGTATATAATCACCATCATGCCACCACTACTTCACCACTCCCCTTATTACACAAAATCGGCAAATCCCTCTCTAGGAGCTATGATTGGCGATTAGCCATCTAATTTGTCTTCCCAGTTCTGCCAGCCTTCCCTACTTTCTACCTCCTTCTCCAACCCATTCTTCAATGGATTCTAGATTCTACTTTTATTCATGATGTTCTCTTCACTAAAAAAAAATGAATGCAGGTTTTCCAGCTCGGATGGATTCAAGCTCAGTTGTAATGGATTGGCTGGTTTTACTGGGTTGGAAGGTGAGGCATTGGTTTCAGCTTTAATGTTTTGTTGTCTGAGAGTATAATGTTTAAACGCCCGCACCATCCTTTCCAAAAGTGCTAATGGCTAGAGTGTGACATTATTTTGGTAATAGCAAATTGTAGCATGGTAAACTTCAAAGCTTTATACACAAATTAAAACATATTTTCTTTGGCATGATCAAAAGTGTACAACAACGTTAGTATTTTCAGTGCCTATGCAGAACTACCACTATCTAAATTCTAAGTCTAAAGTAACTCCACCATGCAAACTTGGCATGGCATCCAGCTTTAGCAGTTCGTGGACACTAAAACATGACAAGAACTTCTGTTTAACATTCTATTGCTCATTATAACACTTCTGTTTTTGAAGCTCACCAAAATTTGGGTGGTTGATTGATCTCCTTACCTCTTCTACTAGCACACATGCCCGTGCTTTGCAATGGGACAATATAAGAATGGTTCAAGACCCCCACAGGTTCGAGTTCTTTAGTTCAACATGGCTCCCCGCTCGTGCCGCCGCTTGGCTGCTTTGCCGTTAGGTATAATACATTTGAGCTTACGTTTACATGTTGTAAACTGTAAAGGTAGAATTGCTTTTGTAAGTTTAAAGTTAGAATCATGATTAAGTGAAAGCGAGTTCATTTTACCATTAAAATAAGCCATCCCACATACAAAACCTGTTTTGAGGAGCCCACATAAAGAACTTGCATTAAAAAAATGAGGCTTGCTTCGGTGGAAACCCCCCCCCCCCAACAAAACGTATAAGGGCAGAACGGTCATACGGAAGAAACGTATACCCACCTCGTATTATACAGTTGTGCCGGACATACGTATACCACGTACATAAAAAAAGGCAGTTGCACGATCTACCCCCGCCCCATCTACTCGCCAGCCCCATCTGTTCGCTCGCCCGCCCGCCGTTCCAAGTGGCCGATCGCCGCTGCCGCGGATCGCCGCCGTCCTTCCTCCGTCCGCCGCGGCGGATCGCCGCCGTCCTTACCCGGTCCGCCGCCGCCCTCGCCGTCCCAACGTCCTGGCCGCCGCCCGAACGTCGTCGCCCGCCCGCCGTGCCAAGTGGCCGATCGCCGCCGTCCTTCCCCCGTCCGCCGCCGCTGATCGCCGCCGTCCATAACCCGTCCGACGCCGCCCTCGCCGGTTTCTCGTCGTGCACGTCGCCGCCTGAAGTCCGTCGTCGAACGCCGGCGACGTCTACACCGCGGGCCAAGGTTTGTCATCTAAACCCTAGCGGGCATGGGGCGGGCATGATGCATAGAAGTGAGGGCTAGTTCATGCATGTATTGATATATGGTTTAGGGTTCATCAAAACCTCCCGCCGCAGCGCCTCATGTACGGACTAGACCTAACACACGATGTTTTGCAGTTCTTTGAGTTAGGCATGTTGACATGGACGAAGAATCCGCATTCGGGAGGGATGAGAATGATACTGATAAGGTGACTAAAACTGATAACGATAATTTGAACGAAGATGATGACAACAGCGACAATGATTCCGTCTCGTCATATGATATCTTACCTCCGGAGGATTTTGATAATAATGAACATGGCGCAAATAGTAAAAACGTAAGTGGCATAACCGTTGATTTTATTTTTGAGTTTGCAAAGTATGGCATGGCTAACTATTTATTTTTGTGTACAAATTTGCAGGAAGATGTGGATGTAGACAATGTGCAAAATAGTTTTCAGGAATCATTCGCAGATAACTTGAGCCAGGTTAGTTCATAGTTTATGTATATCGATCAACAACATGAATTAAATGATAGTAATTGACATATATATTTTCAACTGCATTTTGTAGGAGGAGTCATATGATCCTAGTGGTGATCAGGATGAGGGAGGGATCGACATTCAGGAGGCTCGAAGGCAGCAGAAGATGTTCCGATCGCAAGGGGATGCATACATATTCTACAACAATCACGCCAAAGAGCACGGGTTCAGCATCAGGAAACAGAAGGTCAAACGAGGTGCTTCAGGAATGATTCGGTACCGGCGATTTCTTTGCTCCAGGGCAGGGAGAAGGCAGAGCAAGTTCATAACCATGGAGGGCCGCAAGCGGAGGCTTATACCAGAGACTCGTTGCGACTGTGGTGCACATATGGTGGTGAAGCTGGACAGAGAGCGTGGCGTTTGGTTCGTCGCGTCATTCGTTGATGATCACAACCGCATGATGGCTCGGCCCGATGAGGTTTGTTTTTTGTGGTCACACCGACGGATTGGATATGGCACGAGGGCCGAGATATTGGTGATGGAAGCGGCCGGGATAAGAAAGCATATAATAATGGACAATTTCATCAGCAGATATGGTTCATACGATAAGTGTGGGCTTATCAGGAGGGACATTTACAATCTATGTTACAGAGAGAAGATGAAGCTCATTGCACAGGGTGATGCTGAGACAACAGTTGGCATAATGAGGAGCAGGAAGGAGAAGGAACCTGAGTTTTGTTTTGAGTATGTGCTTGACAAGGAAGGGCGACTGAAGAGTATGTTCTGGTGCGATGCACAGTCGCGGAGGGACTATCAGGACTACGGAGATGTGGTCGTGTTTGATAGCACTTATAAAATGAACAAATATGGCATGCCGTTTGTCCCCTTTGTTGGAGTTAACAACCACCGTTGCACCACAGTGTTTGGTTGTGCTATCATTGCTGATGAGACCGAAGGGACATACGTTTGGCTACTGCAGACTTTTCTGAAAGCAAACTGTCAGGTGAAGCCAAAGTCAATAGTCACAGACGGTGACACCGCAATGATCCGGGCTATTCGGTCTGTTCTTTCAGATGTGATACATCGTCTTTGCTCCTGGCATATAGAAAAAGTATGCAGCGGCACCTGCACTACAAGTCACTGGATGAGTTTAGATCGCTCTTGTACTATGCCACCTCTCAGGCGAACTTTGAGCAGAGATGGACCGCTTTCTATGTTAAGTGGAAGACGGAAAGAACTGAAGAGTGGCTTAACAGGATGTACAGAAAGAAGACACTTTGGGCAGCTTCATATCTTTCAGACGGTTTTTTTCTTGTTATGCGAAGTAACCAGAGAAGCGAAAGCCTCAACTCCTGCCTTCACCTTCACCTGGACTACGGTATGACAATAGTTGATTTGGTAGTGCATTATGAGAACTGTATAGTTCACCTCCGTGAGAACGAGGCGTACGATGACCACGAGGCATGCCAGAAATTACCGCCGTCGGTTACTGAATATAAGGCCCTCGAGAAGCATGCCGCCAAAGTATTCACACCTGTTAATTTCTACATCCTGCAAGATGATTTGCATAAGATGGGTCAGCTGGAGATATTTGAGACGCTCGTGGGAATTGAGCGTCGGACATTCATGGTGACATGGAAGGACAACCACAAATTCAGGTACAATGTTGTTTATGAACCAGGTAACTCAGAACAAACTATAACATGCAGTTGTCTTAGGATGGTTCGTAAAGGGCTACCATGCAAACACATTTTATTTGTTCTCCATCATCTGAACATAACTGAGATACCAAAATATTGTGTCCTACATCGGCTGTCGAAAAATGCGAGAGATGGGTTGCCTGTGCAGCGGAAGAGTGATATGTTCGGATGGGGTTGGTCAGGACCATTGGAGAGAGAACGATATAGTGAAATAACCATAAAAACCGCGGAAGCTGCTCATGTTGCAGCAAACGATCCCTTCTTGTTTGACGAGTTGATGAAGGCTCTGGACTTCATAATTGCGCAGAAAAAGATTTCAGAGGAGGAACTTATAGGAAGTAGGAGGTATGCTAAGCTTAAGAAGAAGGCAAATCAGGCGCAACAACTTCAACCTAGTATTGGTGATCCTGAAAAAGTTTCGACGAAGGGTGCACCTAAGAAGGGGCGGTCAAAGGGGGCCCCAATATTACGAAGAATGGTAGGCCAAAAGATTTTACAGAGAAGAAAAGTGGTCCTTTATGTAGTCTGTGTGGTTTCACAGGTCATAACAAGGCTACATGTAAGAAGAATGAGAAGTGAGTTCCAACTTTCTTATTTTTGTTATGTTGCCAATTTGATTTTACCGACTATATTTTCTCACCCATATTGTTCATATTTTGTTCAGGAATTGGGCGTAGAGAAGCAACTTGTTAGTGAAAGAGAAGATTCTCAAGATCATGGAGAACAAACGAGTCTGAGGATGGGGTGTTGGCTATTATCTCCACTAAATAAACGTGCCGTTGTCGGTACTTGATACAATTTTCTTCATATTAAGACATCGCTTTATTGTAATGCGGCATGATTTAGCATGTTCCGCAACTAAATAAACATGCCGTGGTCGGCATTTGCTACAATATTTATGCGGGTGTCGCTCTTATTTGCATCATTGTGGGTGCTGATTTTTGAACTTCTTATATAGTGTGATGATTACGCCGACGTGGCCGTCCTGGCGCTGCTTTTTAATACAGTTTTGTACTGTGCTGTAATGTGGACGTCGGCTTATTTCTGTCAAAAAACAAAGCTTAGGAATATGTCAAAAAATATAACTTAGAAAAAAACATGCCCAACCACCGCAGCCGGGCCCACAGTAGCGAACAGATCACACCCAAATCAAGCCCGAAGGCGACTCGGGCGGCTGACAGAGCCACTAATGGGCCCAGAAACAGGGTCCAACGGGGCTGCGGGCGGTATAAGGAGAGGAGCTCGGTGGAGGGGAGACAACTATTTAAGCCGCTCCTTGCGCCCCCCGGCTTCCGAGGTGGGACTAAAGTTCCCTCATCGCGCCCCGCCCTGCACGCGGTCACCAGGCCGCGTAGTCTCCGGCCGGCCCAGTTCGGCCCAATGGAAGCAGGTGGCCACTCGCCTCCTCCCCCAGCCCACACCCCCTTCCCCGGCCCACGCCCACGCCCGCTCCCCTCGCCCCGCGCGTCACGTTCGGGCATTGATTATATGAAAAAATAAAAAAAAAAGACAGCTAGTAATGAGATTTAATATACATGATTCGACTACACATAATTATCACAATAGTGACAATTTGGAGTAGCCAAATCATATATACTAAACATTATTACTAACTATTTTAGTTATAAGCATATGCAGTCGTATATAAACAGGTCTCCATGACCTTGGGCGGGCGAGGTGGGACTAAACATCTATTTCACCGCAACGCGCGGGGCGATGAGAGCGGGCGTGGGCGTGGGCCGGGGAAGGAGGCGTGGGCCGGGGGAGGAGGCGAGTGGCCGCCTGCTTCCGTTGGGCCGAACTGGGCCGGCCGGAGACTACGCGGCCTGGTGACCGCGTGCAGCGCGGGGCGCGTTGAGGGAACTTTAGTCCCACCTCGGAAGCCGGGGGGCGTGAGGAGCGTCTTAAATAGCTGCCTTCGCCCCCTCCACCGAGCTCCTCTCCTAATACCGCCCGCAGCCCCGTTGGACCCCGTTTCTGGGCCCATTAGTGGCTCTGTCAGCCGCCCGAGTCGCCTTCGGGCTTGATTTGAGTGTGATCTGTTCGCTACTGTTGGCCCGGCTGCGGTGGTTGGGCATAATTTTTTTCTAAGCTATATTTTTTGACTTATTCCTAAGCTTTGTTTTTTAACAGAAATAAGCCGGCGTCCGCATTACATCACAGTACAAAACTGTATTAAAAAGCAGCGCCAGGACGGCCACGACGCCGTAATCATCACACTATATAAGAAGTTCAAAAATCAGCACCCACAATGATGCAAATAAGAGTGACACCCACATAAATATTGTAGCAAATACCGACCATGGCACGTTTATTTAGTTGCGGAACATGCTAAACCATGCCGCATTACAATAAAGAGATGTCTTAATACAAAGGAAATTGTATCAAGTACCGACAACGGCACGTTTATTTAGTGGAGATAATAGCCAACAACCCATCCTCAGACTCGTTTGTTCTCCAGGATCTTGAGAATCTTCTTTTTCACTACTTCTATGGTGTTGCATTCCGAGAAAAGTATTTCAGCTAGAATGCGTCCCCTTGAAGAACTAATATCTGCTTGGTCAAACTCAAATATCCATTCATATCTCCGTCCCAGTTTTCAATGCACTTGATCACGAAAAGACCACGAGAGACACTGCAAGACACCACGAGTCGTGTTATTGATGGATCAAAGAAGTACATCCGAATTTCGCATTTGGAACGTACCTGTCAGTTTGTAACGGCATAGTGTATTCCCTTATTGGCCAGGAAGATACGTTAGGATGTTCCGTTGCAATAATGGAGTTCACCTCCGTCGTATCTTTAGCTATCTTAGCCCTCTGAAATAAAAATGTGAAATTCATATGAAGTACGTGTCGAATAACTATATTTTGGTTTACGTGAAGTTGTAAGCTTACCAGCTTATCAATTTTTGTAAGAACTCTATTGCTGCAATCACCAGTAGAGTTTAAGACTTGAAACTCTTTTTTCTTGTTGTGCATAAGAACTGTTATCCAATGACTTTCTTCCACATGAAAAGGAAAGTATGCCTACAACAAAGTTTATTCATGTTGGTGTACCCACGGATAGTTATGTAGTACAAAAGATTATAGTAAACTAAAGTACCTCATCTTTAATGAAATACTCTTCAGTAACTCTAGACACCATTTTACTTTGGTTTGTGAAATGTTCCATAAAATGCTTCTTAGAGTTCTTAACCTTTCCATCAGCACGAAGGATAAGCCAGTGTGACACCCAAGATGATAATATGTGACGGTCAGCACGAGGATTATGGGTCTGCATATGGTTGCAATAACTATTGATGACCTGAAAATAACATAACAACAATACGCCTATTAAGTAATTCATATAAATAACATGTACAACTTCATAAATTAATGCCAATACTTACGGCGCACTGCAACCACTTTTTCAAAATAATGGCTTCAAGCATATTAGGTGTACATGTCTCCCTATCAATTCCTGTCATGTGCACAACAGTTTTCCTGCAAAGCTTCTCCGAGGCTGCTAGTTTCTGAACATAAATCTTAGCAGCCTCTATGTGTTCCTCATCAATGTAATCGGTACTAACCATAGCAGCTCTTACACCAAACATATCTAAAATAGTAAACAACAATGAGTTCATAAAGTGTGCATGCAAGGACAGAAATATCTTGCAAGAATAAATTACCTTGCACTTACTTTTCTTTGAACGTTTATGTCCACCGTTTTGCTGGTAGGGTGAACGATAGTATTTTGACTGTTTCCTCTTGCGTTTCCCATCATTCTCCTTAGTGCCATTTACTTTAGCTTTTTAAATATAGGTGTTCAGACTATCTATACTAATTTCCTCAGATTTATCCGCGCTAGACCCATCTGACACTGTATTCATATTCTTGGGGGTTGCGGTAAGAGCTGGAAACTCATTTGTGTCTACCGTTGCTAGAGATGGGTCGATTTAATTACCATTCTCGTCAATCACAAAGGGGTCGCCTTCATCTCATGTACCGGATGTGTTGTGATGCACACCTTTCTCACGCGCCAACTTCTTCTCGTTCCCAGTGGTGAAGGATGCCTCCATCCCGTTGTCCATATCTTCTTTTGCAGGAGTTGATTTTACATCTGTCCAATATTTTGGTGGACCATACTTGTCCACCCACTCTTCAGTATTCTCCACAAACTCAACCTCATCACGAAACCCCTGTTTGACTTGAAGACAAGACATTTCTTCAACAGCTTTTGCACTACTATCTGCAATGACACATCGATAACATTAACTACATTCGAACATTATGAATATGTAAACTCATGTAAATTGAAATACACTTTAGTCGTTATCTCAGCACATTTTCCAGGGAGAAGACTAATTTCTTTTTGCATATCTTTGATGCATTTCATTACTTGATCTAATGTGGCGTCCCTGCTCGACGAAGCCTCGTCTCTATTATCTTTTCTTTGTTGGGCACGACCTGTTCGATCTTCCGACTCCAATTCTTCCTCCGCAATTTTTCCTTGTTGAGCGATTAATGTCTGTCAGTACTTCTCACTTATCATTTTATCAATCTGTCACACAGCAAAGCAAATTAATTTGCTCAACATTTATATAGTAACATAAGTGCATGCAGTACGAACAATTAATACTTACCATCCCATTACCACGACTGTATGATGTGTCGTACGCGTCACGCTTCTTAGCCTCATCTTCTGTCCAATTAAGCATCAACGGATATTCATGAGCTAGTGGATCAAATGTCTCTTCGTCCAGTGGCTGCACTTTCTCCCAAAACAAGTACTGCACGAACATGAAGTACATTAGCAAACATTTTCTCACAAAATATAACTCCAAAGAAACAATTATATAATGTAAGATTTACCTGTAGGAGGGCAAGGTTTCCGACCGGCCAAATAAATTTTGTAGGATCTGACTAGGTCTTTGTGATGCCTTCAATGCAAACGCGTAAAGTAAACGCGTTCCAATTATATGCTTTGATGGCCTCCACATCCTCCACTAACTTGTAAAAAACATTAGGAACTTCTTTCGTGGAGTGCGGTGCAAGAACAGTGCCTAAAAGAACCAGAACAATTCTATGGAGGAAATCATCATCGTATGTGCCACTATCAACGATGTCCTCAATCAGCTGATCTATCATCATTTGACCCGAATTGGAATCTACAAAACGACTAGGCACTTTCACCTTCAACTTTACCCCCCCTTTGCCTAGCGCTTTCATGGCATCTTTGCCCTTGTTCTGAAGCCTGAAAATGTCAAACACATCTTCAGTGCGCAATGGTATCGCACCGTTTTTTGATGGCATAATGAATTTCTTTCTTTCCAAATCATATGATTTAATTAAGAATTTCAGCAAACACTTTCGCATGAGCACACTTGGAATCATCAACATTTTTTCTAATGTAGTGCTTGCAAAACGCTTTTTCTGCCTAGTGTTAAGTCTGCTGACCAACAAACACCACTTCTCAACAGAACAAAATATGTCTGCGTACTTGTCCATCACTACAAATATGAGCAGCAAAAATATTATCTCGTACTACATCCCTTCGAAACATGATGAATGCACATTACTGGTGGAAAAAAATTTACCTCGTGCCTTCGGATCGGAGCCGGCCGTGGGGGGGGGGCGAAGACGAGGTGGGGAACGGCGTCAGGTCGCGTCCGTGGCAGATGGTGTCGAGGGCAGCAGACGCCGTCGTCACAGACCGGCGAAGTTCGTGTGTGGGGGGCGTCGGGGTGAGGGGCCGTCGTACGTGTCGGTGTCCCGTGGGAAGGGGGGCAGCAT
>LR738712.1:700147139-700206498 GCA_902687465.1 Secale cereale | reverse complement strand
GCCTGAGAAGGCGGTGGCGACTAGGTTAGGAGCGCGGCGACGATGCTCGAAGTAGACGAGAAAGAACCCGACAGCATGATGAAGATCAGTGCGACCGATGGTGTTCCTGCACCTTGGGAGGCGGCGTGACACATACCACGCGTAGAAGTCGACATGCGGGGACGGCGGAGCGAACCGTGTGTCGCGCGCTATGGCCCGAAGGGGCGATGCAGTGTCAGTTCACAAGTTGGGGCGACGGCGGGGAAGACCTCAGGATGGCGACGGGGACCGAGTGCCACGCTTGCTACGGCCCAATGGAACAATCGTAGCGGCAGCGCCAGGGTCGATGCAGCGAGGGGGACGGCCTGGAGCAAACGACCTCAGAACGGCGATGGACCGCGGGCCGCAACACTACGACCCGAAGGGGCAACGCAGCAGCAGCATGCGGGTCAATGTAGCGGTGGTCAATTGCTCAATCGGCGAAGAGACGCGAAAATTTGATAACAATCTTCATGAAATTTGGCACAAGTGCGGACCGTACAGCGTGCATCAGAGGCCGGACGTTGCAGCATCCTGTAACCGGGCGTGGGCACGCGCTTGTGCGGGAAGGCTGATCCGATCTGGACTCCTTGATCAGTCACCGCCGAAGGTGCACAGCCAGCCAACAATGCGCGCATCATGCATGGACACGGCTTGCATCTGGCCAGTGCGGGAGATCGAGCAGGCAACCATGCCAATTGCACGAACGAGGTCAGCCCACCCTAGTGGGGTGCACTTTTCCTACAAACTGTTAGACTAGTATATTGTAGATATACGTGTTGTAACATAATTCATGTACTTGTACGTTCTCTTCTATATATACATGACAGCCGTACCCGTTTAGGGTATCGAGCATTGTTCAAACCCTAGTTTTGTCTAACATGGTATCAGACGACGCATTCGATCCGCGCCGTGCTTCCGCTTCCTCTGCCGCCGCCGCGTCGGCATTCGCCGCCGTGCCGCCGCCGTCAACCCTGGCGACGGAATCGCCGTTCATGGCGTCCACCCCGCTCGCCCGGGTCCGTCCGCCCGCATCGGGGGCGCGCCCGCCAGCGCCTCGATCGCACGCGCCTTCGCTCGCCCGTGATGCAGCCCTGGCGCCAAACTCCTTCGATCCCGCGCAGCCGTCCAGCAATGCATCCCTGGCGGCCAGCTATGGTGCTCCCATGCAGGATCGTGGTCACGCCCATGCACAGCTGCCTTACGGCGCTGCTGCGTACCAAGCTGTGCCGCTGGCTTCAGACCCTCGCGGTAACCCCGTTCAAGTGCCGTACGACGGGCCGTATCCAGCGCCGTACGTCGCGCCGTCGTCGCCGTACGCCGCGCCGGCGCCGCATGCTTCGTCCTCCACGGTGCCCTACGAGGCGCCGTATGGCGCGCCCCACGCTGCTCCTGTGCCGTACGTCGCGTCGCTGCAGCCCTACGGCGTACATCCTACGGCACCCTACGGTCATCACCAACAATACCGTACGTCTCCGTCGGCCGATGCGCTTATTCCGTACGGTGCTCCTCCGACGTACGACTCGTGGCTCTCCGCACCGGTGGCTGAACCCGGACCGTTCCACTTCGCTCATCTGGTGACGGTGAAGCTCTCTGCCGACAACTACCTCCTGTGGCGCGCTCAAGTGTTGCCGTTGATGCGTAGTCACTACCTTGAGGGGTATGTCGACGGTACGCTGCCGTGTCCCCCGGCCATGGTTCCAGTGCCCTCGACCGTTGGTGGCTCCGTCATGGTGTCCAACCCTGCTCATCGTCGGTGGATCGCTCAGGATCAAGCTATTCTGGGTGCCATTCAGTCCTCGCTCACACCCTCCGTGGCCGGCATGGTGGTCTTTGCCGCAACGTCGAGGGATGCATGGGCCACGCTCGACTCCAGCTTTTCCTCGCAGTCGCTTGCCCGTTCCTCTGCCATTCGTAACCAGCTGGGTGAGGTCAAGAAAAATGATCTCTCTGTCACGGCCTTCTTCAACAAGGTCAAAAGTTTGGCTGATACACTGTCGTCTATTGGGAAGCCTCTTCGTGATGAGGAGTTTACTTCGTTCATTCTCAATGGGCTTGATGAGGACTATGATTCTCTTGTTGAAAATATCAATGGACGTGACACGCCGATGCCACCTCGCGACCTCTACGCGCGCCTCCTCAACACCGAACAGCGGCTAGCTGCTCGCCGCTCCGTCGGTGTCTACACGGAGGGCCCTTCTGCGAACGCTGCACTTCGCGGGGGTGCCCGTGGTGCCAAGCAGAAAGCGCCGCCGTCCACGGGCAACCAGCCCCGTCCGCCTGCTCCACCTCCTCCGACGGCTGGTCGCAAGCGGCTACACTGCGAGGCATGTGGTGGTGGTGTTGAGTGTCAACTCTGCGGCATCGAGGGGCACTTGGCGTCTCGCTGCCATCGCCGCTTCAAGCGTGACTTCCTTGGCATTGGGAACAACGGGAAAGGCAATGAGAAACAAGCTGCTCTCGCTACACAGGAGCCTGGGTTTACTCCTTCTTATTCTGTGGATCCTTCCTGGTATATGGACACCGGTGCCACAGATCATCTGACAAGTCAGCTCGACAAGCTGGCTACTCGCCAGCCCTATACTGGTCATGACCAAGTCCGCACTGCCAATGGATCAGGTATGCCCATCTCACATGTTGGTCAGGCATCTCTTCTTTCACGTACCACTAAAACCTTGCGTCTCCTTGATGTTCTTCGTGTTCCTTCAGTCACACGTAGTTTGCTCTCGGTTCCTAAATTAACTCGTGACAACAATGTGTTTGTTGAGTTTCACCCTTTCCATTTTTTTGTTAAGGACCGGGACACGAGGGACGTTCTTCTTAGTGGTCGAGCTCGCCATGGCCTATATGCTCTTGATGTGCCGCCTGTTTCCGAAGTTTTCAGTGGTGTTCGGGTATCGTCGTCGCAGTGGCATTCTCGCCTCGGTCATCCTGCCACTCCCATTGTGCGACATTTGCTTCATCGCCATAGTCTTCCTGTTGAGTCCAGCAATAAGGAGTTTCTAGTGTGTGATGCCTGTCAACAGGGCAAGAGTCATCAGCTACCTTTCTATGTATCGAACCGTGTTGTCAAGGCTCCTCTTGAACTTGTGTTTTCGGATGTGTGGGGCTATGCCCAAACTTCTATTAGTGGTCACAACTATTATGTCAGTTTCATTGATGCCTTTAGTCGCTTTACTTGGATTTATCTTATTAAGCGCAAATCTGATGTGTTTCATGTCTTTATGCAATTTCAAGCCCATGTTGAGAGGTTGCTTAAGTGCAAAATTGTGCATGTTCAGTCTGATTGGGGGGGCGAATATCGCAACCTTAATACCTTCTTCCAGAAACTTGGCATCTCGCATCATGTGTCTTGTCCTCATACACATCAGCAGAACGGTGCAGCTGAGCGCAAGCACCGTCACATAGTTGAAACTGGCTTAACACTGCTTGCACATGCCTCAGTCCCATTCCGATTCTGGAGTGATGCTTTTGTTACTGCTTGTTTTTTGATAAACAGGCTTCCCACACGACTTCTTCACATGAAATCTCCCCTAGAGGTATTACTTCATGAAACTCTAGATTACTCTCTTCTCAAGGTGTTTGGTTGTGTGTGCTGGCCACATCACCGTACAATAAGCATAAACTCGAGTATCGATCTAAAAAGTGTGTTTTTCTCGGATATAGTCCTCTTCACAAAGGTTATAAGTGTCTCCACATTCCGACGAATCGTGTTTACATTTCTCGTGATGTTGTGTTCGATGAGACTGTTTTCCCTTTTTCCACACTCTCACCTTCCATTGATACTACCGCTACCGAGCTGCACTCCTTTCCGGTTTTGCCTGATCAATTTGTAGATGCTGCATATTCTCCTTTGTTGTTGCCTAACCATGGTGCAGGGACTGGACGGGGTGCTCGCCTTGAGCTTCTTCATGATGGTGTGGTTGCTACGACACCAACTGCAGTTGTGACGCCGGATGGGTCGCTTGATGAGGCGCTTGGCGACGATCGCACAAGCATGCCCCATGCACGTGTATCGGGTGGTGTGGCCACCTCGCCTAGCCCGGCTGCCACTGCAGTGCGGTCGCCCGAGCCGGCGACCTCCCCGGCCTCTGCCCCGCGTGGGCCGTCCTCGCCTGATCTGCCTTCGCTGGCCACTCCGGGTCCAACATCGCATGGCCCGCCTTCGCTGGTCACTCCGGGGCATGCAGAGCCCGTGGACTCTCCCTCGGCAGAGTCTGTGGACTCGCCTGCTGGTGTGTCTTCCGTGCCGCTCCCAGATGTTGGCTCGTCTGTCGTGGTGGCGTCTCCGACACCTCCGCCGCCTGTCATACTGCGCCCTCATACGCGCAGCAAGAGTGGCATTGTCAAGCCTCTTCAGCACACGGATGGTACGGTTGCATGGCTTGCGGCCTGCGTTGCTCGTGTTGAGGCCGATCCTACTATGGAACCGCGACATTTTCAGGCAGCGCTTGGCATTCCACACTGGCGCGCTGCTATGGAACAGGAGATCCATGCTCTTCGAAAGAATAATACTTGGCGCCTGGTTCCACCTCCATCTAGTGTCAATGTTATTGATTCTAAATGGGTGTTCAAGGTGAAGAAGCATGCTGACGGGTCCATTGAGAGGTACAAGGCACGACTGGTGGCCAAAGGTTTTAAACAAAGGTATGGCCTTGATTATGAAGATACGTTTAGTCCTGTTATTAAACCCACGACTATTCGTGTTCTTCTTTCGCTGGCTGTTACTCGAGGATGGTCGCTTCGTCAGCTTGATGTCCAGAATGCCTTCCTTCATGGAGTTCTAGAAGAAGAGGTATATATGCGTCAGCCACCAGGTTTTGTTGACCCTGCTCAGCCACATCATCTGTGTCGCCTCGACAAGGCTCTCTATGGTCTGAAGCAGGCTCCTCGTGCGTGGCATGCACGTCTCGGCGCTGCTCTTCGTGCACATGGGTTTGTACCGTCTACAGCAGACACGTCTCTGTTCATTCTTCAGCGACCTGAGGTGACTATGTACATTCTGGTCTATGTTGATGACATCATACTTGTCAGTTCGTCCGTCACTACTGCAGATCGGCTTGTGGCTTCTCTAGGGGCTGTTTTTGCTGTTAAGGATCTTGAGAGACTGCACTATTTTTTGGGCCTGGAGGTTCTTCACTCTGACAGTGGCTTGACTCTCACTCAGCAGAAGTACTCCCAGGATCTGTTACATCGTGCGGGTATGATGCAGTGTAAAACTGCTACGACTCCTATGTCCTCCACAGACAAATTGTCAGCTTTTGATGGGGACTTGCTCTCTTCTGCGGATGCCACTGAGTACCGCAGCATCGTTGGTGGACTACAATACTTGCTCGTCCTTCGACCAGATATATCATTTGCAGTTAACCGTGTGTGTCAGTACCTTCATGCACCGCGTGATCCTCATTGGACGGCTGTTAAGCGCATTCTGCACTATGTTCGACACACTGTTTCCTATGGTCTACATCTGCAGCCTGCGACTTCTGGTTTGATCTCAGCCTTCTCTGATGCTGATTGGGCTGGTAGTCCCGATGATAGGCGATCCACGGGGGGACATGCTGTGTTCCTTGGTCCTAACTTGATCGCCTAGCAAGCTCGCAAGCAAGCTACCGTGTCTCGAAGTAGCACTGAAGCTGAGTACAAAGCAGTTGCTAATGCCACAGCTGAGATCATATGGGTGCAGTCATTGCTTCGAGAGTTGAAGGTCTCTCAAGCCCAGCCGCCTGTTCTTTGGTGTGATAACATCAATGCTACATATCTTTCATCCAATCCCGTCTTTCATGCCCGAACGAAACACATCGAAGTTGACTATCATTTTGTGAGAGAACGCGTTGCACAGAAGCTACTTCAGATCAAGTTTGTTTCTTCTAAGGATCAGCTTGCTGACATTTTCACTAAACCCTTGCCCTTACCTTCTTTTGAAGGATGTCGACGCAATCTTAACCTCCTGAGTGTTTCAGGACATAGTTAAGATTGAGGGAGGGTGTTAGACTAGGTATATTATAGATATACGTGTTGTAACATAATACATGTACCTGTACGTTCTCTCCTATATATACATGACAGCCGTACCCGTTTAGGGTATCGAGCATTGTTCAAACCCTAGTTTTGTCTAACACAAACATTAAGCATTCCCCGCCGCATGCAGAGATAGCGCAGGCACTTTCTTGGGTAGTTCGTCACTTGTGCTTGTGGGAGTTGATGATCCTGCCACCCTCGAGGCAATCGCATGCCGGGAAGCTTTAGCTTTGGCTCAAGACCTACAACTACACGATTTCATCATCGCCTCAGACTCTAAGCAAGTGATTGGGGACATTGGCAAGGGAAGTCGTGGAAGCTATGGAGCCATCATTAGAGAAATTAAAACTAGAACTGCTTTATTTCAGTGTAATTTTACTTCCAAAGGCTGTGCATCGAATAGCAAGGCACATAGCTTAGCTATTTTTTCTCTTTTTTTAGTCAAGGTCGCCACGCGTGGTTTGGTCAACCTCATGACTCGATTTGTATCCCAAATATTATGATTTTCAATGAATGGTTTACCCCCGAAAAAAATTAAGCATCCCAGCAACGCCTAGGAGCTCCCTGACCTCCCCGTCTTTTTTGTGTCTAAAGACACTCTTTATTAATGATCATAAACAAGGTTTATGGGATACTCCCTCCGTTCCACAATGTAGTGCCTATAGATTTTTACGAAAGTCAAACTTTGTCAACTTTGACCAAGTGTATAAAGAAAACTGTCTACATCTACAATACCAAACATGTACATTCTGAAAATATAACTCACGATGTATCCAATGACGTGCATTTGGTATTCTAAATGTACATACTTTTCTATATAAACATGGTCAAAGTTTGTAATATTTGACTTTTGTAAAAATCTATAGGCACTACATTATGGAACGAAGGGAGTACAATTTAGATCCAGAGGATTGAGGAGCCACATAAGTAAGGCGTCCTAAAGAAAGTTCTAAAGCGTGTTTAGCGGGCTACGTGCCTCAACATTAGGTTCCCACCCTTCAAAGATGAACGAGCAGCACATAAAATAGACACCAATTATTTAAACGTTCATGAACAGTTCTTAAATTTATGAATATATATATTTACAATATGTTGACAAAAAAGACATGCACATTTTTTTAGAATTAATTTTTCATGTATCTCTAACTCATTGTTTTTTTATTTTACCTGTAAGAATAGACGGAAAAAAAGTAACATAAATGAAGAAAGGAAAAACAGGGGCTATTGCAAGGAAGTTTTCAGTTACTATATTTGCACGGAAATTTGGATCAGTGACAATACACCCACGATATGACCAAGTAGATGGTCGTATACGAAGTGTATTGTATGTCCAAGTAGATGGTCGTTTTCATGCCATCGCTAATAGGTACGATCATCCATGTCAGATGTTTTTAATTGAAGAAATATGTACTGCCATACTAGTGGTTGGGACGCGAGACACACCATCCCGTGGCGCCGCTTGAAAGAAAGTTGTGCAGATATTTTCATTTAAAAAAAATAGACGGATTTCGGGCCTCCATTTAGAAAAATATTAGAAAATATCATCATTCCCATCTAGAAAAGAAGTAAAAAAAAAAAATCATCAACGCAGCCTATCAGCGAGCGCCACTTTGCGTAGCCCTTCATTTTAAAAAATATGTGAGGTCATTACCTCCATCTAAAAAGAAAAAAAAACATTATTTTTCACCTCCATCTAAAAATAATATCCCTAAAAAAACCACCGCGGCAAACAGCTTACGCCATGTGGCATAGCTAGTTAGCCGCCCTTCATGCGACGCTTAATGGGTTTAATATGACTAGTACATGCATGCGGGGACATGTCCGGTTGGAATCTTATCTTGGTTGAATTATCTAACTACCCAGCGACATTATTCTTATAATTTTACACCCTTTGTACTGAACTCCAAACCCGCCTCGGACAGTCGGACAGACGGCCTGGTCATTGACTGGTCATAAAAATTCAATTCAGAAGGGTTTCTTAAATGTGCCTAAAATAACAGGGCTAACCGGAACCCCTTATACATCCAGCCCAAACATCGGGTGGATATGAGGGCACCCGGGCACGTTCGCCACATCAGACCCAACAGCCCTATCGCACATCAAGTTGCACCAAATCCATCATGTGCCTTGAGCCCTCGCCGTCTGCCACCCTCGCGCCCCATCCTCATCACCGGTCCTGATCTGCCGTCCTAGATGTCGTCTAGCCCGTTCTCCACCGCCGTGACGGAGACTGCGTTCGACTCGTCCGTCGTGCAAGGCGGAGAACGTCCTTCGGAGGATGCGGCGACGTCTGCGGTGAGAGAGGGAAGCGGTGGTGGCGGCGCGGGGAGATGCGGACATGGACGAGGAGCTGTCCCGCCCTACTGCGCCCCGAACCCCGCACCCCATCCATCCAGCGAGAAAGTGAGGCATCCGTCATGATCGGACATTTATTTATTTTGGCATGTCCAGATTGTTGAACTATGATTTACTCTACTTTGTTTCAAACTATTGAATTTGGACAGTTTGTATCGTATGATCGACGTGCATTGGTTGTATGGATTTGAGGCTCTGCATTTGAGGTATGTGAATGTGCGGCATCCCATATGAAGGGCTGGCGGACGCTGTCCACAGATGTGCCAGGACGCGCTCGTAGACGTATGGTGGGCCGGCTTTGCCAAGTCCGTAGATGTTCTAAGTAACAAGTGGATCACAATCTAAGTTTGAGATTATGTCCAATGTCTAACTAAATGGTCGTCATACGTCCCATCCTTCAGGATGCATAACGTCACATCTGGCAAAATAATTATTTTCTGGTATCTGTTTTGGTCCTTACATTATATAAATATATTTCATATATGTTAGTCAGAAATATATATATATATATATATATATATATATATAATATTATGAATGACGAATCTACTAACAATATTTTCAATGAGCCAATTTTAAATAGTGTTGCCAGATAGAAAATGTAATTTACAAACACTTTAATGATATGCAGGTTATTAGAAGCAATAGAAAATGAAAAAACTTCAAATTAAACTAGGTGCATACATTTGGAGGACAAGCATGAGAGATTCTGTTCTTAAGAGATGCTATTGCAAGTAAAAGCTATTATACCTTTTCGGAACTTTTACCATGTCTCAAATCATGTACTTATATTTAGCTTGTTAGATTTGTATGTTATATTTGTATTTTTTTTTCAAAAACAATATATAAAAGAAGAAGACTTAAGAACGGGGCTGGCGTTTTGGCTCCCGAGATCATTTGCTCCTAGGTGAACAGTAACATGAAAAATAATATTAAATGTTTCCATAAAATTCTGAATTTTTTTTTTGTAGATGATTGTATTAGTGTCGCAAACATGCTTGACAATTTCCATGCGAAACGGAGCGGCGGCGTTTCGCCCAAAAAGAAACAAATTTGGGGTAACTTTTGGTGTTTGATTTTTTTTTGCACAAGCAAAATTGTTTTATCTTTTTGCCTTAAAATTTGCGGGTAGTATTTGGATGTGACTAAGTACATGGACAAATTTTGTCTTGATTTTTTTGTTTCAAATTTTTTGTTTGCACCAGGAGCAAATGCTCCCGGGAGCCAAATTGACTTTCCGCTTAAGAACGCCATTTTCTCACTTCCACTACCCTTTTGCTGTAATTGCAGACCATTATTGTTGGTGTTTTGTATTATCTATATGTGACCAAGGTAAGTTATGAAATATTGGTTGGTCATATCATAGAGCCGTATGATTGTTGTAGATGAATACTACAATCAGAAGCCTCGGTTATGCATATCATAATTTTAAATTAGTTTTGCAGATGAATATTATCATGTTTCTTCTATTACTATGGTTTAACCCTGCAGGTCCAGGACATGTGTGACGCTAACCACTACTTTGGATATGTATTTGGCAGTGCTGCTAATATATCATTTTTTTGTGAAGAACAATAGTTGTAAAAAAACCGAGTAATATCTTACGAAGTAAATGATGATGTGTCTTAGCATCTGGACATATCCGGCAATGCGATAAAGGGTGTTCTGATCCCAAAACTTATAGAAGCCAAAACACCGAAGGCTCATGAAATGAACAACAACCCTCGACCCGTAAATAGAGCAGCAAGGAATCGATTCGCGAATTAACAATCAAACAAATAAATGTTAGAAAAGTAGAATGACGCAGCAAGGCGCCTGTATGCTTCTAGTTTTGATTCATTCATGCATCTCTCTCTATATATATACACATAGAGATGCTTGACGTGTAGAAATGATATACTCCTACGTACATCTCTTGGTTTCGGAGGATAAAAGAGCTTTCTGTTTCACAAGTCATAGCACGTGAAAATGCTGTTTGTACACATGACATATCTGCCGGGAGTGTGTGCAATGGATCATTCGGAAGAAACAAAAGACTTCGAAGGACAAACTCAATTCATGGCACCCGTATCACAATTATCCAAGCTTTATCATTATCGCCATATCTCATGCGTCCCCGGCATGCACATTCACCTGAGCAATTACTTCGCTACTTTATTTTTTAGGCGTGCAACCTCGCTGGCTTATGCGAGACCTGTGGTATTTCCTACTCAACACTCAGTGCGGCTGCGGCAGATTGCTGACAGTGTGAGCTGGGCCGGCTCAATTGCACCGTTTATGTAATTTTACATTTTTTCAACTTGTGTTCTTTATTCGGTTTTTTTCCATTTTCTTTGATTTCTTTCTCATTTATAAAGATAATTTGAAACACTATGAACATTTTTTACAAACATGGCAAACATTTTTCAACACATGATGTACATTTTGAAGTACATGGTGAACATTTCTAAAAAATTGTGCGTGCAAACTTTGAAGACACATTCTCAGACAATGTTGTGCAATTTTAAAAATATTAACAAATTTTTAGTAATTATTCATGTAAATTCAGAAGAATGCAATATCTTTTTTAAAAAGATTGTTCATATGATTATAAAATAATCACATTTTTCTTAAGAAAATGCATGCTTGTGTTTCATGTAAAACCACAAGTGCAAACCGGAGATATTGCTAAAAAAACATGTGGGAGGGGTGCTCTAGAACAAACAACACGCAGCGGCCGAACTTGGCTGTCCCACGATGCACACGACTATACGTTTGGGCAACTATTCATCACAGTGAGCGCCAAATAGGATGTCTCTAGACTTATCCAAGTTACGTGCCATGGACAAAGCTTGAATTGTGTCGGAGCCAAAATCCAATACACACAGGCCCATCTAGTAGGAAACTTTGAAATCATTAGTTAAGGTGTACTCGTAAAAGTCACTCAGACGTGCTTTATTTTCCCACAGTAGGGATGGGTGAGTTTATTTGTGCTTTTCGTAGATTTGTTTTTTCAAAATGATTTATCTCTTGAACCATGCGTCTAAATTATGAACCATTTTCACCTTTGTACTCCTCGTCGAGATCTCAAAAATCGATACTATGTTGATAGATCTTGACAAAAAATTAAGGGTGGGATATGTGTTCCACAGCTGTAATAACCCATGCTTCAATACAACACTACTTGTGCTTCAGTTATGGGGAAATACGGTTCTGCTTTCACGTGAGAAGCACAACTGTGCTTCACTTGGGGAGGCATAATGGTCACCCAGACCTTCTTTAGTGATGAAAAGTGGCACATAGGATATGTTCCAGTTATTGCAATTAAGGAGTTTCTGTAGGATTTTTTTTCCCATGCGTAGGGAGAGATAGGTGGATTTATTTTTGCTTTTCATAGATTATTTTTACAAAATTATTTATCTCATTATTTCATGTGTCCAAATTACAAACCATTTCCACCTCTGCACTCCTCTCTTCGGGATCTAAAAAATATCCCATGTTGATAGGTTTTGATAAAAAAAATATGGGTGAAGTATGTACATTTAAGTTTCTCTATTTGTTTTTCATTCTTTTTCCTTTTTTAATACGTGAATTATTTTTAATTAAGGAAAATTTATATATATAATTTAAATAAATTGAGAATTTTTTAGACACATGCATTTTTTTATCATATGAAGCCTTTTAAAAATACATAATGAATAAATCATTTTTAAATGTATGAACATATTTCCATAGTATAGTTAAGAAATATATTTGAAATGAAAATGCTTGAACACATAAAAGTAATTTCACCAAAATAATAGAAGGAGCGCGAAAACCGACAAGACATTTGTACCATCACAGCAAACAAACCAGTCAAGAAACGTTGCCGTGATAAAGCATGCAGTGGCTGCAAAACGGGCTGGCCCATTCCCGTGTGCTGTGTTTTTGGGGCCTATTCCGCACTATGGAGCTCCTCGCAAAATCCTAGTTCCCGCCCAATGCGGGGAATACTTCGCGTTTCGTTGGAAACACACACTTTCCTCTAGCTAAGAAGCCATACCACACCACAAACGTGATTTATTTTGGTCTTTTCAAATACTGTTGAAGGTTTTGACCTATTTCTTCTTTGTTTTTTATCTTCCGGTTATATTGGGTTTTCATTTATTTTTAAATTTTGTTTCTTCTCTTTCTTGTTACTTTTGTTCTCCTTTTTGTTTTATTTGATTTGATATTGCTTTGCCTTTTTTCTTTTAAGTTCATTTTATTTTTTAGTTCATTATATTTTCTTTACCCTTTCTTCCTCCAATCAAATTCCAGTTTTAAAATTTGTGGATATTTTAGAATTCAAAATTTTCAACACTTCATGAACACTTTTTTTTCGTTCACGAACATGTTGTAAAATATGTGACATTTATTTATTTTACAATTTTCATGAAACCATTAAGGATTTTTTAAAAAATTAATGAATTTATTTTAAAATTTGTTAAGAACTTGTTAATCTTTTTTTATTTCTTTAACACATTTTCGAAATTCACATACATTTTCTAGATTTATGATTATTCTTGAAATTGTGCATAATTTTATTTTATTTTTATTAGATTTTTAAAAATGAACACTTTTAAGAACCTTGAACATTTTTTTTATTTAAAAGGGCTTAAATATAAGTATCATTCAATTCATAATGGTACTAAATAGAAAATGGATGGAAACCACCCAATCCGAAAAACCAGCCAAAAAACTTGGCCAAATATATACAAAAATTCATCCTTGTGCTATAGGACATAAAGTGCACGAACGAGGTCAATCTGCCATGTAAGACGCGACCCACTCTGGACCGTATTCTCTCTTTCTTTATTCTTTCTTTTATTTATTCTTTCTTTTCTTTCTCTCTCTCTCTCTCTCAACAATCACATGCAAGTGACAGGACATATAAGGGAGAAAATGAGAAGCATGATTGCATACACGGAAACATAAGGGCTCAATACGGACACGCTCGACACTGATCAGACACGTCTACAAACGTTCAGGGGGGCGGATTTGCGAAGTCGGGTTGTACATGCTCTTACAACCTGAGCATCCTCCCGCACGCCAAGTAGTGGAGGAGTTAGAAACTAAGGGCGTGTTCGGAAGCCCTCTGTGACCCAAAAATCCTCAACTCCAACGCCAAGAATCCCCCGCCAGCTTCTTACGACCGATCCGGGAGTGAGCGCTCCGTTCGGCAAGACTTCTCGCTCGCATGAGGGAGCGAGCCGGAAGCCCATAAAATCAACCCTATGTGGCCCATCTAGAAAAAAACTGGGTGGGAAAGAAGGGATGGGCTATAGGTCTGGTCGGGAGGAGATGCACGACGGGGTGCTCTCGCCTGCTCGATCGAACCGGTACGAGCCATTTCACTTCGCGGTGGCACCCTCGGTGTAATTGTCGGTAACTCCCGCTTCTCAGTTTCCGCGGAGCTCGAGTTTTCCAACTCCGTGACTCCACCAAATTTGCATGTAACGAATCGCCAGCTTCTTCCCCGTAAAATCGGGAATTGGAGTGTTCGGGTGAGATCCGGATCAGGAGTTGATGGAGTTGAGAGTTGGAGGGCTCCCGAACACGCCCTAAATATATAGGGGGCCAAACATGTTATATAATGTTAGATGGGGCCAAATCATCTAAATCTTGCTAGATAAATGGAGGATTAGGAGCACATACAACTTTATTTGTGAGAGCATGGGGGGCCAAGGCCCCTTCCTCCGCCACTGACACCGAGGCCATGTAAGGCTCAAACACACGGTGACTCAATGGGAAGACATCCTCTTCGGCGCCTTATGCGCCCATTCGCTTAGCGGGCGCTCACGCAGTAGCCTCTCATGGGCCGGCCCAGCTAGCACGCACAAACCTTCCCTTCCTCGATCACTTGCTCCTTCCCTTCACGCACGTTTCGCTCAGTTTATTTGTCATTCATCCCTTCGTTCACAAAACTGAAAACACATGGATATGAAAAATTACGAATTTGAAAAACAGTTCATGAATTTGAAAAATAGTTTGCTTAGCAAACATTTTCAGTAGCTTCAGTAGGTTGAGGAGCAACTCTTTGCTCTACTATTTGGGGTGAAGATACCCCGAACAAGCCCCCCAAAGGATTATTAGCCATAGTAACAAGTGACAGTAAATTTCAGCACACTATATAAATTTTTCCTTACCAAATTCCGGTTACCAAAGGCGCTTCACTCCCCAGCAACGGCGCCAGAAAAGAGTCTTGATGAACCACAAGTGTAGGGGATCTATCGTAGTCCTTTCGATAAGTAAGAGTGTCGAACGCAACGAGGAGCAGAAGGAAATGATAGGCAGTTTTCAGTAAGGTATTTTCTGCAAGCACTGAAATTATCGGTAACAGATAGTTTTGTGATAAGGTAATTGGTAGCAAGTGACAAATAGTAAAAGTAAATAAGGTGCAGCAAGATGGCCCAATCCTTTTTGTAGCAAAGGACAAGTCTGGACAAACTCTTATATGAAGAAAAACGCTCCCGAGGACACATGGGAATTACGTCAAGCTAGTTTTCGTCACGATCATATGATTCACGTTCGTTACTTTGGTAATTTGGTATGTGGGTGGACCGGTGCTTGGGTGCTACCCTTACTTGGACAAGCATCCCACTTATGTTTAACCTCTATTGCAAGCATCCACAACTACAAAAGATGTATTAAGGTAAACCTAACCATAGCATGAAACATATGGATCCAAATCAGCCCCTCACGAAGCAACGCATAAACTAGGGTTTAAGCTTCTGTCACTCTAGCAACCCATCATCTACTTATTACTTTCCAATGCCTTCCTCTAGGACCAAACAATGGTGAAGTGTCATGTAGTCGACGTTCACCTGACACCACTAGAGGAGAGACAACATACATCTCATCAAAATAGCGAATGAATACCAAATGCACATGACTACTTATAGCAAGACTTCTCCCATGTCCTCGGGAACAAAAGTAACTACTCACAAGACATAATATTGTTCATGATCATATGGGTATTAATATGCATAATGGATCTGAACATATGATCTTCCACCAAGTAAACCAATTAGCATCAACTACAAGGAGTAATCAACACTACTAGCAACCCACAGGTACCAATCAGAGGTTTTGATACAAAGATTGGATACAAGAGATGAACTAGGGTTTGAGAGGAGATGGTGCTGGTGAAGATGTTAATGAATATAATCCTCCCCAAGATGGGAGAGTTGTTGGTGATGACGACAGTGATAATTTCACCCTCCCGGAGGGAAGTATCCCCGGCAGAACAGCTTCGCCGAAGCCCTAGATTGGTTCCGCCAAGGTTCTGCTTCGAGACGGCTATGTCTGGTCCCAAAAACCTCCTTCTGATTTTTTCCAGGTCAAAAAACCTCATATAGGAGAAGATCGGCATCGGGAGGTCACCGGCTGGCCCACGAGGCAGGGGGCGCGCCTAGGGGGAGGGGGCGCGCCCCCCACCCTCATGGACAGGTGGTGGCCTCCCTGGCAGATCTCTTTCGCCAAATATATTTTATATTTTCTGAAACGGTGTTTCGTGGAGTTTCGGAGCTTTTTGAGTTGTGCAGAATATGTCTCCAATGTTTGCTCCTTTTCCAGCCCAGAATTCCAGCTGCCGGCATTCTCCCTCTTCATGTAAACCTTGTAAAATAAGGGAGAAAAGGCATAAGTATTGTGACATAACGTGTAATAACAGCCCATAGTGCAATAAATATCAACATAAAAACATGATGCAAAATGGATGTATCAACTCCCCCAAGCTTAGACCTCGCTTGTCCTCAAGTGAAAGCCGATATCGAAAAATATGTCCACATGTTTAGAGATAGAGGTGTCGATAAAAATAAAATACGGACATGAGGGCATCATGATCATTCTTATAACAACAACAGACATATATTGTCATATGATTCTTATGCTAAAGTAACAATTCATTCACAATGTCAAGTATGACTCAGAAACTTCATTGAAAACTAACAAACTATGATCTCGGTCATGGAAGCAATTGCAATTTATCGTAACATCAGAAAGAGTCAATATAAGAGATTTTTAGCAAGCCCACATACTCAACTATCATATAGTCTTTCACAATTGCTCACACTCACGCAATACTTATGGGTATGGAGTTTTAATCGGACACAGAGAAAGATAGGGGCTTATGGTATTGCCTCCCAACCTTTTACCTCAAGGGTAATATCAACAGTAATAGACCATGATAACTTCCATCCAAGTGGGTATATATGTCAGGATCTTTCCAACACAATGTGCTTGCCAAAGGATAAAATGTAAAAAGGAAAGGTGATTTTCACCTTGACTCTTATAAGGCAAGAATAATAGATAGGCCCTTCGCAGATGGAAGCACAGGTTGTCATGTGCTTTTATGGTTGGATGCATAAAGTCTTAGCGCAAAAGAATGTCACTTTATATTGCCACTTGTGAGAATGACCTTTATTATGCAGTCCGTCACTTTTATTACTTCCATATCACAAGATCGTATAAAGCTTATTTCCTCCATACTAATAAATCATACATATTTTAGAGAGTTTGCAACCATGACAACTTACTTGAAGGATCTTACTCAATCCATAGGTAGGTATGGTGGAATCTCATGGCAAAACTGGGTTTAAGGATGTATGGAAGCACAAGTAGTATCTCTACTTGGTGCAAGGAGTTTTGGCTAGCATGAGGGGGAAAGGCAGGCTCAACATGTTGGATGATCCATGACAATATACTTTATTTTGGACATAAGAAAGCATAACCCATTATGCTGTCTTCCTTGTCCAACGTCAACTCTTTAGCATGTCATATTTTAATGAGTGCTCACAATCATAAAAGATGTCCAAGATAGTATATTTGTATGTGAAACCTCTCTTTCTTTATTACTTCCTATTAATTGCAACGATGACCAAAACTATGTTTGTCAACTCTCAACAACTTTTATTCATCATACTTTTTATATGTGAAGTCATTACTTCCCATAATATCAATATGATCTCTTTGATACTTTTTATATTTTCTTTTATTCGCTCATGACCAAAGTGAGGAAATCAAGCCCTTGACTCAACACTAATCTTTATTATATAGCTCACGGACTCGATTACAAAGGTAAAGATCATAAAGCAAAAGCTCACAACTAGATCATGCTAACTTTATTCTACTAGATCAAGATAATAGAAAAAGGATCGATCTAAGAAAAACGGTAAAGATAGGAGTGTGATGATGATACAATACCGGGGCACCTCCCCCAAGCTTGGCAGTTGCCAAGGGGAGTGCCCTGATACGTCTCCAACATATCTATAATTTTTTATTGTTCCATGCTATTATTTATGAAGTCTTGGATGTTTAATGGGCTTTATCATTCACTTTTATATCATTTTTGGGACTAACCTACTAACCCAAAGGCCCAATCCAGATTGCTGTTTTTTGCCTCTTTCAGGATTTTGCTGAAAAAGAATATCAAACGGAGTCCAAATGGAATGAAACCTTCGCGAGAGATATTTTTGGAGAAAATCACGCACGCGGAGCTTGAGAACCACGTCAGGGGATCAAGAGGTGGCCCACGAGGGTGGGGGCGCGCGCCCCCCTTCCTAGGGCACCCCCTTGCCTCATGGCCACCTCAAGCGTCCCCCGGTGCCCTCCTTCTTCCTATATAAGTCTACGTACCCCAAAACCTCCGCGAACAGAGAGAAAACCCTAATTCCATCGCCGTACCTTCTGTTCCCGTGAGATCCCATCTTGGAGCTTGTTCCGGAGCTCGACCGGAGGGGGATCCATCACGGAGATCTTCATCATCATCATCATCGCCCTCACCATGAGTTGTGAGTAGTTTACCACAGACCTTTGGGTCCATAGCTAGTATCTAGATGGCTTCTTCTCTCTCTCTAGATCTCAATACAAAGTTCTCCTCGGTCTTTGAGGTGATCTATTCGATGTAATCTCTTTTTGTGGTGTGTTTTTCGAGATCCGATGAATTGTGAGTTTATGATCAAGATTATCTATGAAATATATTTGGTTCTTCTCTGAACTTTTTATGTGTGCTCATAATATCCTTGCAAGTCTCTTCGAATTATTGGTTTGGTTTGGCCTACTAGATCTATAGTTCTTGCAATGGGAGAGGTGCTTGGCTTTGGGTTCAATCTTGCGGTGTCCTTTCCCAGTGACAGTAGGGGCAACAAGGTACGTATTGTATTGTTGCCATCGAGGATAAAAAGATGGGGTGTATATCATATTGCTTGAGTTTATCCCTCTACATCATGTCATCTTGCTTAAGGCGTTACTCTGTTCTTATGAACTCAATACACTAGATGCATGCTGGATAGTGGTCGATGTGTGGAGTAATAGTAGTAGATGCAGAATCGTTTCGGTCTACTTGTCTCGGACGTGATGCCAATATACAATGATCCTGCCTAGATAGTCTCATAATTATTCGCTTTTCTATCAATTGCTCGACAGTAATTTGTTTACTCGCCGTAGAATATCGCTATCATGAGAGAAGCCACTAGAGAACACTATGGCCCCCGGGTCTATTCTCAACATATCAATCTACATCTACTTTACTTTTATCGCTTTTATTTGCTGTTCTTATAAACTAAAAATACCAAAAATATAAACTATCATGTATATCAGAACTCACTTTCGTAAGTGACCGTAAAGGGATTGACAGCCCCTTATCGCGTTGGCTGCGAAGTTCTTATTTGTTTGTGCAGATGCGAGGGACTGGTGCGTGGTCTCCTGCTGAATTGATACCTTGGTTATCAAAAACCGAGGGAAATACTTCCGCTAGTGTGCTGCATCTCCCTTTCCTCTTCGAGGGAATACAATGCAAGCTCGAGAAGTAGCAAGAAGAATTTCTGGCGCCGTTGCCGGGGAGGCTTACACAAAAGTTATATACCAAGTACCTATCACAAACCCTTATCCTTCGCATTACATTTTATTTGCCTCTCATTTTCCTCTCCCCCACTTCACCCTTGCCGTTTTATTTGCCCTTCTTCCGCCGTGTGTTTATCGTTCGCTTGCTTCTTGTTTGCTCGTGTGCTGCTTGCTTGCTTGTCATCATGTCTAGCACACCTATCATTATAAACACTCTCGAGAGTGAGGTCCTCAACTTTAAACAAAGGGAGGAAGAAAACTTAAAAGATGCTTGGTATAGAATTTGCAATGCTCAAAATAGATCCAATAGGAAGCTTTCCACTTCCGTGCTTCTTCGCAATTTTTATGTTGGCATAACTCCATGGAATAGATTCATCTTAGATACCATTACCGGAGGGAATTTCTTGGGTAGCCACACCGTTCATTCTTATAGTGCTATGACTGAATTATTTGGCTCACCACCTCTTATGGTTTATGGGACCGTTTTAACTTTGGAGCATGTTATGCAAAGGTTAGAAATCATTGAAAACAAAGTTGCTACGGTAGAGTTGGTAGAGAACTTGGATAAAAAAATCCATAATGAAATCACCCAATATGGATCGAAGGTAGGAGTTGTTCTGGAAAATCTTAACGAAAAGGAGCCCATAGTTAAAGAAAAGCTAGATCAGGATTCTACTAGAATCAATAAGCTTGAGGATGTTATCACTAATGTGGGTTCTGCTCTTTCCATTATAAAAACTACTCCAAATACCTCTACTAAATTATCTAAGTTCATGTATGTCCCTAAAGACAAGGGTCAAACATTTAGAATTGCGGATCTCAAATCCATAAGTGTTCACCCTAATTTTCTTACTTTTGCAAGAGACCCTTTTGACACTTTAGAATTTCTTGATTTCTTGCCCAAGAGTTTGATTATTCATAGGGACAAAAAGGTTCCCAAGAATCATAAGTGCTTAATTAAAGAATTGCCTTCGAAGGACGGCAATACCTGGATTTATCTTGTATCGTGCCTAGCTAGGGGCGTAAAACGATAGCGCTTGTTGGGAGGCAACACAACTTTATATTTTTTGTTTTTGTTGCTGTTAGAGAATAAATATTGCATCTAGCCTTTGATTATATGTGGTTTCATGTTTTTTTTAGTGTTTGTGCCAAGTAGAACCTTTGGGAAGACTTGTGTGAAGTTTATGTGTCTTGCTGTGAAAAATAGAATCATTAGCGCTCGCTAAAGTGGTCTTCAGATTTGTCTGGAGCGTGCTTTTTAGTTGATTATTTTTGCATAAAATTGGTAGACAAATTCCGCAAATTTACCAATTTAGTTTGAATTTTTTGGAGTTCCATAAGTAGGCGAAACCTGCAGATTACTACAGACTGTTCTGTTTTTGACAGATTCTGTTTTTTGTGTGTTGTTTGCTTATTTCAATGCATCTATGAGTAGTATTGGAGGATATGAAGCATAGAGAAGTTGGAATACAATAGGTTTAACACCAATATAAACAAATAATGAATTCATTGCTGCACCTTTGAGTAGTGGTTTGCTTTCTTATACTAACGGAGCTCACGAGAATTTTTGTCTAAGTTTTGTGTTGTGAAGTTTTCAAGTTTTGAGTATTGCTTTGATGGACTATGGAACAAGGAGTAGCAAAGGCCTAAGCTTGGGGATGCCCATGGCACCCCAAGTAAATTCAAGATAATCAAAAGCCTAAGCTTGGGGATGCCCCGGGAAGGCATCCCCTCTTTCGTCTTCATTCATCGGTAACTATACTTGGAGCTATATTTTTATTCGCAACATGATATGTGTTTTGCTTGGAGCGTCTTGTATAATTTGAGTCTTTGCTTGTTAGTTTTTCACAATATTCCTTGCTGTACACACCTATTTGAGAGAGTTAAATATGGCCTAGGAATTATTAGAACACTCTATGTGCTTCACTTATATCTTTTGAGTTGAATAGTTTTTGCTCTAGTGCTTCACTTATATCTTTTAGAGCACGGTGGTGGTAATATTTTGTAGAAATTGTTGAACACTCATGCTTCACTTATATATTTTGAGATTCTATTAAAACAGCATGGTAATGTGTTTAGGAAACTAGTCTTCACCTGATAGACATCCAATGTCAATGTAGTAAAAAAATTCACACCAAGTGCATTGAATAGAATGAGATGTTGGATGCTTGATAATTGTTTTGAGATATGAGGATAGTGATATTAGAGTCATGCTAGTGGAGTTATTATGAAATTGAGAAATACTTATGTTAAGGTTAGTGATTCTCGTATCATGCACGTATGGTGAACCGCTATGTGACGAAGTTAGAGCATTAGGTATTTGTAAAGTGCCAACCTTTGTGTGGAGGTCGGGGGCGCGCGATGGTTAACTCCTACCAACCTCCCCCCTAGGAGCATGCATTGATTGCTTTGTTTTGATAACTCTTAGATTTGTGCAATAAGTATATGAGTTCTTATGACTAATGTTGAGTCTATGGATTATACGCACTCTCACCCTTCCACCATTGCTAGCCTCTCTTGTACCGCACAACTTTCGCCGGTGCCATAAACCCACCATATATTCTTCCTCAAAACAGCCACCATATTGTTCCTCAAAACAGCCACCATACCTACCTATCATGTCATTTCCATAGCCATTCTGAGATATATTGCCATGCAACTTTCCACCGTTCCGTTCATATGACACACATCATATTCTCATATTGCCATGCATGATCATGTAGTTGACACCGTAATTGTGGCAAAGCCACCATGCATAATTCTCATATATGTCACTCTTGATTCATTGCACATCCCGGTACACCGCCAGAGGCATTCATGTAGAGTCATACTTGTTGTAGTATCGAGTTGTAATTTCGAGTTGTAGTAAAAGTGTGATGATCATCATTATTAGAGCATTGTCCCATGTGAGGAAAGGCTAATAAAAAAAAGAAGATGGCCAAAAAAAGATAGAGAGGGGCTAATAAAAAAAAGAGAGAAGGCCCCTCCAAAAAAATGAGAGGAAAGAGAGAAGGGACAATTGCTACTATCTTTTTCCACACTTGTGCTTCAAAGTAGCACCATGTTATTCATTGTAGAGAGTCTCATGTTTAGTCACTTTCATATACTAGTGGGAATTTTCATTATAGAACATGGCTTGTATATTCCAACGATGGGCTTACTCAAATGCCCTAGGTCTTCGTGAGCAAGCAAGTTGGATGCACACCCACTAGTTTCTTTTGTTGAGCTTTCATTCATATTTAGCCCTAGTGCATCCGTTGCATGGCAATCCCTACTCACTCTTCATAGCCCGTTGATACGCCTAGTCGATGTGAGACTATCTCCCTCCTTTTTGTCTTCTCCACAACCACCTCTATTCCACCCATAGTGCTATATCCATGGCTCACGCTCATGTATTGCGTGAAAGTTGAAAGGTTTGAAAAGATAGAGTATGAAAACAAGTGCTTGGCTGAAATCGGGGTTGTGCATGATATGAATATTTTGTGTGATGAAGAGGGAGCATAGCCAGACTATATGATTTTGTAGGGATAACTTTCTTTAGCCATAGTATTTTGAGAAGACATGATTGCTTTGTTAGTATGCTTGAAGTATTGTTATTTCTCATGTCAATATAGACTTTTATCTTGAATCTTTCAGATCTGAACATTCATGCCACAATAAGAGAATTACATTGAAAAACTATATTGGTTAGCATTCCACATCAAAAATTCTTTATTTATCATTTACCTACTCGAGGACGAGCATGAAATAAGCTTGGGGATGCTTGATATGTCTCCAACCTATCTATAATTTTTGATTGTTCCATGCTATTATTTATGAAGTCTTGGGTGTTTAATGGGCTTTATCATTCACTTTTATATCATTTTTGGGACTAACCTACTATCCCAAAGGCCCAGTCTAGATTGCTGTATTTTGCCTGTTTCAGGGTTTTGCAGAAAAAGAATATCAAACGGAGCCCAAACGGAATGAAACCTTGGCGAGAGATATTTTTGGAGAAAATCATGCACGCGGAGCTTGAGAACCACGTCAGGGGATCAAGAGGTGGCCCACGAGGGTGGGGGGCGCCCCCCCTTCCCAGGGCGCGCCCCTGCCTCGTGCCCCCCTTGAGCGTCCCCCGGTGCCCTCCTTATTCCTATATAAGTCTACGTACCGCAAAACCTCCGCGAACCGAGAGAAAACCCTAATTCCATCGTCGTACCTTCTATTCCCGTGCGATCCCATCTTGGAGCCTGTTCCAGAGCTCCACCGGAGGGAGATCCATCATGGAGGTCGTCATCATCATCATCATCGCCTTCACCATGAGTTGTGAGTAGTTTACCACATACCTTCGGGTCCATAGCTAGTATCTAGAGGGCTTCTTCTCTCTCTCTGGATCTCAATACTAAGTTCTCCTTGGTCTTCGAGGAGATCTATTCGATGTAATCTCTTTCTGCGATGTGTTTTTCGAGATCCGATGAATTGTGAGTTTATGATCAAGATTATCTATGAAAGATATTTGGTTCTTCTCTGAACTTTTTATGTGTGCTCATAATATCCTTGCAAGTCTCTTCAAATTATTGGTTTGGTTTGGCCTACTAGATCTATAGTTTTTGCAATGGGAGAAGTCCTTGGCTTTGGGTTCAATCTTGCGGTGTCCTTTCCCAGTGACAGTAGGGGCAACAAGGCACGTATTGTATTGTTGCCATCGAGGATAAAAAGATGGGATTTATATCATAGTGCTTGAGTTTATCCCTCTACATCATGTCATCTTGCTTAAGGCGTTACTCTGTTCTTATGAACTCAATACACTAGATGCATGCTGGATAGCGGTCGATGTGTGGAGTAATAGTAGTAGATGCAGAATCGTTTCGGTCTACTTGTCTCGGACGTGATGCCTATATACAATGATCATGCCTAGATAGTCTCATAATTATTCTTTTTCTATCAATTGCTCGACTGTAATTTGTTTACCCGCCGTAGAATATCGCTATCATGAGAGAAGCCACTAGAGAACACTATGGCCCCCGGGTCTATTCTCAACATATCAATCTACATCTACTTTACTTTTATCGCTTTTATTTGATGTTCTTATAAACTAAAAATATAAAAAATATAAACTATCATCTATATCAGATCTCACTTTCGTAAGTGACCGTAAAGGGATTGACAACCCCTTATCGCGTTGGCTGCGAAGTTCTTATTTTTTTGTGCAGGTTTGAGGGACTGGCGCGTCGTCTCCTACTGGATTGATACCTTGGTTCTCAAAAAATGAGGGAAATACTTACGCTACTGTGCTGCATCTCCCTTTCCTCTTCGAGGGAATACAACACAAGCTCGAGAAGTAGCATGCCCATACGCATATGATTATGTCTCCTTCTTCGAAGTTGGTGATGATGGAGTTGAAAGTAGTGACGCCGGATCATCATACATCGAGCGTAGGAGATCCTCCAACTTGCGGATAATACCCTTGAGTGCGGCGGTATGCTCGTTCAGCAAAATATTTTCACCTGTGAGATACTTGTTTTATATTTGAGCTAACTCAATCATCTTGAAAGCTTTAATCTCAGTTGAAGTAAAAAGGTAGGGGTTGAAGGATGTCTTCTTCTCCTATTGTTGGAGCTTGATCCTCCACAGCCTATTCTCCTTGTTGATCTCCTCGGGTCCTTCCCTCTTCAGCTCTATCTTCATTAGCCAAGCATCCTTGCCCTCATTGTTGGAGGAGGCGGAGGACATGATGCCTCGCCTTGTTAACCCTAGCTGAAAATAGCTCGAAACAAGAAGAGAGGATTTTTGCGTGATACGATGGTCAAAACCTCCGGGAGAATATATAGTGATTTTTTACCGACCAAAATAAGTAACGTGCAAGAAATCGGAGTCCGGGAGGCCCACGAGGTGCCCACGAAGTAGGGGGGCATGCCCAGGGGAAGGGGGCGCGCCCTCCACCCTCGTGGACGCCTTGTGTCCTTTCCGGACTGTCTCTTATTTTTCTATTTTTCTAAATATTCCAAAACGGTGAAAATTTGCCATTAGAACTGTTTTGGAGTTGGTTTACTTACCGTACCACATAGCTATTCCCTTTCGGAGTCTGAATCGTTCTGGAAAGTGACCCTTATGTATTCCTCCGGGGTTACGGTTTTAATAACATTGGTTTCAACATTTATAGGATTACCTGAGATATAATGTTTGATTCTTTGACCATTCACCACCTTCGGATTTGTGCCTTTGAAGTTGTTGATTTTTATGGCACCGGAATGATAGGCTGATGACCCACAAGTGTAGGGGATCTATCGTAATTCTTTCGATAAGTAAGAGTGTCGAACCCAATGAGGAGCAGAAGGAAATGATAGGCAGTTTTCAGTAAGGTATTATCTGCAAGCACTGAAATTATAGGTAACCGATAGTTTTGTGATAAGATAATTGGTAGCAAGTGACAAAAGGTAAAAGTAAATAAGGTTCAGCAAGATGGCCCAATCCTTTTTGTAGCAAAGGACAAGCCTGGACAAACTCTTATATGAAGGAAAACGCTCCAGAGGACACATGGGAATTATCGTCAAGCTAGTTTTCATCACGATCATCTGATTCGCGTTCGGTAATTTGATAATTTGGTATGTGGGTGGACCGGTGCTTGGGTGTTGTCCTTACTTGGACAAGCCTCCCACTTATGATTAACCTCTAATGCAAGCATCCGCAACTACAAAAGAAGTACTAAGGTAAACCTAACCATAGCATGAAACAAGTGGATCCAAATCAGCCCTTACGAAGCAACGCATAAACTAGGGTTTAAGCTTATGTCACTCTAGCAACCCATCATCTACTTATTACTTCCCAATGCCTTCCCCTAGGCCCAAATAATGGTAAAGTGTCATGTAGTCGACGTTCACATGACACTACTAGAGGAGAGACAACATACATCTCATCAAAATATCGAACGAATACCAAATTCACATGACTACTTATAGCAAGACTTCTCCCATGTCCTCAGGAACAAAAGTAACTACTCACAAGACATAATATTTTTCATGATCAGAGGGGTATTAATATGCATAATGGATCTGAACATATGATCTTCCACCAAATAAACCAACTAGCATCAACTACAAGGAGTAATCAACACTACTAGCAACCCACAGGTACCAATCTAAGGTTTGGGTACAAAGATTGGATACAAGAGATGAACTAGGGTATGAGAGGAGATGGTGCCGGTGAATAGGTTGATGAAGATAACCCTCCCCAAGATGGGAGAGTTGTTGGTGATGACGATGGTGACGATTTCCCCCTCATGGAGGGAAGTATCCACGGCAGAACAGCTCTGCCAGAGCCCTAGATTGGTTTCCGCCAAGGTTCCGCCTCGAGACGTCGGCGTCTCATCCCGAAAGCCTCCTCCTGATTTTTTCCAGGTCAAAACACCTCATATAAGAGAAGATGGGCATCGGGGGGCCCGCGAGGCAGGGGGCGCGCCCAGAGAGGGGGGGCTCACCCCCACCCTCATGGACATGTGGTGGCCCCCTGGTGATCCTCTTTCGCCAGATATTTTTTATATTTTTTGAAACGGTGTCCTGTGGAGGTTCGGAGCTTTTTGAGTTGTGCATAATAGGTTTCCAAAGTTTGCTTCTTTTCCAGCCCAGAATTCCAGCAGCTGGCATTCTCCCTCTTCATGTAAACCTTGTAAAATAAGAGAGAAAAAGCATAAGTATTGTGACATAACGTGTAATAACAGCCCATAATGCAATAAATATCAACATAAAATCATGATGCAAAATGGACATATCATAGACCTCCTCGATAACGTAAGGACCTTCCCATTTAGAGAGAAGTTTTCCTGCAAAAAATCTTAAACGAGAGTTGTATAGCAAGACATAATCACCTACATTAAACTCACGCTTTTGTATCCTTTTGTCATGCCATCTTTTAACCTTTTCTTTAAGCAGCTTGGCATTCTCATAAGCTTGGGTTCTCCATTCATCAAGAGAGCTAATGTCAAATAACCTCTTCTCACCAGCAAGTTTGAAATCATAATTGAGCTCTTTAATAACCCAATATGCCTTATGTTCTAGCTCAAGAGGTCAGTGCCAAGCTTTTCCATAAACCATCTTATATGGAGACATATCCATAGGATTTTTGTATGCAGTTCCATAGGCCCATAATGCATCATCAAGTTTCTTGGACCAATTCTTTCTAGACCTATTGACTGTCTTTTGCAAAATTTCAGCTCTCTATTACTCAATTCTACTTGACCACTAGACTGTGGATGATAAGGGGATGCAATTATATGGTTAACATCATATTTAGCAAGCATTTTACGGAAATCACCATGAATAAAGTGTGAACCACCATGAGTCATTAAGTATCTAGGGACTCCAAACCTCGGAAAAATAACTTCCTTAAGCATCTTAATAGAGGTGTTGTGATCAACACTACTAGTTGGAATAGCTTCTACCCACTTAGTAACATAATCAACAGCAACTAAAATATGTGTATACCCATTAGAGGAAGGAAACGGTCCCATAAATCAAAGCCCCAAACATCAAATGGTTCAATAACAAGTGAATAATTCATAGGCACTTCTTGACGTCTACTGATATTACCAATTCTTCGACATTCATCACAAGATAAGACAAACTTACGAGCATCCTTGAAGAGAGTAGGCCAATAAAAACCAGATTGCAATACCTTGTGTGCAGTTCTATCTCCAGCATGGTGTCCTCCATAAGCTTCGGAGTGGCACTTGCGTAGGATGTGTTCCTGCTCATGCTCAGGTACACAACGTCTAATAATACCATCTACTCCTTCTTTATAAAGGTGTGGGTCATTCCAGAAGTAATGTCTCAAATCATAGAAGAACTTTTTCTTTTGCTGGTATGTGAAACTAGGTGGTATAAACTTAGCAACAATGTAATTAGCATAATCAGCATACCATGGAGTAGTACGAGAAGTATTTATGACAGCTAATTGTTCATAAGGAAAGCTATCATCAATAGGTTGTGGGTCATCAAGAATATTCTCTAGCCTAGACAAGTTGTCTGCAACGGGGTTCTCAGCTCCCTTTCTATCAATAATATGCAAATCAAATTCTTGCAGCAAGAGAACCCATCTAATAAGTCTAGGTTTAGCATCTTTCTTTTCCATAAGGTATTTGATAGCAGCATGATCAGTGTGAATAGTTACTTTAGAATCAACAATATAAGGTCTAAACTTATCACAAGCAAATACAACTGCTAAAAATTCCTTCTTAGTAGTAGCATAATTTCTCTGGGCACTGTCTAGTACTAGCATATTGGATAACATTCAGTTTCTTATCAACTCTTTGTCCTATAACAACACCTACAGCATAATCACTAGCATCGCACATAATCTCAAAGGGTAAATTCCAGTCAGGAGGCTGGACAATAGGTGCAGAGATCAATGCTTTCTTCAGTGTTTCAAATGCTTCTAAACAATCATCATCAAAAACAAAAGGAACATCTTTTTGTAAGAGATTAGTCAGAGGCCTGGAAATTTTGGAGAAGTCCTTAATGAACCTCCTATAAAACCCGGCATGACCAAGAAAACTTCTTATACCTTTGATGTCCTTGGGACACGTCATCTTTTCAATAGCATCAACCTTAGCCTTGTCAACTTCAATACCTCTTTCATAAATTTTAGGTCCCAAGACAATGCCTTCATTAACCATAAAGTGGCACTTCTCCCAATTCAAGACAAGATTAGTGTCTTCACATCTCTGCAAAACTCGATCAAGGTTTCTCAAGCAATCATCAAAAGAAGTTCCGTAAACAGAAAAGTCATTCATGAAAACCTCAACAATATTTTCACAAAAATCAGAGAATATAGCCAACATGCACCTTTGAAAGGTAGCAGGTGCATTACTGATATGTCCATTTTGCATCATGCTTATATGTTGATATTTAATGCATTAGGGGCAGTTATTACACGTTATGTCACAATACTTATGCCTTTTCTCTCTTATTTTACAAGGTTTACATGAAGAGGGAGAAAGCCGGCAGCTGGAATTCTGGGCTGGAAAAGGAGCAAACTCTAGAAACCTATTCTGCACAACTCCAAAAGCCCCAAAACTTCACAGAACTCCGTTTCAAAAAATATAAAATATATCTGGTGAAAGAAGTTCACGAGGGGGGTGTAATGCCCAGGATGGGACTATACCTCCTACGTGTCGAGGCACGACTTAAAGGTATAAGCCCATCCTAGAATGATCTCAAGTTTGGTATCTTTGCATGACTCATGTAAAAGAGGGATTAAATTGCAAAATGAGATAGTTGGCTTACACTCGCCACTTCACACAATACATTACATAAGCAATCATCATTCAAAACATCACAACCCGACTACGGGTGAAGATCCAAAAGAAAGATACCAAAACAACATAAAGCCACAGGTCAAGATCAAATCCTAGTAGAAACCACTACTGATCGTCGAAACGTCACAAACAAACATCCATACTCTTCATCGAGCCCCAGTGAAGCTTTGAACCAGCTCCTGCATCAAACTCGGCTGAACCTGCATCTGGTGTGGTGAAGTAACTGTGAGCCACAGAGGACTCAGCAATCCCGTACCCGGGTAACACGACTATTTAAGCCTTGGGTGAGGACAAGGCTGAAGAAAGAACAAGAGGTGAAGGAACAACAAGAGTCTGCAGCAGCAACTAGCACTAACTTACGTAATAGAGAGCGAGAAGAGAAGTGCCTCGATCGAGAGATGATCACGAAGTGATCCTAACTAAAGCCGGTCAAACATAACCCCACCGTGTTCAACTCCCGAATCCCTATTCGGAAATTGACAGTCACGGTACACACGCTGGTAGTGTATTAGAACATTGTGTCAAGTTTTCTACAACCGGATATTAACAAGCTCCCATCTGCCACATAACCGCGGGCACGGCTTTCGAAAGTTCAAACCCTGCAGGGGTGTTCCAACTTGACCCATTACAAGCCCATGATCCGCGGAGTCGCAACTCCATAGGTGGGAAGACCCGAGTATTCTCGGAATCCCGTGCTCAAGTTAAACCGAACTAAGGTAAGGCTAATCCAGCAAATCCTCCTGGCGTGTCGACACCCTGATAGTAGCCGCGCGTATCTAAGTCTCAGGACACGACCGGATGGGCGATTCTACAGGTATACCAGATACCTCGGGTTTCCCCAAGGCGGCCCCGCAGACTCCCCGTTTAGGACCAACACCCTCGGCACTGGCCCCCCTGCTATGTAGAATTAAGAATCCTCGGGGACGCGACCCCCTATGCAATTTTTAATTAATTAATTAAGTTGTTATTATGAGGCAAATAGTACCAAATGTTGGGACTTGCTGGAAAAGACTTAGCACTTAGCGGTTTATCAAGGGGGTCCCATACACCCCAACCGTGTTAGGAACGCATAATCAAGGAACATAACACCGGTTTATACGGTTCCTAACGGCATGAGTGGAACAAAACACCAAGCAAAAGGCTTAGCCTTCCACCCTTGCCAATATATAGATGATTTCATTTTTAAGCATATATATAGTGTGATATAACCCAACCAAACTTCAACATGAAGCAAGCATCTTCAATCTTCACCTGCAACTAACAAAGCTATAAGAGGGGCTGAGCGAAGCGTACTTAGCCAAGCAACGGTTTGCATAGGTAGGGTGGTTAGATAGGTTCATGGTTACAATAGGAGGCTGACAGGAAAACATGGGCATCGAGGCAAAATACTAAAGAGCGATACTCTAGCAATAGGCAAAGATAGTAATGATATCCGGGTTCGGTCATCTTGCCTGGGATTCCACAAGGGAGAAGAACGGATCCATGAAGTAGACGGAGCAACACAGACGAGCGAATCCTCACAACTCCGGAACAAAACCGAAGCTAACAAGAGAAGCAACCGGAAAGAAACAAGCAACACGGTAAACACACAAGCATAAGCATGGCATACGATGCACAAACAAGTATGATGCATGTCCGGTTTAAATATGCAAGGCATGGCAAGGTGCACAAACAACACTACAAGTTAAGTGGAGCTCAATATGCAACGAGTTGCATATTGACGAAACACCACATTTTATTATTTAGTTGACTCTCGTTATTTACAAGACAAGATTAAATGTTTTTAGCATGGCAAGAGGTGAAGCATAATAAAACTACACTATTTAGACATTTTAAATGAGGCCAAAGATAACAACAACAAGTCCGGAAAATCCCCATGAGCATGTTTAATAACTATTAAAGCAACAACAATTCACACATATTAATGTTGTTAATATGATGCGGATGACATGATCAAGTTTTATGCAAGTTTTTATTAAAAGGTTGACAAGAAGATGATATGTAGCATCGTCACCGTGGTGGAAGAAAAAGGGTGCCACGGCAACAATTCCGAAAATGATGCCACGGCAACATATCGGTTCCGGTAACTCGTTGAGAGTCCGCTGCAATAGGAAAGATGGCGTGAGCGAGTCACACGAGATGAAAGGCGGGGCGATCCCGTCACCGGGTTCCCACGAGTCGGCGACGAGGCAACCGAGGAACATGACAACGGACGAAACGGACACGGAGCACACACGGGAAACATTTCATACAACACACAAGCATCACACGGGTCATCTTCTCGGGTTATACCTTTGAAGCGTGCGTTTCGAGGCGGTTCGAGACGTAGAGGAAGAAGGCGTTCACGTTCGGAGAGGAAGTAGCCGTTCCGAGGCGGTAGTTGTACTCGGGCAACGGTAGCGGAAGTAGTGGTACACGTTCGTTTTTGGAGAGGGACTTGATGAACCCAACATCTTCGGGGCGTCGGTAGTGGAACTCGTTCCGTAGTAGGAAGTAGTTGTTCCGGCGACGGTAGTTGTTCACGATCGTGTCGTGGTACTTGGTGGGTCGCCGTGTAGTCGTACTTGATGCTCCGTGGAACTTGAAGATCCGACGGCGTTCACGGTGTAGTGGTACTTGACGCTTCAAAACGTTCGTCGGTCCGATCTCTGTGTAGATGTACTTGTCATCGGAGGGGTACTTGGTGTTTTCGGGCGTCGGTAGAGGTACTTACGTTCGGAGACCGGATCTTGCCTGCGGTGCACTTAGCGAAAAACAACAGCAACAAACAACAAAACAAGAACAGGGCGGTCACGGTCTCGGAGCAGCGGCCAGCAGCAAGGGACGACGAGGTGCGGGCGCTGCGGCCTTGAACGGGGCAGCACCTTGGCGCGGAGGCAGGCGAGGTAGCGGCCGCACGGGACGAGGCAGAGGCCGGCGGTGGGGACGGGCCGGCCAGAGGAGGCACGAGGTTGTGGCCTGGCCGACCTTGGCGACAGAGGGAGGAGACCCGAGGCGCAGGCCGTCGCGGCTGAGGACGGAGGGAAGCGGGGCTCGGTGGCCGCGGCCTGGCGAGCTGGAGAGAGTTGGCGAGGAACATAGAGGAAGAAGTGGCGGCGGGGTGGCTCCTGGCCGTGGGGCTCCTGGAGGCGAGGAGGAAGGATGGCCGCGGCAAGCCAGAGGGCCGGAGGGAGGCGGGGCTCCGCGAACGCCAAGGCGAGGCGCTAGCGCAGAGGAGATGCAGGGTCGCGGGGCGCCGGGCCTGGCCGGGCTTCGCGGCACGGCTGGGTGCGGGCGCTCGAGGGGAGGCCGCAGGCTCGGGCGACGATGGGGGATAGATCGATGGGGAGATGGAATCGGGGGGAACGAGGGTGAGCGAGCCTCTGGCGGCGGAGGGTGCTGGAGAGGGACGAGGGGAGAGGATCGGGGTGCGGCTAGGTTAGAGGAGTGCGGTCGGGCTGGAGTGGGCCAGTGGGAGCATGGGCCGCAGGGATGAGGCCTAGAGGGAGAGATGGCTGGAGGGAGGCTTGGGCCTCTCTTTCCTCCTAAGATCTTTGCAGAAAAAATTAAATAGAGAGTCCAAAAGAAAAAATAAGAAGGAAGGTTACAAAAAGAATTTGGACAAGGGGCAATTATTCCTGAACTCGCAAAAATGTAAGGAAATTAATAAAATTGCTGGAGGGTTTTGACGGTGAAACTTGAATCAAAAGATGTCTGGAGAATAAATGCAAGTGTGTTGGGTTATTCCGAAGCAAATGGAATATTTTAAATATAGCTCCCTAAAATATTGAGAGGCTTTTATATGTTATAAAGAGAAGTCACCTTCCCTCGATTTAAATGGACCGAAGGTCCACACGATTTATTTAGGTTGAGATGCAAAAATAAAAATGACATGATGGCATGATGACATGATGCAATGCAAAAATAAATAATGCAAGCACAAAAGAACACACAGGCAACCCGAAACATCTGGAATCTTCTGGGATCTTCTGGGACGTCGGTCTTCGGGAGTCACAGGGGGCCACCGGCTGTCCACGTGGGTGGGGGCGCCCCCCTCTCTGGGCGCGCCCCCTGTCTCGTGGGCCCCCCGATGCCCATCTTCTCCTATATGAGGTGTTTTGACCTGGAAAAAATCATAAGGAGGCTTTCGGGACCAGACGCCACCGTCTCGAGGCGGAACCGAGGCGAAAACCAATATATGGCTCTGGCAGAGCTGTTCTGCCGGGGATACTTCCCTCCGGGAGGGGGAAACCGTCACCGCCGTCATCACCAACAACTCTCCCATCTTGGGGAGGGCTATCTTCATCAACATCTTCACCAGCACCATCTCCTCTCAAACCCTAGTTCATCTCTTGTATCCAATCTTTGTACCCAAACCTCAGATTGGTACCTGTGGGTTACTAGTAGTGTTGATTACTCCTTGTAGTTGATGCTAGTCGGTTTACTAGGTGGAAGATCATATGTTCAGATCCATTATGCATATTAATACCCCTCTGATCATGAACAATATTATGTCTTGTGAGTAGTTACTTTTGTTCCCGAGGACATGGGAGAAGTCTTGCTATTAGTAGTCATGTGAATTTGGTCTTCGTTCAATATTTTGATGAGATGTATGTTGTCTCTCCTCTAGTGGTGTCATGTGAACATCGACTACAAGACACTTCACCATTATTTGGGCCTAGAGGAAGGCATTGGGAAGTAATAAGTAGATGATGGGTTGCTAGAGTGTCAGAAGCTTAAACCCTAGTTTATGGATTGCTTCGTAAGGGGCTGATTTGGATCCATTTGTTTCATGCTATGGTTAGGTTTACCTTAATACTTCTTTTGTAGTTGCGGATGCTTGCATTAGAGATTAATCATAAGTGGGAGGCTTGTCCAAGTAAGGACAACACCCAAGCACCGGTCCACCCACATACCAAATTATCAAAGTACCAAACGCGAATCAGATGAGCGTGATGAAAACTAGCTTGACGACAATTCCCATGTGTCCTCGCGAGCGCTTTCTTTTATATAAGAGTTTGTCTAGGCTTGTCCTTTGCTACAAAAAGGATTGGGCCACCTTGCTGCACCTTATTTACTTTTACCTTTTGTCACTTGCTACCCATTACCTTATCACAAAACTATCTCTTACCTATAATTTCAGTGCTTGCAGAAAATGCCTTACTGAAAACTGCCTATCATTTCCTTCTACTCCTCGTTGGGTTCGACACTCTTACTTATCGAAAGGACTACGATAGATCCCCTACACTTGTGGTTCATCAAGACTCTTTTCTGGCGCTGTTGCCGGGGAGTCAAGTGCCTTTGGTAAGTGGAATATGGTAAGGAAAAATTTATACAGTGTGCCGAAATTTATTGTCACTTGTTACTATGACTCATAATCCTTTGAGGGGCTTGTTCGGGGTTGCCATCTCTTGAGCTTGCGTTGTATTCCCTCGAAGAGGAAAGTGAGATGCAGCACAGTAGCGTAAGTATTTCCCTCAATTTTTGAGAACCAAGGTATCAATCCAGTAGAAGACCACGCGCGAGTCCCTCGCACCTGCACAAACAAATAAGAACTTCGCAGCCAATGCGATAAGGGGTTGTCAATCCCTTTACGGTCACTTACGAGAGTGAGATCTGATAGAGATGATAGTTTACATTTTTGGTATTTTTAGTTTAATCAAACAGCAAACAAAAGCGGTAAAAGTAAAGTGGATGTAGATTGATATGTTGAGAATAGACCCGGGGGCCATAGTTTTCTCTAGTGGCTTCTCTCATGATAGCGATATTCTATGGCGGGTAAACAAATTACTATCGAGCAATTGATAGAAAAGTGAATAATTATGAGACTATCTAGGCATGATCATTGTATATAGGCATCATGTCCGAGACAAGTAGACCGACTCCTGCCTGCATCTACTACTATTACTCCACACATCGACCGCTATCCAGCATGCATCTAGTGTATTGAGTTCATACGAACAGAGTAACACCTTAAGCAAGATGACATGATGTAGAGGGATAAACTCAAGCAATATGAAGTAAACCCCATCTTTTTATCCTCGATGGCAACCATACAATACGTGCCTTGCTGCCCCTACTGTCACTGGGAAAGGACACCGCAAGATTGAACCCAAAGCCAAGCACTTCTCCCATTGCAAGAACTATAGATCTAGTAGGCCAAACCAAACCAATAATTCGAAGAGACTTGCAGGGATATTATGAGCACACTTAAAAAGTTCAGAGAAGAATCAAATATCTTTGGTAGATAACCTTGATCATAAACTCACAATTCATCGGATCTCGACAAACACATCGCAAAAAGAGATTACATCGAATAGATCTCCTCGAAGACCGAGGAGAACTTTGTATTGAGATCCAGAGAGAGAGAAGAAGCCATCTAGATACTAGCTATGGACCCGAATGTGTGTGGTAAACTACTCACAACTCATGGTGAGGGCGATGATGATGATGATGAAGGCCTCCATGATGGATCCCCGTCCGGTGGAGCTCCGGAACAGGCTCCAAGAAGGGATCTCCACGGGAATAGAAGCTACGGCGATGGAATTAGGGTTTTTTTCTCTGTTCACGGAGTTTCTGGGGTACGTGGACTTATATAGGAAGAAGGAGGGCACCGGGGGCCACTCGAGGAGGCCTCGAGGCAGGGGGGCGCGCCCCCCACCCTCGAGGGCAGCTCCTCGATCCTCTGACGTGGTTCTCAAGCTTCCTGGGCGTGATTTTCTCCAAAAATATCTCTCGTGGAGGTTTCATTCCGTTTGGACTCCGTTTGATATTCTTTTTCTGCAAAACCCTGAAATAGGGAAAAAACAGCAATCTGGACTGGGCCTTTGGGTTAGTAGGTTAGTTCCAAAAATGATATAAAAGTGAATGATAAATCCCATTAAACATCCAAGACTTCATAAATAATAGCATGGAACAATAAAAAATTATAGATACGTTGTAGATGTATCAGGCATCCCCAAGCTTAATTCCTGCTCGTCCTCGAGTAGGTAAATGATAAAGAAAGAATTTGTGATGTGGAATGCTAACCAATATAGTTTTTCAATGTAATTCTCTTAATTGTGGCATGAATGTTCAGATATGAAAGATTCAAGATAAAAGTCTATATTGACACAAGAAATAATAATACTTCAAGCAATACTAACAAAGCAATCATGTCTTCTCAAAATACTATGGCTAAAGAAAGTTATCCCTACAAAATCATATAGTGTTGGCTATGCTCCCTCGTTATCACACAAAAATATTCATATCATGCACAAACCCGATTTCAGCCAAGCACTTGTTTTCATACTCTATCTTTTCAAACCTTTCAACTTTTACGCAATACATGAGCGTGAGCCATGGATATAGCACTATGGGTGGAATAGAGGTGGTTGTGGAGAAGACAAAAAGGAGGTAGATAGTCTCACATTTACTAGGCGTATCAACGGGCTATGAAGATGCCCATCAATAGATATCAATGTGAGTGAGTAGGGATTTCCATGCAACGGATGCACTAGAGCTAAATATGAATGAAATCTCAACAAAAGAAACTAGTGGGTGTGCATCCAACTTGCTTGCTCACGAAGACCTAGGGCATTTGAGGAAGCCCATCGTGGGAATATACAAGCCAAGTTCTATAACAAAAATTCCCACTAGTATATGAAAGTGACTAAACATGAGACTCTCTACAATGAAGAACATGGTGCTACTTTGAAGCACAAGTGTGGAAAAAGATAGTAGCAATTGTCCCTTTTTTTCTTTTTTTTGCGGACGGGCTTTATAGATTTAGCCTTTCCTCCCATGGGACAATGCTCTAATAGTGATGATCATCACACTTTCATTACAACACTATATTACAACTCGATACTACAACAACAAAGTATGACTCTATATGAATGCCTCCGGTGGTGTACCGGTATGTGCAATGAAACAAGAGTGACATGTATGAAAAGTTATGCATGGTGGCCTTGCCACAAATACGATGTAAACTACATGATCATGCATGGCAATATGACAATATGGTGCGTGTCATATGAACGGAACGGTGGAAAGTTGCATGGCAATATATCTCGGAATGACTATGCAAATGCCATGATAGGTAGGTATGGTGGCTGTTTTGAGGAACAATATGGTGGCTGTTTTGAGGAAGCATATATAGTGGGTTTATGGCACCAGCGAAAGTTGCGCGGTACAAGAGAGGCTAGCAATGGTGGAAGGGTGAGAGTGCGTATAATCCATGGACTCAACATTAGTCACAAGAACTCATATACTTATTGCAAAAATCTACGAGTCATCAAAACAAAGCAATCAACGCATGCTCCTAGGGTATAGGTTGGTAGGAGTTAACCATCGCGCGTCCCCGACCTCCACACAAAGGTTGACACTCTACAAATACCTCATGCTCTAACTTAGTTACACAATGGTTCACCATACGTGCATGCTACGGGAATCACTAACCTTAACACAAGTATTTCTCAATTTGATAATAACTCCACTAGCATGACTCTAATATCACTATCCTCATGTCTCAAAACAATTATCAAGCATCCAACATCTCATTCTATTCAATGCACTTGGTGTGATTTTTTTTACTACATTGACATTGGATGTCTATCATGTGAAGACTAGTTTATTTAGCCTAAACACACTACCATGCTGTTTTAATAGACTCTCAAATAGATATAAGTGAAGCATGAGAGTTCAAGAATTTCTACAAAATATTACCACCACCGTGCTCTAAAAGATATAAGTGAAGCACTAGAGCCAAAACTATTCAACTCAAAAGATATAAGTGAAGCACATAGAGTGTTCTAATAATTTCTAGGCCATATTTAACTCTCTAAAATAGGTGTGTCCAGAAAGGATGATTGTGGCAAACTAACAAGCAAAGACTCAAATTATACAATAGGCTCCAAGCAAAACACATAACATGTTGCGAATAAAAATATAGCTCCAAGTATAGTTACCGATGGATGAAGACGAAAGAGGGGATGACTACCGGGGCATCCCCAAGCTTAGGCTTTTGATTATATTGAATTCCTTGGGGTGCCATGGACATCCCCAAGCTTAGGCCTTTGCTACTCCTTGTTCCATAGTCCATCAAAGCAATACTCAAAACTTGAAAACTTCACAACACAAAACTAAGACAAAAATTCTCGTGAGCTCCGTTAGCATAAGAAAGCAAACCACTACTCAAAGGTACATCAATGGATTCATTATTTGTTTATATTGGTGTTAAACCTACTGTACTCCAACTTCTCTATGGTTCATATCCTCCAATACTACTCATAGATGCATCGAAATAAGCAAACAACACACGAAAAATAGAATCTGTCAAAGACAGAACAGTCTGTAGTAATCCGCAGGGTTCGCCTACTTCTGGAACTCCAAAAAATTCAAACTAAATTGTTCAATTTGCGGAATTTGTCTACCAATCATCTGAAAAAATAATCAACTATAAATCACACTCCAGTAAAATCCCACGACTACTTTAGCGAGCGATAAGGATTCTGTTTTTCACAGCAAGATCACATAAACTTCACACAAGTCTTCCCAAAGGTTCTACTTGGCACAAACACTAAACAAAACATGAAACCACATCTAATCAGAGGCTAGATGCAATATTTATTCCCTGACAGCAAAAAAAGCAAAAAACAAAAAATTGGATTGCCTCCCAACAAGCGCTATCGTTTTACGCCCCTAGCTAGGCACGATACAAGATAGATCTAGGTATTGCCATCTTTGACCTTCACCCTTTTAATGGTGTCAAGCTCGAATCCGGGAGGTTCTTTGCGTTTCCCTCCATATTCAGAAATCTTTAGATCTAAAGCATCCAACCGCTTATTACAAAGAGTAATCAACATATTCATGCGGTGGAGATTCCCACTAACACTTTTAAGAGGTTCAAGAGATTTTTGTAATATTTTTGTTACTTCACAAATTTTCTCAAAAACTTGCGTCCCTTCCGGGGTTAAATTTGACTCCTTTTTGGGAGGTAGTGTTCCCACTATTCCCTCTATGATTTCATGTGCGATAATAGGATCAACTTCAATAAAATTTCCTTTGGCAACGCAATCCAAGAGTTGTCTATGAGACATATTCAATCGAACATAAAAATTGTGAAGCAAGATTCTAAAATTCACCTCTAAGGTGCACTTACGATAAGATTCCATAATCCTAAACCAAGCATCTTTTAAGTTTTCTCATTGCCTTTGCTTGAAGTGAAGTACTTCAAACTCGGGAGACAAACGAGCGGATAAGGGGCTAGCCATAATGACAAGCAAGCAAGCAGCACACACAAGCAAACAAGAAGCAAGCGAACGATAAACACACGGCGGAAGAAGGGCAAATAAAACGGCAAGGGTGAAGTGGGGGAGAGGAAAGCGAGAGGGAAAAATGTAATGCGAAGGATAAGGGTTTGTGATAGGTACTTGGTATATGACTTTTGCGTAAGCCTACCCGGCAACAGCGCCAGAAATTCTTCTTGCTACCTCTTGAGCTTGTGTTCTATTCCCTCGAAGAGGAAAGGGAGATGCAGCACAGTAGCGTAAGTATTTCCCTCAGTTTTTGAGAACCAAGGTATCAATCCAGTAGGAGACCACGCGCGAGTCCCTCGCACCTACACAAACAAATAAGAACTTCACAGCCAACGCGATAAGGGGTTGTCAATCCCTTTACGATCACTTACGAGAGTGAGATCTGATAGAGATGATAGTTTATATTTTTGGTATTTTTAGTTTAATAAAACGACAAACAAAAGAAGTAAAAGTAAAGTGGATGTAGATTGATATGTTGAGAATAGACCCCGGGGCCATAGTTTTCTCTAGTGGCTTTTCTCATGATAGCGATATTCTACGGCGGGTAAACAAATTACTGTCGAGCAATTGATAGAAAAGCAAATAATTATGAGACTATCTAGGCATGATAATTGTATATAGGCATCACGTCTGAGACAAGTAGACCGACTCCTTCCTGCATCTACTACTATTACTCCACACATCGACCGCTATCCAGCCTACATCTAGTGTATTGAGTTCATACGAACAGAGTAACGCCTTAAGCAAGATGACATGATGTAGAGGGATAAACCAAGCAATATGATGTAAACCCCATCTTTTTATCCTCGATGGCAACAATACAATACGTGCCTTGCTGCCCCTACTGTCACTGGGAAAGGACACCACAAGATTGAACCCAAAGCCAAGCACTTCTCCCATTGCAAGAACTATAGATCTAGTAAGACAAACCAAACCAATAATTCGAAGAGACTTGCAAGGATATTATAAGCACACATAAAAAGTTCAGAGAAGAACCAAATATCTTTCGTAGATAACCTTGATCATAAACTCACAATTCATCGGATCTCGACAAACACACCGCAAAAAGAGATTACATCGAATAGATCTCCTCGAAGACCGAGGAGAACATTGTATTGAGATCCAGAGAGAGAGAAGAAGCCATCTAGATACTAGCTATGGACCCGAAGGTCTGTGGTAAACTACTCACAACTCATGGTGAGGGCGATGATGATGATGATGAGGGCCTCCGTGATGGATCCCCCTCTCGTGGAGCTCCGGAACAGGCTCCAAGATGGGATTTCCACGGGAACAGAAGCTACGGCGGTGGAATTATGTTTTTTCTCTGTTCACGGAGTTTCTGGGGTACGTGGACTTATATAGGAAGAAGGAGGGCACCAGGAGCCACTCGAGGAGGCCTCGAGGCAGGGGCGCGCCCTGGGAAGGGGGGCGTGCTGATACGTCCAAAACGTATCTATAATTTCTGCTTGCTCCATGCCTCTTTTGGGTGATATTGCTATGATATTTATACACTTCCATGCACTTCTGATCATATTTGGACTAACCTATTAACTCAGTGCACCCCAGTGCCAGTTTCTGTTTTCTGCTGTTTTTGTATTTCAGGTTTTCCCATCACGTAAACTGCCAGAAAAATCCCGGAAAAATTATATAAAAAATCAGCGTTCCAGAAGCTTCCTGGCAGCCGAAGTAGGGCCGGGGGGGCCACCAGGGCTCCAGGCGCCCTCGTGGCGCGGCCCCCCTCCTGGCCGCGCCGGGGGGGCGCCTGGGCCCCCCAGGCCTCCGCTGATGCCCCCCTTTGGACTATATTTAACACGCGTCCCGAAACCCTCGAGACGGGAACCCTTTTTCGCGATCTCATCTCTGTTCCGCCGCCGCCGCGCTTCCAAGATCGGGAGCATCAGGAGAACTCTTCCCGGCACCTTGCCGGAGGGGAGGATCACCACCGGGAGCTTCTCCACCACCATGGACGCCTCCCGGATGAGTTGTGAGTAGTCTCCCTTGGACCATGGGTCCATGACCAGTAGCTATGTGATGTTCTCCTCCCGTTCTTGTGCTTCACTAATTAGACCTCGTGAGCTGCCCTACATGATCGAGGCACATATGTAATCCTTATGCTGTTGCTATGATGAGTTTGCTGGGATCCGATGGATTGTGAGATTATGTTCAGATTGTGTTTGAGTAATATATTTGATTTACCTCTTTTATATTTATGTTCGTAAGTAATTCTTGCATGTTCTCCGTTGCTATTTATTGCTTTGGCCAAGTAGTAGGTAGTGACTCCAAGAGGGAACGTTATGCTCGATTGTGGGTTCATGCCCCTCGATGAGTAGCTTGAGTGACAGAAACATGAGTCTAGGGGATGTGCTGTTGCCACAAGGGGGAAAACAACGGTGCTTGTGCCCGCGGGTGCAAGGATTGTTTACTTTACGCAAAGTTCTTTTAATGCAGTTGTCTGTTGCTTTGAGTTTACACTATGGGTGGGACTCGCAACTTAATACCAGCGAGATGTTCTGGATAGATATCTCAAGGTGGATGATTAGTAGTAGATGCAGATGGATTTCGGTCTACTTGCCTTGGCGTACCGCCCATGCTTTGAACCTCTACCTTTCTTGCAACATAGTCAGCATTGGTTTGCGCACATGGTCCTGTCAATTGCCCAGCTGTAATTCGTTTACCTCACATAGCTGTTTTATCGCCTTTTGGGAGAGAGACATCACTAGTGAACATCATGAGACCCCGGTCCATATTACCATCACTGATCACATCCGCTATTTACTTTCCGCTTTTATTTACTATTTGCAGCAATATCTATCACTATTATCACTTGCGTTTAATCCTTTGTAAACGACAAGGCCGGAGGGATTGACAACCTCTCTGTACTCGTTGGGAGCAAAGTTATTTGTATCTGTGTGCAGGTCTATGTTGATTGCTAATATCTGGCGCCGTTAGCAGTTAACACCTTCTTGTTGAAACTGGGAGTCTCAGGGAAATCGATCCTTGGTATCTTTGCCAAGGGAAAACTTCCGCTACACTGCATCTCAAACCTTCCACTTGGGGTAACCAACGAGGGGCGAGAAGCCATCAAGCAAAGTTTTATGGCGCCATTGCCGGGGACTCCACTCTTCAAGATAGGGGAGTTGCATGCTATCTTTTACCTTTGCTTTTTAGTCTTGTTAGTTTACCTTTCAGTTTTTTGCTTTAGTATCTTTTATCGAAAATCACAAAAATAGTTATCCTGCTTGCTTGCTACTATGGGTTCCACCGAGAACACCAAGTTGTGTGACTTCACTAGTCACAACAACGATGACTTTATCTGCACACCTATCACTACACCTGCCACTTCAGCACCTTCGTATGAAATTAAACCTGCTTTACTGAATCTAGTTATGAAAGATCAATTCTCCGGTGCTGGAGATGATGCTGCTTTACACTTAAACAATTTTGTTGAACTTTGTGATATGCAAAAGTACCAAGAAATAGATGGTAATATTGTTAAGCTTAAGCTTTTTCCTTTCTCCTTGAGAGGAGGAGCTAAAATTTGGTTTCAATCTTTGCCTAGAAATAGCATAGATTCATGGGACAAGTGCAAAGATGCTTTTATTGGAAAATACTATCCACCTGCTAAAATTATCCAACTAAGAAGTAACATAATGAATTTTAAACAATTGGATAATGAACACGTTGCCCAAGCTTGGGAACGTATGAAATCTCTTGTCAAGAACTGCCCTACTCATGGTTTGACTACTTGGATGGTTATCCAAACTTTTTATGCAGGCTTGAACTTTACCTCGCGGGACTTGTTAGATTCGGCCGCGGGAGGAACTTTTATGTCAACTACACTTGGTGCTGCCACAAAGCTTCTCGATGAGATGATGACCAACTATTCCCAATGGCACACCGAACGCGCTCCAACGGGTAGGAAGGTAAACTCTGTCGAGGAGATTTCCTCCCTAAATAAAAAAGTTGACTTGATCATGTCTCTACTTTCGAAGCAATCTTCTGTTGATCCTCGTGATGTTCCTTTAAATTCTTTGATTGCTCAAGAACAAGTAGACGTGAACTTTATATCTAGAAACAATTTTAACAACAATGCTCATAGGAGTAACTTTGGTAGCAATCCTAGACCGTTCCCCTCTAATTCTTATGGGAACAACAATGCTTATCCTAGCACCAAGAACTCCACTACTGAACTAGAGATTATGCTTAAAGATTTCATCACTACCCAAAGAGCATTTAATAAGAGTGTAGAAGAAAAACTAAACAAACTAGATGATCTCTCTTCGAAGGTAGACAATTTAGCCCATGAGGTAGAATTTCTTAAAATTAGAACTTCTCCTCTTGAGGAGAGGAAGGTCACTCCTATGAATGCTATTCAAGTGCAAATTAATGAAAACATTAGGATGTTGGCTAAACTTAAAGAGAGATGGGCTAGAGAAAGGGAGGAAGAAGCTAGAATTAAGAACCTTCCTACCCACCACACTTTTGCTACTATCCAAGTTGTTGAGGATATCCAAACTCTTAGCACCCAATGTACTCCTGGTCCCATTGGACCTATTAATGGTGATGCTATGACTATAGAAACTACCAAACAAGTGAACCTAAAGGACACCGCTACCACCTTACTTGATAGTAGTGACCTTGATTTTGATAATTGCACTCTTACCGAAGTTATTGATTTCCTTCACAAGATGTCTAGAGATCCCCGCACTAGCACGCTTAACCTTGCCTTCACATAGCATATCACTAATGCTCTCATCAAAGCTAGGGAGGAGAAACTTAGAGTAGAAGCCTCCATACCTAGAAAGCTAGAAGATGGTTGGGATCCTATGATTAAAATTAAGTTGAATAACTTCTCTTGCTATGCTTTATGTGATGTTGGTGCTAGTACCTCCGTTATGCCCAAAAGAATATATGATATGCTTAAACTGAAACCTTTTGATTCTTGTTCTTTTGGTGTTCGTCTCGTTGATTCTTCCATAAAGAAACCTTTGGGGAGGATCGACGATGTTCTTATCATTGTCAATGACAACTACGTTCCCGTTGATTTTACTATTATGGATATTGAATGTGAACCTTCTTGTCCAATTATTTTGGGACGTCCTTTTCTACGCACCATTGGTGCTATCATTGACATGAAAGAGGGGAATATAAAATTCCAATTTCCTCTCAAGAAAGGGATGGAACACTTCCCTTGAAAGAAGATTAAGTTACCTTTTGAGTCCGTTATACGGGCTAGCTATTCTTTTACTCTTGATAAAACTTGATCTCTTTGCATTATGCCTAGCTTAAAGGCATAAAAGAAAGCGCTTTTGGGAGGCAGCCCACATGAATACAATTTTATTTTGCTTTTGTTGTGTCTTGATGTTGTTACTACAATAGCATCATAATTGTATCTTTACTTTTCAATTTTGTGCCAAGTGTAGCCTCTGATTGCAAGAAAGTTCAAAAGTTGTGACGTGCTGTCCAGGAAACAGATTCTGTCCTTGGATAGAAAAATTCGTATAAATCACCAGATCATCTTTTTGGTCTGAATTTTTTCGACAGCGTGCTCTATACAATTGTCTTTCGTGCGTCTGTTCTGAGTTTTTTGATTAGAGTTGCAGAAGTGCCCCGAAAAAATCATTTACTACCTGATGTACTGTTTTTCACAGATTCTGTCCTATTTTGCCTTTCCTTCATTTTGAAAACCTAGAGCTTGCTTTTTCTTTGCAAAAACCTTTTGGCAATCTTGAGAAACAGTAGACCTTCAAGAATATCCTTATTTCCAGCAAGGAACAATTATTTTATTAAGGGTACTAACCTCGCTAATCAGATTATGATGAGTTATGTATGAAGGGAGTTTTCAAGTGTGCGACGGAAGATGATAAAAAGATTCAGGAGTGTCAAACGCTCAAGCTTGGGGATGCCCCCATGCACCCCCAAGAAATATTCAAGGAGACTCAAGCGTCTAAGCTTGGGTATGCCCCTGTGCATCCCCTTCTCCATCAACATTATCAGTTCGTCTTTCGTTCCGCTATATTTTTATCACTTCATGTGTTATGTGCTATGCTTGGAGCGTCTTGCTTTTAGTTTCCTTTTTAGTTTTCTTTAGCTTTTCATAACGAGTCGGAACTCAGCTTTCTTTGTGTGGGAGAGAAACACGCTCCACTTCTACCTAGAACACAACATAGAATTTTCATGTCTATCTTTGCTGTGTATGTTCTTGGTCTTTCAATAGCTACTATCATGTTCAGCTCTTAGTTTTCATGCTTATCTTTTTAAAGAGCTTTTGTTTAGTTGGTTGCTTGAACTCTCTTTATTTATCATGCTTATCTTATTAAGATAGTTTGCTTCTGTTGCATTGGTTGATATGTCTATGATAAAAATGCTACGTGCATAATGGTGCTTAGTAGTTCATGTTTTCTTATGGTTAGTCTCAAATAGCTGGGGGGTTCCCAATGTGTTATTGGAGTACCAACATGATTTGTTTGCTTATGATGTGGTATGGTTTAGTAATATCTTCCTTCGAGAATTTATTTTGATTGACTTGGCGTATGCTCACGCATATTTAAGACTGTAAAGAAAGTCTGTCAAGCCTTGATGATCTTTTGTTTCTGAGTAGCGATATAACTTCCATGCTTGATTCAATGTTGCTTTGTCGCTCTGCATGATTATGACCGTCATTGCTCTTTTAGTTGGTCGCTCCCAGTCTTTTGCTAACCTCCACCTGTACTAAGCGGACTGACTGCTTGTGCATCCAAAATCCTTTAAACCAGTTATGCCATATGAGTCCACCATACCTTCCTATACATGGTATTTACCTGCCATTCCTAACGGAGACTTTCATGTACCATCTCGATATTATTCAAAAAAAATGCATTTCTGTTTTGTGCCTCTGTTTTAAGTTCATGAGGAAGTAGTAGTTAATTCATGATCTTTTTAAGTTGGACAAGCTTCAACCCGGGATTGCATGTCTAATGTGCAAACCCATAATACGAGAAGGAACTGGCAAAGAGTGCGCCCGACTCAAAAATAATATAACAAACAAACCCTCCTTCACGCTTTGTTCATGAGAAATCAGAAAACTTTGGCAGTGATAAACAAATGAGATTAAGAGGATGTGATCGTCCTCATTCGGGAGCCGTTCCTCGAAACTTGTCCATCTCAAGAAGTGATTGAGTTGTCTGCTAGCATTCGTTGACGAAACATGCATAATCTAAAAAAATATTATTACTTCTGTTTTTAAAACCAAGAGCTCTGGTACATGTTTTGTCTTTGTTTCCGACTACGGGTTTTCAACCTTGCCAACAAAAGCCACGGTTCGAGAGTCTCCACCTTCTTTTGAAGCACCAACTACTGAGAGCATGATTGTCATTCTGAGTGTAATGTGCATTGTCCCAAAGTAGCATTGTCTTTTGCATGATTGTGATATCGTTTATTTTGAAATCATTGTATCTAGTCATCACTTAAACCTTGGAGGTGCCCTGCATATATGTTTTGCTTCACTAAAGGGGGCAAGCGAGATATCACTTTGTCATATTTGCACACCATGCTCATTACAAATCTATTTGATGTTTCAGTATCATATTGTAAAACTTCCAGTTCTTTGTGATTTTCTCATGCGGCAACTTAATTACTACAGATTCATTGTCTCAGTAAGCTTTTGTCATGTGACTATGAAAAAGTCCTATATGGTTAATAGCATGTCACCACAGAAATTATTCTTGTTATCATTTACCTACTCGAGGACGAGCAGGAATTAAGCTTGGGGATGTTGATACGTCCAAAACGTATCTATAATTTCTGCTTGCTCCATGCCTCTTTTGGGTGATATTTCTATGATATTTATACACTTCCATACACTTTTGATCATATTTGGACTAACCTATTAACTCAGTGCACCCCAGTGCCAGTTTCTGTTTTCTGCTGTTTATGTATTTCAGGTTTTCCCATCACGTAAACTGCCAGAAAAATCCCGGAAAAATTATATAAAAAAATAGCGTTCCAGAAGCTTCCCGGCAGCCAAAGTAGGGCCGGAGGGGGGCCACCAGGGCTTCAGGCGCCCTGGTGGCGCGGCCCCCCTCCTGGCCGCGCCGGGAGGGGGGGGGGGGGCGCCTGGGCCCCCCAGGCCTCCGCTGATGCCCCCCTTTGGCATATATTTAACACGCGTCTCGAAACCCTCGAGACGGGAACCCTTTTTCGCGATCTCATCTCTGTTCCGCCGCCGCCGCGCTTCCAAGATCGGGAGCACCAGGAGAACTCTTCCCGGCACCCTGCCGGAGGGGAGGATCACCACCGGGAGCTTCTCCACCACCATGGACGCCTCCCGGATGAGTTGTGAGTAGTCTTCCTTGGACCATGGGTCCATGACCAGTAGCTATGTGATGTTCTCCTCCCGTTCTTGTGCTTCACTAATTAGACCTCGTGAGCTGCCCTACATGATCGAGGCACATATGTAATCCTTATGCTGTTGCTATGATGAGTTTGCTGGGATCCGATGGATTGTGAGATTATGTTCAGATTGTGTTTGAGTAATATATTTGATTTACCTCTTTTATATTTATGTTCGTAAGTAATTCTTGCATGTTCTCCGTTGCTATTTATTGCTTTGGCCAAGTAGTAGGTAGTGACTCCAAGAGGGAACGTTATGCTCGATTGTGGGTTCATGCCCCTCGATGACTAGCTTGAGTGACAGAAACATGAGTCTAGGGGATGTGCTGTTGCCACAAGGGGGAAAACAACGGTGCTTGTGCCCGCGGGTGCAAGGATTGTTTACTTTACGCAAAGTTCTTTTAATGCAGTTGTCTGTTGCTTTGAGTTTACACTATGGGTAGGACTCGCAACTTAATACCAGCGAGATGTTCTGGATAGATATCTCAAGGTGGATGATTAGTAGTAGATGCAGATGGATTTCGGTCTACTTGCCTTGGCGTACCACCCATGCTTTGAACCTCTACCTTTCTTGCAACATAGTCAGCATTGGTTTGCGCACATGGTCCTGTCAATTGCCCAGCTGTAATTCGTTTACCTCACATAGCTGTTTTATCGTCTTTTGGGAGAGAGACATCACTAGTGAACATCATGAGACCCCGGTCCATATTACCATCACTGATCACATCCGCTATTTACTTTCTGCTTTTATTTACTATTTACAGCAATATCTATCACTATTATCACTTGCGTTTAATCCTTTGTAAACGACAAGGCCGGAGGGATTGACAACCTCTCTGTACTCGTTGGGAGCAAAGTTATTTGTATCTGTGTGCAGGTCCACGTTGATTGCTAATATCTGGCGCTGTTAGCAGTTAACACCTTCTTGTTGAAACTGGGAGTCTCAGGGAAATCGATCCTTGGTATCTTTGCCAAGGGAAAACTTCCGCTACACTGCATCTCAAACCTTCCACTTGGGGTAACCAACGAGGGGCGAGAAGCCATCACGTGCCCCCCACCCTCGAGAGCGGCTCCTCGATCCTCTAACGTGGTTCTCAAGCTTCCTGGGCGTGATTTTCTCCAAAAATATCTCTCGCGAAGGTTTCATTCCTTTTGGACTCCGTTTGATATTCTTTTTCTGCAAAACCCTGAAATAGGCAAAAAACAACAATCTGGACTGGGCCTTTGGGTTAGTATGTTAGTCCCAAAAATGATATAAAAGTGAATGATAAAGCCCATTAAACATCCAAGACTTCATAAATAATAGCATGGAACAATAAAAAATTATAGATACGTTGGAGACGTATCAGGGGTATCTTCACCCGGACTAGAAGATCAAAGAGTTTCTCCTGAACCTACTGCACCTACTGAAAATGTTTGTTTTGAAATTCCTTCGGGTATGATAGAGAAACTGCTTGAAAATCCTTTTAGAGGAGATGGAACTCTGCATCCCGATTTACACCTAATCTATGTGGATGAAGTTTGTGGATTATTTAAGCTTGCAGGTATGCCCGAGGATGTTATCAAGAAGAAGGTCTTCCCTTTATCTTTGAAGGGAGATGCATTGACATGGTTTAGGCTATGTGATGATATTGGATCATGGAACTATAATCTTCTGAAGCTGGAATTTCATCAGAAGTTCTACCCTATGCACCAGGTTCATTGTGATCGTAATTATATTTATAATTTTTGGCCTCGCGAAGGAGAAAGCATCGCTCAAGCTTGGGGGAGGCTTAAGTCAATGTTATATTCATGCCCCAATAATGAGCTCTCAAGAAAAATTATTATTCAAAATTTTTATGCTCGACTTTCTCTCAATAATCGCTCCATGCTCGATACTTCTTGTTCTGGCTCTTTTATGATGAAGACTATTGAATTCAAATGGGATTTATTGGAAAGAATTAAACGCAACTCTGAAGATTGGGATCTCGATGAAGGTAAGGACTGAGGTATGACCCCTAAGTTTGATTGTGTTAAAGATTTTATGGATACCGATGTTTTTCGTGAGTTTAGCACTAAATATGGACTTGCCTCTAAGTTAGTAGCTTCTTTCTGTGAATCATTTGCTACTCTCATATTAATCTCTCCAAGGAGAAGTGGTTTAAATACCATACCCCTCTTGAAGTAAAAGTAGTTGAACCTGTTAAAGTTGAAGAAAAGACTATCACTTATAATGTTTATCCTATTATTCCTAGTGCTTATATTGAGAAACCACCCTTCCCTGTTAGGATAAAGGATCATGCGAAAGCTTCAACTGTGGTTCGTAAGAGTAATACTAGAACACCTACACCCTCTGAGCAAATTAAAGTTGAACCTAGTGTTGCTATGGTTAAAGATCTCTTGGTAGAAGATTTAGATGGACATGTTATTTACCTCCAAGAAGAGTCTGCTAGGATAGCCAAACCCAATGCTAGGAATAAACATAGACCTATTGTAGGCTTGCCTGTTATCTCTGTTAAGATAGTAGATCATTGCTATCATGGTTTATGTGACGTAGGTGCTAGTGCGAGTATTATCCCTCATACCTTATATCAAGAAATTATACATGACATTGCACATGTTGAGTTAGAAGGGATTGATGTTACTATTAAGCTAGCTAATAGAGACACTATTTCACCGGTTGGGATTGTTGGAGATGTTGAAGTTTTGTGTGGGAAGGTTAAATACCCTGCTTATTTTCTTGTTCTTAGTTCCACACAAGATGAATTTTGTCCCATTATATTTGGTAGACCCTTCTTGAATAATGTTAATGCTAAAATAGACTGCGTGAAAGCTATTGTTACGGTTGGATTAGGGGATAGCTAAATTTCGTAGACAACCCCTCGATAAAGATGAATTGATCCCACAAAGAATAGTTACAGGGTATAGGATGGTAATTGATTTCCTTAAGTTAAATAAAGCTACTAAGAAAGATCATTACCCCTTGCCATTCATTGATCAAATGCTAGAAAGGTTTTCCAAACATACTCATTTTTGCTTTCTAAATGGTTATTCTGGTTTCTCTCAAATACCTGTGTCAAAAGGGGATCAAGAAAAGACCACTTTTACTTGCCCTTTCGGTACCTTTGCTTATAGACGTATGCCTTTTGGTTTATGTAATGCACCTGCTACCTTTCAAAGATGCATGATGGCTATATTCTCTGATTTTTGTGAAAAGATTGTTGAGGTTTTCATGGATGATTTCTCCGTTTACGGAACTTCTTTTGATGATTGCTTAAGCAACCTTGATCCAGTTTTGCTGAGACGTGAAGACACTAATCTTGTTTTGAATTGGGAGAAGTGCCACTTTATGTTTAATGAAGGCATTTTCTTGGGACATAAAATTTCTGAAAGAGGTATTGAAGTTGACAAAGCTAAAGTTGATGCTATTGAAAAGATGCCACGCCCTAAGGATATCAAAGGTATACGAAGTTTCCTTGGTCATGCCGGGGTTTTTAGGAGGTTCATTAAGGATTTCTCCAAAATCTCCGGGCCTCTGACTAATCTCTTACAAAAAGATATTCCTTTTGTCTTTGATGATGATCGTCTAGAAGCATTTGAAATACTTACAAAAGTATTGATCTCTGAACCTATTATCCAACCTCCTGACTGGAATTTACCCTTTGAGATTATGTGCGATGCTAGTGATTATGTTGTAGGTGCTGTCTTAGGGCAAAGAGTTGATAAGAAATTGAATGTTATCCAATATGCTAGTAAAACTCTAGATAGTGCCCAGAAGAATTATGCTACTACTGAGAAAGAATTTTTAGCAGTTGTATTTGCTTGTGATAAGTTTAGACCTTATATTGTTGATTCTAAAGTAACTATTCACACTGATCATGCTGCTATCAAATACCTTATGGAAAAGAAAGATGCTAAACCTAGACTTATTAGATGGGTTCTCTTGCTGCAAGAGGTCGACTTGCATATTATTGATAGAAAGGGAGATGAGAACCCCGTTGCAGACAACTTGTCTAGGCTAGAGAATATTCTTGATGACCCACAACCTATTGATGATAGCTTTCTGGATGAACAATGAGTTGTCATAAATACTTCTCGTACTGCTCCATGGTATGCTGGTTACGCTAATTATATTTTTGCTAAGTTTATACCTCCTAGCTTCACATACCAACAAAAGAAAAAGTTTTTCTATGATTTGACACATTACTTCTGGGATGACCCACATCTTTATAAAGAAGGAGTAGATGGTATTATTAGACGTTGTGTACCTGAGCATGAACAGGAACAGATCCTACGCAAGTGACACTCCAAAGCTTATGGAGGACACCATGCGGGAGATAGAACTGCACACAAGGTATTGCAATCTGGTTTTTATTTGCCTACTCTCCTCAAGGATGCCCGTAAGTTTGTCTTATCCTGTGATGAATGTCAAAGAATTGGTAATACCAGTAGACATCAAGAAATGCCTATGAATTATTCACTTGTTATTGAACCATTTGATGTTTGGGGCTTTGATTATATGGGACCGTTTCCTGCCTCTAATGGGTACACACATATTTTAGTTGCTATTGATTATGTTACTAAGTGGGTAGAAGCTATTCCAACTAGTAGTGCTGATCATAACACCTCTATTAAGATGCTTAAAGAAGTTATTTTCCGAGGTTTGGAGTCCCTAGATACCTAATGACTGATGGTGGTTCACACTTTATTCATGGTGCTTTCCGTAAAATGCTTGCTAAATATGATGTGAATCATAGAATTGCGTCCCCTTATCACCCACAGACTAGTGGTCAAGTAGAACTAAGCAATAGAGAGTTGAAATTAATTTTGCAAAAAACAGTCAATAGGTCTAGGAAGAATTGGTCCAAGAAACTTGATGATGCATTATGGGCCTATAGAACTGCATATAAAAATCCTATGGGTATGTCTCCATATAAGATGATTTATGGAAAAGCTTGTCTCTTACCTCTTGAGCTAGTACATAAGGCATATTGGGCTATTAAAGAGCTCAATTACGATTTCAAACTTGCCGGTGAGAAGAGGTTATTTGACATTAGCTCTCTTGATGAATGGAGAACTCATGCTTATGAGAATGCCAAGCTGTTTAAAGAAAAAGTTAAAATATGGCATGACAAAAGGATACAAAAGCGCAAGTTTAACGTAGGTGATTATGTTTTGCTATACAACTCTCGTTTAAGATTTTTTGCAGGAAAACTTCTCTCCAGGTGGGAAGGACCTTACGTCATCGAGGAGGTCTATCGTTCCGGTGCCATAAAAATCAACAACTTCGAAGGCACAAATCGGAAGGTGGTGAACGGTCAAAGAATCAAACATTATATCTCAGGTAATCCTATAAATGTTGAAACCAATGTTATTGAAACCGTAACTCCGGAGGAATACATAAGGGACACTTTCCAGAACGATTCAGTCTCCGAAAAGGAAGAGGTATGTGATACGGTAAGTAAACCGACTCCAAAACAGTTCTAAAGGCAATTTCTCTTTGTTTTGGAATATTTAGAAAAATAGAAAAATAAGCATCAGCCCGAAAGAGACACGAGCCGTCCACGAGGGTGGAGGGCGCGCCCCCTGCCTCTTGGGCAGCTCGTGTGCCTCCCGGACTCCAATTTCTTGTAGGTTACTCCTTTTGATCGGTAAAAAATCATTATATATACTCCCGAAGGTTTTGACCTCTGTATCACACAAAAATCCTCTGTTTTCGTTTCGAGCTGTTTCTGTCGCAGATAAAAGCAACATGTCGTCCCAGGATTCGGAGGGAGAAAGCTATGTGGCTGATTCCCTTGCTGACCCTAAGGTCTATGGGGACTGGGAGCATTATGGTTGGACCACGGAGGAAGAAGAGGACCATGATCCCAAGGGGAAGGATTGGACCAACTCACATGAGGACGAAGCCCCACTACCTCAACCGGGGGACATGCATGTGGAGTTCAAAAAGTCAAGCCTCCCCGACAGAGTAAAGAAACCTAAGATCGAATTTATCCCTTTTAACCTCTTGCAGGAAAATAAGAAGACACTATGCAAGAAGATATTAAATCTTGAGCAAGAGATCAATGACCTAAGGGAGCAACATTCTGCCCTTAAGCGCAAGTTAAGGAAGAAGCCATCATGACCACTCCCGAAGAAGGAGACATAATCATATGGGTATGGGCACTCCCCTTGGAAACTGCCAAGCTTGGGGGAGTGACCCCGGTATCGTATCACCATCACTCCTATCTTTACCATTTTTCTTAGTTCGATCCTTTTGGTAGTATCTTGATCTAGTAGAATAATGTTAGCATGATCTAGTTGAGAGCTTTTGCCTTATGATCTTTACCCTTTGTAATCGAGTCCATGAGCTATATAATAAAGATTACTGTTGAGTCAAGGGCTTGATTTCCTCACTTTGGTCATGATAAAAAGAAAGAAAACATAAAGAGTATCCAAGAGATCATATCGATCTTATGGGAAGTAATGAATTCACATATAAAGAGTATGATGAATAAAAGTTGTTGGGAGTTGACAAACATAGTTTTGGTCATCGTTGCACTTAATAGGAAGTAATAAAAGAAGAGAGGATTCACATACAAATATACTATCTTGGACATCTTTTATGATTCTAAGCACTCATTAAAATATGACATGCTACAAAGTTGATGTTGGACAAGGAAGACAACATAATGGGTTATGTTTTCTTATATCTGAAATAAAGTATATTGTCATGGTTCATCCAACATGTTGAGCTTGCCTTTCCCCCTCGTGCTAGCCAAAACTCCTCGCACCAAGTAGAGATACTACTTGTGCTTCCATACATCCTTAAATCCAGTTTTGCCATGAGAGTCCACCATACCTACCTATGGATTGAGAAATATCCTTCCAAGTAAGTTGTCATGCTGCAAGCTCGCTAAAATATGTATGATTTATTAGTGTGGAGGAAATTAGCTTTATACGATCTTGTGATATGGAAGTAATAAAAGCGACAGACTACATAATAAAGGTCCTTATCACAAGTGGCAATATAAAGTGACGTTCTTCTATGCTAAGACTTTGTGTATCCAACCATAAAAACACATGACAACCTCTGCTTCCCTCTGCTAAGGGCCTATCTATTATTCTTGCCTTATAAGAGTCAAGGTGAAATTCACCTTTCCTTTTTACATTTTATCCTTTGGCAAGCACACTGTGTTGGAAAGATCCTGACATATATACCCGCTTGGATGTAAGTTTTCATGGTCTATTACTGTTGACATTACCCTTGAGGTAAAAGGTTGGGAGGCAACACCATAAGCCCCTATCTTTCTCCGTGTCTGATTAAAACTCCACAACCATAAGAATTGCGTGAGTGTGAGCAATTATGAAAGACTATATGATAGTTGAGTATGTAGGCTTGCTGAAAAGCTCTTACATTGACTCTTTCCGATGTTACGATAAATTGCAATTGCTTCAATGACCAAGATCAAAGTTTGTTAGTTTTCAATGAAGTTTATGATTCATGCTTAATATGGTGAATGAATTGTATAGTCTCATATATATTCATGCTTAATATTCTCATAACACTTCCGAACTGCATTGTAATACTGCATTGGAAAGCTATGCGCACTGTACCACACAGACCAGCGAACTTCATGTTTGAAAAAATTGTACGTGTTGTTTTTTCGGTACCTTTTTTGCTCTAGTTTTATAACCGTTTATCGGAATTATGCGTGTAATATACCGTTGAAAAGCTATGGAGTAGACGCAATTTCGCCATGTTGAACACTTTTCAAAATTCATCATAGTTTAAGAGCAGTTTCGAAAATCGTGCGGCTTACAACGAATGGCAGCAAGCGTTTTTTTGCGTTTTTTTCTAAACCGCTCGTCGGAATGAAACATATGATACACCGTTGGAAAGGTATCGTCGGCGCGCATCTTTTTTGTATCTATTATTTTTTCTAATTCACTACGGTTTAAGAGCAGTTTTGAATTTACTAAATCGCGGAATTGTGTTTTTCGAAAAATTTCAAATTTTCGGTACTGTTTTCACTCCAGTTTTCTAACCGTTTGTCGAAACAAGGCATGTAATATACCGTTGGAAAGCTACGAACGAGGCGCAACTTTCATATGTTGAAGTGTTTTTGAGATTCCTTACGCTTTTTAGTTAAATTTGAAAATCGTGCGGCTGACTACGAAGGGCAGCGGCCGTTTTTTCGTGAAATTTTTACAAAACTTTGGTCGAAATGATCCAAATGATACACCGTTGGAAAGATATCATCGAGAAGCTACTTTTTCATGTAGAACACTCCCTCTAATTCATTACGGTTTAAGAGCAGTTTTGAAATTACAAAAACGCTGAAACTCTGTTTTTCGCGACAACAAAATCGACGCGTGCACTGCATCGGACAGAAAAGCGCACTACTTCAAACTGAAAAACGCACTGCATCAGACAGTCAATCGAACCTCATGATTTATTTTGGTGGACGTAGATTTTTCTCAGAGGAGTTTTGTTGTCTTTTTTCCAACTTTTTTTCGAAGAAAAGTGGACCGCAACACTCCCGAAAGTAAAGCGGAACACTACCAAAAGTGAACCTCATGATTTGCTGTTGTCTTTTTTCGTACTAATTAATTTTTTACGCGCGTTGAGAAGTGTTGAGAAGTGAGCTGCTTTCTGATGTGTTTTTGTTTTTTGATCACCAAGTGAACCACAAAGGTTTTTTTATGGCCAACTTTCTTGAGAGAACAAAGTGAGCTTCAAAGAGTCCTTTGCAATGGACTTTTTTGGACCGAAGTGCACTGCATTTGTTTGTTTTTCAAATGTAGCTTGTATAGTGGAGCAAACCTCCCCGGAAATGGTATATGTACTGAAAAATCCTTCGTAGTGGAAATTTTTTAAGACCAAAGTGCACTGCATTTTGCGTGTTTTTAAATGCATTTTGTTCTAACTGCAGTGTGCTAAAGAGTCCTTTGTAGTGGACCGTTTTTAGAGCAAAGTGCACCGCAAGATTGAAAATAATGAATCACAACACGACGCAATATGAACAACACCTTTTTAAACAAATTCCTGTATGTGTTTCACATTACTGAACTACAAGTTTCTATACATATTTTTTCTAACGTGTTCTGCACTACAGGGTCCAGAGTAGTGAACTACATGAAACTGATTTCGGGTACAATTTCTCATCCCTGCAAATTAGCAAGACAAAAGGAACTGCATCAAACTACAGAAGCCGAAAAAATGCACGGGTTGAATGGCGTCGCGAGCGAACAACATGTTGGTCGCCAGTGCAGATATTTCACACAAAACAACCAAAAAAGGTGGCATCTTCTTGACTGCACACATGAGCCAAGAGACCCGCAAAGTGCATCGGAGCACTGCATTTTCTAAACTGCACGGCCGTGGTCACTACTGTTGACCTTCGCCCGGCAGTGGGATGGACCGATCCAGGCGGCAGGGGCTGCAAGTGAGGTTCGTCGCCCAGACGCCCGACGAGCTGCATGGCACGCTCTCCCGCACTACATGCGACGCTCGCCTGCATTGCACATAGTGCTCGCTGAAAAGGGGTGACCCATCGGTTGCTAGGATGGTAGGACATGCAAACACACACGCCGGCACCCGACAAGCTGTATGCCCTCTTGGGAGGCTGGAGAGGAGCAGGAAATAGGATGCATGCACGCAGCAGTGAGGCACCCACAAAACTGCAGGAAATTGGCTACCTGTCAACAACGAGCAAAACAACTAAACACCTTCGATCCCCAATACGTGCAGAATTCACCACCACGAGAACCAAATTCAACAAGAAAGATGGAAACAAGATGCAAGATGACCAAGAACCTACTCGATTTTTGGAGAAGAAGGTGCTCGAGGGGGATGAAGGATCTCGCCGGAGGAAGGACGACAAGACACCGAATGACACACGTGCACGCCTACGAGCTCCGTGTCATGCTTTCCCGGACTACAAGCTGTTGTCGCCAGAACCTCGGCCCCAATGGACCTCCTTTATACCTGTCGGTCATGCTTCACGGCGGAGCAGGAGAGGATGGCATTGACGTGCACTTTAGGCCGGCATTAATTCACCTGCAAAACACCCAAAGGGGTAGGAGCCCGTGTGTCACCCAAATTTGCCGTGGGATGAGGCCGGCGGATTGCATCATCTATCTTTTCTGCAAAAAAGAGAGTAAAATGAACCTCAAGAGCAAAAGTACACTGGACTGCATTTGCACTTTTATTTGTCTTTAGAAGAACACAAAAAACGCAAATCTTATCGACGGGAACAGCAAACTGTAGTGCACTGATTTTCCTCCGAAAATCAAAAAAGTGAACTGCAACAACCTCAAACAATGGTGTGGTTTCCTGTTCGTCAATGGGGAGAAAGCAGGGGAAGCCGATGCACCGGGGAAATCTCTAGGCCAGGAGGGCGGGCTGCAACGGAGTCGGTGGTGGACCTCATGGGGGTATGCGAGGTGAGCCCTGGCCGGGCCGGAGATGAGGCCAGGACGAGGAGGAGGGGGGGGCAGGCGAGCACCTTGGTGGACCGGGTCCTCGTCGCCGAATCTCACCAAGAAATTGGGCGGGGCGGCACTATATGGGGGGGAGACGAGCTAGTTGATATTGGTGGGAGAAGGCAAGTGGGGCTCCACGTGAGGCCACGAGAGCAGGGCGGCCACTGGGAGCCGGATGGTGAGGCCAAGGCCGCAGGCAGATCCATCACTAGGACCCGCGCTTGAGGTGGGCTGCGCCGTGGCACTAGCAGGGCGGCTCGATGTCGGCACTGCCATGGCCGTCCGGTGCGGCGGCGGGCAAATCAGCGGAGAGGGTGGGAAGGGGGCACATCTAGAAGGTTGAGCGCCACCGTCAAAACAACTGCTTTCGTTGGCCATGACGCGTGAAGATCCATGGGAGGTGGAAGGTGCGCACCGAGGAACCCGCAGGGCCGCTCCGCAGTAGAAGGTGGGTAGGGCGGAGAGGGGCATCCACGGAGAAGGTGCTCGGTAGAAGGTGGGTAGGGCGGATGGCTCGGGTGGAGGGGAGGTGGGAGGAGGTTGCGTAGGAGGAAGAAGGTGGGAAGGAGGGGATTGGGCACGAATAGAACGTGGGAGGAGAGGGGCAGGTGCGTTGACCCTTTTTGTTTTTGGGTCGGGGTGGGATCGGTGGTGGGAGGTGTTAGCAGAATAAGCACGGGTGTTATGAGAATAAGGTCTTAAGGGGTGTTATGAGAATAGATCCACCCTATATATATAT
>LR738712.1:700123459-700147107 GCA_902687465.1 Secale cereale | reverse complement strand
ATATATATATATATATATATATATATATATATATATATATATATATATATATATATATATATATATATATATACATATATATATTTGCTGTTATGAGAATGATCATGATGCCCTCATGTCCGTATTTTGTTTTATCGACACCTCTATCTCCAAACATGTGGGCATATTTTTCGATATCGGATTTCGATTGAGGACAAGCGAGGTCTAAGCTTGGGGGAGTTGATACGTCCATTTTGCATCATGTTTATATGTTGATATTTAATGCATTAGGGGCTGTTATTATACGTTATGTCACAATACTTATGCCTTTTACGCAGTCTATCTTAGCATTAACAGTATTTAAGAAAGGTCTGCCAAATATAATGGGACAAAAATCATCTTGTGGGGAACAAAGAATAAGAAAATCAGCAGGGTATTTAACCTTCCCACACAAGACTTCAACATCTCTAACAATCCCAACTGGTGAAATACTGTATCTATTGGCAAGCTTAATAGTGACATCAATACCTTGTAACTCAGCATGTGCAATATCATGCATTGTTTCTTTATATAAGGAATGAGGGATTATACTTGCACTAGCACCTACATCACATAAACCATGATAGCAATGATATCCTATTTTAACAGAAATAACAGGCATGCCTACAACAGGTCTATGTTTATTCCTAGTATCGGGTTTGGCTATTCTAGCAGCTTCCTCTTGGAGGTAAATAACATGTCCATCTAACTTTTCAACCAAGAGATCTTTAACCATAGCAACACTAGGTTCTACTTTAATTTGCTCAGAGGGTGTAGGTGTTCTAGTACTACTCTTACAAACCACATTTGAAGCTTTAGCATGATCCTTTATTCTAGCAGGGAAAGGTGGTTTCTCAATATAAGTAGTAGGAACAATAGGATCAACATTATAAGTGATAGTATTTTCTTCAACTTTAATAGGTTCAACTACTTTCACTTCAATCGGATGATGGTATTTAAACCACTTCTCCTTAGGGAGATCAACATGAGTAGCAAATGATTCACAGAAAGAAGCTACTATCTCATAGTCAAGTCCATATTTAGTGCTAAATTCACGGAAAACATCGGTATCCATAAAAGCTTTAACACAATCAAACTTAGGGGTCATACCTGACTCCTTACCTTCATCGAGATCCCAATCTTCAGATTTGTGTTTAATTCTTTCCAATAAATCCCATTTGAATTCAATAGGTTTCATCATAAAAGAACCAGTACAAGAATTATCGAGCATGGAGCGATTATTGAGAGAAAGCCGATCATAAAAAATTTGAGTGATCACTTCTCTTGAGAGCTCATGATTGGGGCATGAATATAACATTGACAAGCCTCCCCCAAGCTTGAGCGATGCTTTCTCCTTCGCAAGGCCAAAAATTATATATATAATTACGATCACGATGAACCTGATGCATAGGGTAGAACTTTTGATGCAATTCCAACTTCAGTCAATTATAGTTCCATGATCCAATATCATCACATAGCCTAAACCATGTCAATGCATCTCCCTTCAAAGATAAAGGGAAGACCTTCTTCTTGATAACATCCTCGGGCATACCTGCAAGCTTAAGTAATCCACAAACTTCATCCACATAGATTAGGTGTAAATTGGGATGAAGTGTTCGGTCCCCTGTAAAGGGATTATCTAGCATTTTCTCTATCATACCCGAAGGAATTTCAAAGCAAACATTTTCAGTAGGTTCAGTAGGTTGAGGAGCAACTCTTTGCTCTACTGGTTGGGGTGAAGATACATCGAACAAGCCCCTGAAAGGATTATGAGCCATCGTAACAAGTGATAGTAAATTTCAGCACACTATATAAATTTTTCCTTACCAAATTCCGCTTACCAAAGGCACTTCACTCCCCGGCAACGGCGCCAGAAAAGAGTCTTGATGACCCACAAGTGTAGGGAATCTATCGTAGTCCTTTCGATAAGTAAGAGTGTCGAACCCAACGAGGAGCAAAAGGAAATGATAGGCAGTTTTCAGTAAGGTATTTTCTGCAAGCATTGAAATTATCGGTAACAGATAGTTTTGTGATAAGGTAATTAGTAGCAAGTGACAAATAGTGAAAGTAAATAAGGTGCAGCAAGATGGCCCAATCCTTTTTGTAGCAAAGGACAAGCCTGGACAAACTCTTATATGAAGAAAAACGCTCCCGAGGACACATGGGAATTATCATCAATCTGGTTTTCATCACGATCATATGATTTGCGTTCGTCACTTTGATAATTTGGTATGTGGGTGGACCGGTGCTTGGTTGCTGCCCTTACTTGGACAAGCATCCCACTTATGATTAACCTCTATTGCAAGCATCCGCAACTACAAAAGAAGTATTAAGGTAAACCTAACCATAGCATGAAACATATGGATCCAAATCAGCCCCTTACGAAGCAACGCATAAACTAGGGTTTAAGCTTCTGTCACTCTAGCTACCCATCATCTACTTATTACTTCACAATGCCTTCCTCTAGGCCCAAACAATGGTGAATTTCATGTAGTCAACGTTGACATGACACCACTAGAGGAGAGACAACATACATCTCATCAAAATATCGAACGAATACCAAATTCACATGACTACATATAGCAAGACTTCTCCCATGTCCTCAGGAACAAAAGTAACTACTCACAAGACATAATATTGTTCATGATCAGAGGGGTATTAATATGCATAATGGATCTGAACATATGATCTTCCACCAAGTAAACCAGCTAGCATCAACTACAAGGAGTAATCAACACTACTAGCAACCCACAGGTACCAATCTGAGGTTTTGATACAAAGATTGGATACAAGAGATGAACTAGGATTTGAGAGGAGATGGTGCTGGTGAAGATGTTGATGAAGATAACCCTCCCAAAGATGGGAGAGTTGTTGGTGATGACGGCGGTGATGATTTCCCCCTCCCGAAGGGAAGTATCCCCGGCAGAACAGCTCCGCTGGAGCCCTAGATTGGTTCCGCCAAGGTTCCGCCTCGAGACGGCGGTGTCTGGTCCCGAAAACCTCCTTCTGATTTTCTCCAGGTTAAAACACCTCATATAGGAGAAGATGGGCATCGGGGGATCACCGGCTGGCCCACGAGGCAGGGGGGCGCGCCCAGGGGGAGGGGGCGCGCCTCCCACTCTCGTGGACAGGTGGTGGCCCCCCTGGCAGATCTCTTTCGCAAGATATTTTTTATATTTTCTGAAACGGTGTTTCGTGGAGTTTTGGAGCTTTTTGAGTTGTGCAGAATATGTCTCCAATGTTTACTCCTTTTCGAGCCCAGAATTCCAGCTGCCGGCATTCTCCCTCTTCATGTAAACCTTGTAAAATAAGGGAGAAAATGCATAAGTATTGTGACATAACGTGTAATAACAGCACATAGTGCAATAAATATCAACATAAAATCATGATGCAAAATGGACGTATCAATGGACCTATGAAAAGAAAGTTGCTGGAGATATGCCCTAGAGGCAATAATAAAAGCATTATTATTATATCTCCTTGTTCATGATAATTGTCTGTTATTCATGCTTGAATTGTATTGTACGGAAACAGCGATACATGTGTGAATACATAGATCATAATGAGTCCCTGGTAGGCCTCTAGTAGCCAGCTCGTTGATCAACAGATGGTCACGGTTTCCTGACCATGGACATGAGATGTCGGTGATAACGGGATCACATCATTAGGAGAATGATGTGATGGACAAGACCCAAACTTGAGCATAACACGAGATCGTATAGTTCGTAATGCATAAGCTTTTCGGTGTCAAGTATTTATTCCTTAGACCATGAGGTTGTACAACTCCCGGATACCGTAGGAGTGCTTTGGGTGTGCCAACCGTCACAACGTAACTGGGTGGCTATAAAGGTACACATCGGGTATCTCCGAAAGTGTCTGTTGAGTTGGTACGAACTGAGACTGGGATGTTGTCACTCCATATGACGGAGAGGTACCTCTGGGCCCACTCGGTAAGACATCATCATAATGAGCTCAATGTGACTAAGTAGTTAGTCATGGGATGATGGATTACGGATCGAGTAAAGAGACTTGCCATAACGAGATTGAACAAGGTATTGGGAATACCGACGATCGAATCTCGGGCAAGTACCGTACCGATGGACAAAGGGAATAACATACGGGATTGAGTGAATCCTTGACACAGTGGTTCATCCGATGAAGATCATCGAGGAACACGTGGGAACCAACATGGGTATCCAGATCCCGCTGTTGGTTATTGACCGGAGAGTGGTCTCGGTCATGTCTACGTGTCTCCCGAACCCGTAGGGTCTACACACTTAAGGTTCGGTAACGCTAGGGTCGTAGAGATTAATGCAAGTGGAAACCCGAAAGTTGTTCGGAGTCCCGGATGAGATCCCGGACGTCACGAGGAGTTCCGGAATGGTCCGGAGGTAAAGATTGATATATGGGAAGTCCAGTTTCGGCCAACGGGTGATCTCCGGGGGTCACCGGGAGCGTCCCGGGACCACCGGAGGGGCCCCGGGGGTCCACCGGGTGGGGCCACCCATCCCGGTGGGGCCCCTAGGCCGCGAGGGGATGTGTCCAGCCCTCAGGGCTGGCACACCACCAAGGGAGGCCCACCTCCCCTGCGCCTAGGGATAAAACCCTAAGGGGAGGGGGGCCACCACTTGCCTTGGGGGAGGGGGACTCCTCCCTGGCCGCCGCCCCCCCTTGCAGATTGGATCTGCAGGGGGCTGGCGCCCCCCTGGCCCCCTATATATATGTGGGGGGGAGAGGGCAGCCGCACCTCAGCCCTGGCGCCTCTCCCCCTCCCGTCACACCTCCCAACTCCCACGCAGGGCGCCCGGCGAAGCCTTGCTGCGATCTCCACTGCATCCGTCATCACGTCGTCGTGCTGCCGGATCTCTGACGACTTCTCCTCCCCCCTTGCTGGATCAAGAAGGAGGTGACGTTGCTGCACCGTACGTGTGTTGAACGCGGAGGTGCCGTCCGTTCGGCGCTAGATCATCGGTGACGAAGAACGTGAAGAGTACGACTACTTCATCCTTGCTTCGTTGAAAGCTTCCGCACGCAATCTTCATAACGGTATGTAGATGAACTCTTAGTTACTCGTTGCTAGATGTCTCCATAGTTGGATCTTGGTGAAGACGTAGAAATTTTTTGAATTATGCTACGTTCCCCAACAAAAGTAACGGGCAGCCCTTATACCCGTGTAAGATTAGATAGAGCTTTAGGATCGGTGGACTGGTGTGCACTCTTTCCTTGAGCGGTAGTAGAGCACCGATCACGTCAGCTACATCTGACCACTCGGCCATTTTGTTAAAACTTGGACAGCCTGGTGGGGGAGAAAGAGAGCAATTTTTTTTGCTACGAGGTGATGTGGGATACACATCCCGATCTGAAGTCTACAGTTCAATCAGGGTGGGAGCTGAACAACCATAATCTATAGTTGAGTGAAGTACACGCAAATCTCGAGGCACTAGCACAAAACCTGGGAGATCGAGGACTGATACGTCTCCAACGTATCTATAATTTTTTATTGTTCCATGCTATTATTTATGAAGTCTTGTATGTTTAATGGGCTTTATTATACACTTTTATATGATTTTTGGGACTAACCTATTAACCCAGAGCCCAGTGCCAGTTTCTGTTTTTCTCCTGTTTTAGGGTTTTACAGAAAAGGAATATCAAACGGAGTCCAATTGACGAGCCACTTTTTTATGATTTTTTCTGGACCAAATGAAGCCCCCGAAGCAAAAGAGGTGGGCCAGGAGAGCCACGGGCTGCCCTCGAGGGTGGAGGGCGCGCCCTGGGAAGGGCGGCACGCCCCCCTATCTCGAGGACGGCCCGTAGCTCCCCTTTACTTGGCCCCGACTCCAAAAATCCTATAAATACTGAAACCTCCAGAAAGATAGCTAGATCGGGAGTTCCGCTGCCAAAAACCTCTGTAGCCACCGGAAACCAATCTACACCCGTTCTGGCACCCTGCCGGAGGGGGGGGGGGAATCCCTCTCCGGTGGCTATCTTCATCATCTCGGCGCTCTCCATGACGAGGAGGGAGTAGTCCACCCTCGGGGCTGAGGGTATGTACAAGCAGCTATGTGTTTGATCTCTCTCTCTCTCTCTCTCGTGTTCTTGAGATGGCACGATCTTGATGTATCGCGAGCTTTGCTATTCTAGTTGGATCTTCTTCTCCCCCTCTACTCTCTTGTAATGGATTGAGTTTTCCCTTTGAAGTTATCTTATCGGATTGAGTCTTTAAGTATTTGAGAACACTTGATGTATGTCTTGCACGTGTTTATCTGTGGTGACAATGGGATATCATGTGATCCACTTGATGTATGTTTTGGTGATCAACTTGCGGGTTCCGTGACCTTGGGAATCTATGCATAGGGGTTGGCACACGTTTTCGTCTTGACTCTCTGGTAGAAACTTTGGGGCACTCTTTGAAGTTCTATGTGTTGGTTGAATAGATGTTTCTGAGATTGTGTGATGCATATCATATAATCATGCCCACGGATACTTGAGGTGACATTGGAGTATCTAGGTGACATTAGGGTTTTGATTGATTTGTGTCTTAAGGTGTTATTCTAGTACGAAATCTACGATAGATTGAACGTTACTACGGACTCTTGAATAGATCGATCAGAAAGAATAGCTTTGAGGTGGTTTCGTACCCTACCATAATCTCTTCGTTTGTTCTCCGATATTAGTTAGTTTGGAGTGACTCTTTGTTGCATGTTGTGGGCTAGTAATATGATCCAATTATGTTTTCCTTGTTGAGAGAACTTGCACTAGTGAAAGTATGAACCCTAGGCCTTGCCAACTATCATTGCAACACCATTTATGCTCATGTTTACCACTTGCTACCTTGTTGTTTTTATATATTCAGTTTACAAAAACCAATATCTATGTAACATCCCAATTTTACTAAATTAGGATGTTAATAGATCATTCATATGCATCTCATATTTTTTTTATTGCATCATTTGCCCTTTTTGAATATTTGGATCATTATGCAACTAAAGGCAATATTTGGAGTGGAGATAACATGACTTCTCCCCTATCTTTAAAAATGTTCATAATGTCCAGAATAATGTTTCCAGTTGATTTTATATGTTCTGGTATTTTTCTTATTTCTAAAAGTATTTTATTTGTGGTTTTATTCTCTGTTGGAGTGACCAAATGCATCAAAATGATTTTACAAAATTGCATTAGTTTTGGAACAAGTGTTCCTGTAGTTTATATTGATAGGGCTATTTTTACTGTATGTCTAGGTATTTTTATTTAGATTTTACCCTATGTATTTTATTTTATTTATTTTGGTTTTGCTACTGGTTGTTTAAAAAAGTAAAAAGAGAAGCCAGCTGGTCGGCCAGCTAGCCAGCGGCCCAGCCCACCAGCCAGCCAGCCAGCGCAGCAGCGCACACGGCGGCCCAGCCAACCACCAGCCCCGCGGCCCAGCTCACCTCAGTGAAGCGGTACGCACCGCATCGCCCGACCCAACCCGCAGCGACCCGATCCGCTTTCCCCCTTACACTGAATGTGGCCCCGCAACCGCGCCACTGTTCGTCCCGTTCCCGTGCCGGACTCTGACCGAGCCGAGCGCGCACGCCGAGGCCGACCAGGATTGATCCGGCGCCTGGCTCGACCCCGTGACCCCCCTGGCTGCCTAAGTGCTCCTAGGGCTTCCCCGCAGCCGCGCCTTCCTCTTTCCGATTCTTTTCCTCGTTCGCACGCGCTGCCCCAGCCGTTTGGATCTCGCGGAGGAGCGCCGCCGTCTGCCGCCACTCGCCGGCCGATTTCGGCGTCGTAAGAACCCTCCGAGCCACTCTAACTGCACCTATCGATCCCACCCTCGCTCACGCGTCCGTTTGACACGGTTTCCTGGGCAGGAGATCACCGGAGGGCCTCCACCACCGACGTCCGCCGCCGCCGGAGTTCACGAGCTCACCGCCACCGCTACGGCCCTCCTCGCCGCCGTCCGACACCACCACAGCATCCGCCACTCACTGCCGCACCCGCCCGTACTTTCGCCTCCACCGGAGACTCGCCGGAGACACGCCGCCGTCGACGCCCGAGCCGCCGCCGTTCTTTTGTCGTCAGGTGAGCACACGCCTCCAACAAACCACGAACTGCCACGTGGCAGTTGCTACAGGAGATCCAACAGGAGTTCCGCACAGTACCAGACGATTTTTGTTTTTTTTGTCTTTTTCTTAATTTTCCTCAAATATTCAAATAGCTATAGTTTTTATTCTGTAAATCCTTTTTAGGTGATTCTTTTTCCTGGGCACTCACAAAATTCATCTCTTTACCGAAGTACCAATTTTGCACATGTTTGCACAATTCAAATTTAAATTCGTTTGAATTTGAATCAAATCTTTTAGAGGCCGTATCTTTTAAACCGTTTATCGGAATCAAGTGATTCTTTTTGCATTGTGATCATAGTGCTGTGTAGGTGATCTGTACATGTTGTTTTGCTGCTGTTTTTGAGTTTTAAAATGATTTTCTTGCTGTTTGATTTATTTTGGCTTTATTTGAGTTTCGGTGATTGATTTGTTGTATTGTGTGAAACGTGTAGATTGTCCGAAGTGCGACGCGAGCTATTGTCAGGAGTGTGACTTTTTGAACCAGAACCAAGGCAAGTTACATGTTGATCATCCTTTACCTATTGTTTTCCTATGCATTGTAGGTTATGCCACACTATAAATTTATGCATTATAGGATTGTTATAAATTGAGCTATATTGTTGACCTATCTCCCGTCTTTGCAAATCGTGGTAGGTATAGTTTTGCTATGCTTGTAGACGGGGTTGGTTCCTGTATACATTGAGCTTATGTGAGGATTATTAATATTTAACAAAGTGAGTAGTAATTCAGGGCTTAACTCACGTCTGGGCGGAAGTGGTATTGATGGGTGGTTTTAAGAACATCAAGGTTTATACCCTCTGAATGTAAGTCGACGGCCGCCCAGGCTAAAAAAGATCAGACAGACTTAATGACTAGTAGCTTCCATGCGCAACCACTAGCTAAATGGGCTCTGGCTTAGTTGAGTAGGTTGTGGGATCCTCACCCAGGTATGCTAGCAGATGTAGATATGGATAGGTGTACCGGCTGCCGGGGGTGGAGGTGACTACTTCTGAAAGACTTCGTCTCAATCTTCGGGTTGAGTCTAGTGGGTAAAGTGTGCAAAACTCTGCAGAGTATTAAAACTAATCATGATTAGCCGTGTCCCCGGTTATGGATATTTTGAGCCACTATGCCATTACAGTTGTTGGATGATCTTGACAGATGTGACACTTAATAATATTTGTGGGCAACTTAATAAATGGGTAGGTTGGAGTTGATTTTGCCAACTCAACCTTGTGCATTCAATGGTAGTAATAAAAGAACTAAATGAAAAATTGACTATTAGGTAGTTATGAGGACAAAATCAGCTTTCTGCAAAATAAATCCCCAAGCCTTCCTTTGTTGTTCTATGCATATACATGTAGGTCACTTTATTACTTCTCCTGTGTAACTTGCCAATACATTCAATGTATTGACCTATACGGCTGCAACGTCTCATGTTGCAGGATTTTCAGACGAGGAGTAAGGTACCGTTAGGGTCGCGAGTCTGCACTTAGCATCGCCAGTTGGGCTATGATGTGACTCATCGTTATTTTCTGCTACTTTCCGCTATGTGATTGAATAATAGATAGCCATGAGCAATGCAGATTGTTTTGTTTTATATACTCTGGATCATACGTTGTAATAAATGATGCACTTGTATTCTGGTATTCATCTATACTGTGTGTGCTAGCGAGTTCGATCCAGGGACTAGCACGGTAAGCACAGAGACTCAAACCCTTCGAGGTTTGGTCGTTACAGATGGTATCAGAGGAGTGTGTTGACTGTAGGACGTGACCCTAGAAAATGGATTAGAAAAGCCATAGGAGTGAAAATTATTTTATAAGCTAGTTATACTTTTTACTGTTTATTAGTTCACCCCTCAAGTATCATGAACAGTTAAGTAGGAACTAGTGTTGAGACCACCATATATGCTTGTTTTATCTTGCAACGTTATCGTGTTAGCGTATCTGATTATGTCCACTTTCGTGGTATGAAGATACTAGATTGTTTGCTTGATTGGTAGCTTGCTTGTTAAATTTTATCTCGTCAAAATTATTTGACTATATATCCATATATATATATACTACTATATTATTGTGATTGTTTGTCTGTTTGTTTGTTTGTGTTATTCGTTGTTGTGTTTTGTTGCCTTGATCATATATGCATATGGGTAGAGTATATTTATATCTATAGCTTTGGCCCTATTATATCTATAACTCTTCTATGCTTGCCCACCAGATGCCGCCGAGGCGTGATAATAGGTGCAATGCTGCAGGAGGAGACAACAATGGCAATGACATACGGCCATACCTGCAGCAGTTGCTTCAGGGGCAGACGCAGTTGATCCAGTTGCTTGTACAGAACCAGAACAACCAGAACAACAACAACAACAACCCGCCACCCGTGGATATGCTTACCAGGTTCCTGAGGTTGAATCCTCAGAGGTTCTCCAGTTCCCCTGAACCTATTGTAGCTGATGATTGGCTCTGTGGAGTCAATAGGAACCTGGAGACGGTTGGATGCACAGATGTAGAGAGGGTGCGGTTTGCCTCACATTTTTTGGAGGGTCCTGCCGTAGCTTGGTGGGACAACTACTTGGTCTCTTATCCCATTGCTAGTATCACTTGGACTCAGTTTCAGACTGCTTTTCGTGCTGCACATGTGTCTGCTGGTGCTATGAGTTTGAAAAAGAAGGAGTTTCGCAGTTTGCGTCAGGGAGGACGCACAGTTAATGCGTATGTGGATGAATTTAATAATCTTGCACGCTATGCTCCTAATGATGTTAACACTGATGAGCTAGGCAGGAGAAATTCTTGGAGGGCCTGAATGATGAGTTGAGCCTTCAGTTGACAGTGGCCACTTTTGATAATTGTCAGGAGCTGATTGATAAGGCTATTATGCTAGAGGGGAAGCATCAGGCCATAGAGAATCGCAAGAGGAAGTACAACAACAATAACAGGTATAATTCAGGACCACAACAGAAGCCACACACCTCATATCAGGGTAATGGAGGTAATGGGCATCATCATCATCATGGAGGTAATGGACATAATCATCATGGAGGGAATGGCCACAACCATAATGGCCACCATAATCACAATGGGCACAAGAGTAACAATGGCAATGTAAAAGGTAATGGTAATAGTAATGGTGGGAGTAATAACCAAGGCCACCAGAGTGTGCCTGTGCAGAGGGATATTAGCCAGGTTCAGTGCTATAAGTGTAGGCAGATGGGCCACTACTCCAACACTTGCCCAGAGAGCAAGAACAGTAATGGGAATTCTGGAGTCAGCAAGCCAAACCCCTTCCAAAAGGGTCATGTTAACCATGTTAATGTGGAGGAGGTTTATGATGAGCCTGATGCCGTGATTGGTAAGTTCTTGATTAATTCGATACCTGCACTTGTTCTTTTTGATTCTGGTGCATCGCATTCATTCATCTCACGGGTATTTGTGGATAAACATAAGCTTCCTACCGTAGTACTTAAGTCACCTATTCTAGTAAGTTCTCCGGGGGCTGAGATGGCAGCAAGTTTGGGATGCTTTCAGATGCCTTTGTCCATTGGGAAGCATGTTTTTCCCACAGATTTGGTTATATTGAAGTCTCAAGGTCTAGATATTATTTTGGGTATGGACTGGTTGACCAAATATAAAGGCCTCATTGATTGTGCCAGTCGATCTATTACTCTCAGTGCACCAGGAGGTAAGAGGATCAGATATGTATGTAAGTATAAGCATAATCAGGTGGAAGTGAACTCTCTTAAGGGGGGTAGTCTGGAAGATGTGCCAGTCGTGAGGGACTACCCAGAGGTGTTTCCAGAGGAGTTGCCAGGTATGCCACCAGATAGAGACATTGAGTTTCTTATTGATTTCATACCAGGCACCGGACCTGTTGCAAAGAGACCGTATAGAATGCCTCCTCAGGAGTTGGAGGAATTGAAGAAGCAGATAAGGGAATTGCAGGAACAAGGATTTATTCGCCCAAGTTCATCACCTTGGGGAGCTCTAGTTTTGTTTGTGGAGAAGAAAGATGGGACCTTGAGGATGTGTGTTGATTATCATTCTCTGAATGAGGTAACCATTAAGAATAAGTATCCCTTGCCTATGATAAATGTTTTGTTTGACCAGTTGGAGGGAGCTAGTGTGTTTTCTAAGATTGATCTTCGTTCTGGTTATCATCAATTAAAGATTCGTGAGCAAGATATTCCAAAGACTGCTTTTACTACGAGGTATGGGTTGTATGAATATACTGTTATGTCATTTGGATTGACTAACGCTCCTGCATACTTCATGAATATGATGAACAAGGTGTTTATGGAGTTCTTGGATAAATTTGTGGTTGTTTTCATTGACGATATATTGGTGTTCTCCAAGAATAAGCAAGAGCATGAGGTACATCTTCGATTGGTGATGGAGAAGTTGAGGGAACATTAGTTGTATGCCAAGTTCAGCAAATGTGAATTTTGGTTGGATGAGGTAGCATTCCTTGGACATGTTGTGTCAGGTAATGGAGTTGTAGTTGATCCATCTAAGGTTGCTGCAGTTACAGAGTGGGAGACACCCACAACAGTTGGGGAGGTTCGCAGCTTTTTGGGCCTTGCAGGTTATTATAGGAGGTTTATTGAGAACTTTTCTAAAATTGCAAAGCCTATGACTGAGTTGTTGAAGAAGGAGAATAAGTTTGTTTGGACTGATGAATGTGAAGCCAGCTTTCAGGAATTGAAGCGGCGCTTGGTTACAGCACCAGTCTTAATTCTGCCTGATATACATAAGGACTTCCAGGTATATTGTGATGCTTCTCGTCAAGGACTTGGGAATGTTTTGATGCAGGAAGGTAAAGTTGTTTCATATGCTTCACGCCAGCTTAAGAATCATGAGCATAATTATCCTACACATGATTTGGAGTTAGCCTCAGTTGTGCATGCATTGAAAACTTGGAGGCAATATCTTATTGGTAATCATTGTGATATATTTACTGATCATATGAGCTTGAAGTATATTTTTACTCAGAAAGATTTGAACCTCAGGCAGAGGAGATGGTTGGAACTTATTAAGGATTATGATTTGAATGTGCAGTATCATCCTGGTAAGGCTAATGTTGTTGCTGATGCATTGAGTCATAGGAGCCATGTTAATGCAGTTGATATTAATGATATGCCACAAGAGTTATGTGATCAGTTCAGGGATCTCAGGTTGGAGATGGTTCCTAAGGGATATTTGGCAACACTTGAGGTAAAGCCTACTTTGCTTGACAGGATCAGGGGATCTCAAAAGGGTGATAAAGAAATTGCTGCAATAAAAGAGAATATGACTAAAGGTAAGGCACAAGGTTTTCATGAGGATGAACATGCGACCATATGGTTTGAGAAGCGTATTTGTGTACCGCAAGATGCAGACATCAGGAAGTTGATTCTTCAGGAGGCACATGATTCACCTTATTCTATTCACCCAGGTAATACTAAGATGTATTTGGACTTGAGGGAAAGATTTTGGTGGCCTAGCCTGAAGAGGGAAATTGCTGGATATATTGCAACATGTGATGTGTGCCAGAGAGTTAAAGCAGAACATCAGAGGCCGACACGTTTGTTACAGCCATTGTCTATACCTGAGTAGAAATGGGATCAGATTGGTATGGATTTCATTACAGGTTTACCCAGGACTCGGTCAGGTTATGATTCTATTTGGGTAATTGTTGATCGCTTGACTAAAGTTGCTCACTTCATTCCGGTAAAGACTACTTATACCAGTACTCAGCTAGCTAAAGTTTATATGTCTAAAATTGTTTGTTTGCATGGAGTTCCAAGGAAGGTAGTGTCTGATAGAGGTACTCAGTTCACATCTAAATTTTGGCGTCAGTTACATGAATCCTTGGGCACCAGGCTGGAGTTCAGTATAGCTTTCCATCCACAGACTGATGGGCAGACAGAGAGGGTAAATCAGATTTTGGAGGATATGTTGAGAGCTTGTGTTCTGGACTATGGGTCCAGTTGGGATGATAATTTACCTTATGCAGAGTTCTCATATAATAACAGTTATCAGGCTAGTCTGAAGATGGCACCGTTTGAGGTATTGTATGGCAGGAAGTGCAGGACACCGTTGATGTGGGATGAGGTTGGAGAGCGATAGTTCTGTGGACCAGACTTGATCAGAGATGCTGAGGAGAAGGTCAAGCTGATTCGTGAAAGGCTGAAGATAGCTCAGTCCAGACAGAAGAGTTATGCTGATGCAAAGCGCAAAGAGGTGACATATCAGGTAGGAGACCGTGCATATCTTCGAGTTTCACCACTTCGTGGAATTAAGAGGTTTGGTATTAAGGGTAAGTTAGCACCACGTTTTGTGGGGCCTTACACGATCTTGGAGCGTAGAGGAGAGGTAGCTTATCAGCTGGAGTTGCCAGAATCTTTGTCTGGAGTTCATAATGTGTTTCATGTATCTCAGTTGAAGAAGTGCCACGCAGAGATGATGGATGTTACATTGAGGGACACAGTGCCACTTGATGCAATTCAGTTGGAGAGTGATTTGACATTATGAGGAGAAGCCTGTTAAGATTCTGGAGACAGCAGAGAGAGTTACTCGCACCAAGATAATTAAGTTATGCAAGGTTCAGTGGGATCATCATACTGAGGAAGAACCTACCTGGGAACGAGAGGAAGATCTCAGGCAGGAGCATCCACACCTATTTCCTAGCCAGCCCGAATCTTGAGGGCGAGATTCATCTTAAGGGGGGTAGGTTTGTAACATCCCAATTTTACTAAATTAGGATGTTAATAGATCATTCATATGCATCTCATATTTTTTTATTGCATCATTTGCCCATTTTGAATATTTGGATCATTATGCAACTAAAGGCAATATTTGGAGTGGAGATAACATGACTTCTCCCCTATCTTTAAAACTATTCATAATGTCCAGAATAATATTTCAAGTTGATTTTATATGTTCTGGTATTTTTCTTATTTCTAAAAGTATTTTATTTGTGGTTTTATTCTCTGTTGGAGTGACCAAATGCATCAAAATGATTTTACTAAATTGCATTAGTTTTGGAACAAGTGTTCCTGTAGTTTATATTGATAGGGCTATTTTTACTTTATGTCTAGGTATTTTTATTTAGATTTTACCATGTGTATTTTATTTTATTTATTTTGGTTTTGCTGCTGGTTTTTTAAAATAAAAAGAGAAACCAGCCGGCCGGCCAGCTAGCCAGCGGCCAGGCCCACCAGCCAGCCAGCCAGCCAGCAAGCGCCGCAGCGCACACCGCGGCCCAGCCAACCGCCAGCCCCGCAACCGAGCTCACCTCAGCGAAGCGGTACGCACCGCATCGCCCGACCCAACCCGCAGCGACCCGACCTGCTTTCCCCCTTACGCTGACTGTGGCCCCGCACCCTCGCCACTTTTCGTCCCGTTCCCGTGCCGGACTCTGACCGCGCCGAGCATGCACGCCGAGGCCGACCCGGATCGATCCGGCGCCTGGCTCGACCCCGTGACCCCCCTGGCTGCCTAAGTGCTCCTAGGGCTTCCCCGCAGCCGCGCCTTTCTCTTTTTGATCCTTTTCCTCATTCGCACACGCTGCCCCAGCCGTTTGGATCTCACGGAGGAGCGCCGCCGTCCGCCGCCGCTCGCCGGCCGATTCCGGCATCGTAAGAACCCTCCGGGCCGCTCTAACTGCACCTATCGATCCCACCCTCGCTCACGCGTCCGTTTGACACGGTTTCCTGGGCAGGAGATCACCGGAGGGCCTCCACCACTAACGTCCGCCGCCGCCGGAGTTCATGAGCTCATCGCCGCCGCTACAGCCCTCTCCGCCGCCGTTCGACACCACCACAGCATCCGCCACTCACTGCCGCACCCGCCCGTACTTTCGCCTCCACCGGAGACTCGCCGAAGACACGCCGCCGCCGACGCCCGAGCCGCCGCCGTTGTTCTTTTGTCGTCAAGTGAGCACACGCCTCCAACCAACCACGAACTGCCACGTGGCAGTTGCTACGGGAGATCCAACAGGAGTTCCGCACAGTACCAGGCGATTTCTGTTGTTTTTGTTTGTCTTTTTCTTAGTTTTCCTCAAATCTTCAAATAGCTATAGTTTTTATTCTGTAAATCCTTTTTGGGTGATTCTTTTTCTTGTGCACTCAAAAAATTAATCTCTTTATCACAGTACCAATTTTGCACATGTTTGCACAATTCAAATTTGAATTCTTTTGAATTTGAATCAAATCTTTCGGAGGTCGTATCTTTTAAACCGTTTATCGGAATCGAGTGATTCTTTTTGCATTGTGATCATAGTGCTGTGTAGGTGATCTGTACATGTTGTTTTGCTGCTGTTTTTGAGTTTTAAAATGATTTTCTTGCTGTTTGATTTATTTTGGCTTTATTTGAGTTTCGGTGATTGATTTGTTGTATTGTGTGAAACGTGTAGATTGTCCGAAGTGCGACGCGAGCTATTGTCAGGAGTGTGACTTTTTGAACCAGAACCAAGGCACGTCCCATGTTGATCATCCTTTACCTATTGTTTTCCTATGCATAGGTTATGCCACACTATAAATTTATGCATTATAGGATTGTTATAAATTGAGCTATATTGTTGACCTATCTCCCGTCTTTGCAAATCGTGGTAGGTATAGTTTTTCTATGCTTGTAGACGGGGCTGGTTCCTGTATACATTGAGCTTATGTGAGGATTATTAATATTTAACAAAGTGAGTAGTAATTCAGGGCTTAACTCACCTCTGGGCGGAAGTCGTATTGATGGGTGGTTTTAAGAACATCATGGTTTATACCCTCTGAATGTAAGAGGACGGCCGCCCATGCTCAAAAAGATCAGAGAGACTTAATGACTAGTAGCTTCCATGCGCGACCACTAGCTAAATGGGCTCTGGCTTAGTTGAGTAGGTTGTGGGATCCTCGCCCAGGTATGCTAGCAGATGTAGATATGGATAGGTGTACCGGTTGCCAGGGGTGGAGGTGACTACTTCTGAAAGACTTCGTCTCAATCTTCGAGTTGAGTCTAGTGGGTAAAGTGTGCAAAACTCTGCAGAGTATTAAAACTAATCATGATTAGCCGTGTCCCCGGTTATGGACATTTTGAGCCACTATGCCATTACAGTTGTTGGATGATCTTGACAGATGTGACACTTAATAATATTTGTGGGCAATTTAATAAATGGGTAGGTTGGAGTTGATTTTGCCAACTCAACCTTGTGCATTCAATGGTAGTAATAAAAGAACTAAATGAAAAATTTACTATTAGGTAGTTATGAGGACAAAATCAGCTTTCTGCAAAATAAACCCCCAAGCCTTCCTTTGTTGTTCTATGCATATACATGTAGGTCTTCTTTATTACTTCTCCTGTGTAACTTGCCAATACATTCAATGTATTGACCTATACGGCTGCAACGTCTCATGTTGCAGGATTTTCAGACGAGGAGTAAGGTACCGTTAGGGTCGAGAGTCTGCACTCAGCTCGCCGGTTGGGCTATGATGGGACTCATCGTTATTTTCTACTACTTTCCGCTGTGTGATTGAATAATAGCTAGCCATGATCTATGTAAATTGTTTTATTTTATATACTCTGGATCATACATTGTAATAAATGATGCACTTGTATTCTAGTATTCATCTATACTGTGTGTGCTAGCGAGTTCGATCCAGGGACTAGCACGGTAAGCACAGAGACTCATACCCTTCGAGGTTTGGTCGTTACAATCTACCATCCATATTGCACTTGTATCACCATCTCTTCGCCGAACTAGTGCACCTATACAGTTTACCATTGTATTGGGTGTGTTGGGGACACAAGAGACTCTTTGTTATTTGGTTGCAGGGTTGCTTGAGAGAGACCATCTTCATCCTACGCCTCCCACGGATTGATAAACCTTAGGTCATCCACTTGAGGGAAATTTGCTACTGTCCTACAACGTCTACAAGAAGAAGGGTGCGTAGTAGACAGCAAGGACCATCTTTGGAAGTGTCCGGGGGGGATACGATGTTTGAAGAAAGAGTTGAAACGTTTGCACAATGACAGACTGCGTGTAGGTCCGTTGCATGCAGAGGTTAAGATAAATGATCGCTTGATCGAGCTTTACTTGCGGGAAGAGTTGATGTGGAGACAACGATCTCGGGTGGAGTGGCTATCTGCTGGACACCGAAATTCACATTTCTTCCATATGAGAGCTTCGATGCGCCGGAGAAAAAACCTGATTGAGGCTCTGGAACCACCAAGTGGGCAAGTAACTAGTGACCCAAAAGAAATGCAACAAATGGCCCTTGTGTTTAATAAGAAACTATACACTTCGGAAGGGGTACAGGGGGTAGATGAGGTCCTTCAGCATGTGCCGTTGAAAGTTACTTCGGCAATGAACGATACCCTGCTGGCCCCTTATGAAGCTACGGAGGTTAAGACCGTGCTATTCCAAATGTTTCCAACAAAAGCTCCAGGTCCTGACGGTTTTCTAGCTCACTTCTTTTAGAAACATTGGGATATCTGTGGAGACACTATGACAAAGGTAGTTTTAGCTATTCTGAAGGGGGAGGAGAGCCCTGCTTGCTTGAATGATACTCTGTTGGTGCTCACCCCGAAGGTATCAAACCCAACGTTACTATCTCAATTTCGCCCAATAAGTTTATGTAACATGTTTTATAAGATCGTTTCGAAGGTTCTTGCAAACCATCTAAAGGTGATCCTCCCGGAAATAATATCAGATGAACAGTCGGCATTCGTACCTGGTAGGCTGATAACTGATAACATAATTTCAGCATATGAATGTTTGCATTTTATAAATAGGAAAAGATCAAAGAACAATAGTTATGCTGCACTAAAACTTGACATGATGAAGGCATACGACCTTGTGAACTGGTCTTACCTAAGATCAATTATGGAAAAGTTGGGCTTTGCTGCACCTTGGGTGTCTGTTGTGATGAATATGGTGAGCTCGGTATCCTTTTCAGTTATGTTTAATGGAGTGAAGTCAGAAGAGTTTAAACCCAGAAGAGGTATTCAATAGGGAGATCCAATCTCCTCATACCTTTTCTTGATAGCAGCGGTGGGCCTTTCGTGCCTTTTAAAATCCCACAATGAATCATCACAGCTCAGCGGCATTAAGGTGGCACCGTCGGCACCGGCGGTGAATCATCTTTTATTCACGGATGATAGCCTACTGTTCTTCAGGGCAAGTGTTAATGGAGCAGAGGAAGTTTCAAACCTATTGAATGCTTATTGCAAGGCGTCGGGACAGAGAATAATTAAAGAAAAATCATCAATCTTGTTTAGTAAGGGCTGCCCCAAGACAGTGTGTAACGCTGTCAAGGGATATTTGTAAGTTCATAATGAATCTTTGAGTGACAGATACCTGGGTATGCCAACTCATGTGGGACACTCAAAAAAGGGGGACGTTCAAATATTTGAGTGACAGGGTGTGGGATAAGGGTAAGGGCTGGATGAGCAAGTGCCTGTCAGCTGGCGGTAAAGATGTTCTTATTAAGTTAGTGGCCCAAGCTATCCCGGTTTTTTCTATGTCATGCTTCAAGCTCCCGAGAGGTTTGTGCGATCACATCAAGTCTATTATTAGAAAATTTTGGTGGGGGTGCAAGCAAGGTGAGCGCAAACCGGCTTGGGTGTCTTGGGATGTGATGACACGGCCAAAGCACTTGGGAGGTCTCGGGTTTAGGGACCTTGAGATCTTTAATTTGGCTTTGCTTGCAAGACAAGCATGGAGGCTTCTTCAGGAACCAGCAAGTTTGAGTGCAAGAATTCTCAAAGCAGCTTACTACCCGGACATGACAATTCTTACCGCGGAGTTAGGATCAAGACCTCCACAAATTTGGTGTGCTATTCTAGATGGGAGGGATTTACTCAAGCAAGGCATTATACGTCGGATTGTCAATGGGCAAAGAATGGATATTTGGGCTGGTAACTGGATACCGAAGGAGATACCACGCTCGATTACGTCGCTAGTGGCGGACCCTTCAAGGTATGTGCCGGAGCTACTAACCCTGGCTACAGCATCATGGAACGAGGCTTTAGTCCGAACTATTTTCCTTCACAAAGTTCTTTCCTAGCTCAAGCTTCATGGTACCTGGGCGGTCTATTTGCGTCGTGATGTGCGCAGCTCAGAGCATCACGTGAGTGCAGCGTTCTGTTTTAAGGTTAATCAGAGAGGAGTTGTCTTGTCCAGCTGAACAATAATACTATTACCTCTGTTCCAAAATATAAGTTGCTGGGGAGTTCAGTTTACACTCCCCCAACGACTTATATTTAGAAACGGAGGGACTACATTGTAGTCTGTAGGCGTAGGCCTGCAAGCTAGTCTTAGGGGTCCACCTTTTCTCTGTGCGCCTCGTGGCCCTTGTTGTCGACTTCCGCATGTACAGAACTGAGCAGTGGATTGATTATTATACCGTGGAAATTATTCCTGCTGTTTGTATCATGTTTAAACTCGATGAACGCCAAAGCTGACGAACTGATCTGGTAGAGAAGTGTTCGACATCTTCAAGATAAAAATCCGTTCCTAAGCCCTCCTGGCAATTAGTTCCAGCCAATACATCTTTCTGAATCAACGAATTGTTCTACTACAATTAATTTGTATGTGGAAGAAATACATGTACAGACAATGGGGATGGATCGAACTGCCGCGAATCGAAAGTAGTGGCTGAGAAGTCGAGAAGATTACAAATGGAGAAGGAAGCACACATTTTTTACGCATAAGAAGGAAGCACACCTTGATTCCATTGCCAAGATGCACACGCGCCCACCGCTTGTTCGCCAAATCCATGCTAGTGAGGTTGGGCTCTTACACATCGCGATTGTTTTTGCCTGATTTCTTGTTGCAATGAGAATGCTCTCTTACCTCCAGATCCATGGCATTTGAAGCTTGTTCCTCAAACATGGCAGACGGGAAGAGGAAGGAGGAAGAGACGAGATTATATCCGCCGAGTATTGCGTGATGGAAACTACCAGTCTCACACGCATCGCTTGTTTTTTGTTTTTTGAAACGGAGGCAAAAGATTTGCCTCATCGATTAATTAAGAAGAAGAGAGTTGCCCAGTTAATTGACGGAAAACCAGGCGAAAACCAACACATAGACCACATGTGGACTACTCGCTAATAAAGAAACTCGATGACCTCACAATCAACCCGATAAACCTACATAACACACAACAATCATGAACACTGGCGCTTCTATGTCGCAAAGAAACCCTCCAAAAAACCAAGGTTGAATACACCTGACGCCACCAAATCCACATAGACGTGCCACTCGAAGATGAAGGACGAAGAGGTTGAGTATCCTCCATTAAGCAGCCGCAGACACCTTATCAATTGCGCCACTCTTCTTGCCTATGCTCTTGAGAGCCTTCTTCACCTTTTTTTATCTTGCCCGTAGGAACCTCATCCGCTAGGAGGCAAGCAATAACCTTGCGAGACCCAGGACAAGCTTCCTCCAAAGAGGCAAGCAAGCCGCCAAGCATTTTCACGAAGACCACCTCATCAATACGTGCCCACATAGCGTCGCGGTCAAAGATGGGCGACCGAATGGGCTTCGGCACCTCGGAACTAGGTGTCAAAGCACCTACCTCATCAACCTTGGCACCCACTGAAGGCACCTGGTCAACAGCCTCAGGAGAGAGAGCAATAGCAGCGCCCAAACCTCCACGGTCCAAAAAGGCAAGAGGCTGACTAGGCTCCAACGACGATGGTGAGGTCGTAGTCAACATCGCCAAGTCCTCTTCAAGCGGCCCCATCTCTTTAGGTAGCACCATCGAAAGAGGCGAAGTGGGCTCCCCACAAAGCTTCTGCAACTCAGGCATAATCTGTAGCACCGGAGCCACGACCTCGACAACGGCATCACTCCCAGAAGCAATCGACATGACAGGCAGCAGCAACCGACATGATGTAGCACGAGGAGAGAGATCTCCATACATGCCTGCTTCCCCATCGACAGAACCAACCTGGATCTCAGGTAGCATGGACACATTGGGCGTTACCCTAGTCTGAAGCTCAAGCTGCGAAGACACATCCGACACCACCTCTAGTTTGGCGAGAGCGGCCTCCGCCCTCACCAAAACACTCCTGACTTGTGCAAACACTAGTAGAAAAAGGGTCAAATGTAGAGCTAATTAGTCCTAGTTTGCAACTGAACCGGCACTAATGGGACCATTAGTGCCGGTTCCAGAGGCTAGGCCAGCGGTAATCATTAGTACCGGTTCGTGGTGAACATTTAGTACCAGTTCTTGGCACGAACGGGTACTAAAGAGGTTGTTGCAGGTTGTGGATAGGCTGGGGGCCCAACAGAACCTTTAGTACCAGTTCGTGCCACGAACCGGTACAAAAGGGTTCTACTCACTTCGATCTACAGAGCTTTTTTAGTCCCACCTCGCTCGTCTAATAGAGATTTTACCACCTTAAATATGTTATTTCTCAAACTATCACAACCACTTGGTCTTCATTGAACTCTATGTGTAGGATTTGTGGCTGCAATAGGAGTCATCACCAGTTCCTAAACTGGTGAGGACTCCTATTGACAATTTAAATTGTACACAAAAAGATCAATGATGGTCAATGCATTTTTTAACATCATTTTTAACATCATTTACGCTAGGCACCTTTAATACCGGTTAATGGCATGAACCGGTACTAAAGTATCTTAGTAAGCTGATTTTTAGTCCCACCTCGCCAAGAGAGAGGCACTAGGAGCGGTTTATAAGCCTTGAGTGCACAGACAATGTGGGAGAGGCCCAATGTTCACCTACACGTTGCTTAGCTTCAAACCTTGAGGAATAGTGTAGACTGCACGGAGCTATATATGTAGAGTGCTTTGTACACATCTCCGAAAGGCTTGAAGCTAATTAACGAGCATTGCGCCTCTTTTTGCACTCCAGACTTTTTGTGTGTTCAAAATGCACCATTCAAATCCACATCATCAATTATCAGCCCTTTCTGAATTCATTTGGTATTTTTCATTCAATTACTGATTTGTTTTGAGAGAGCTAAATGACCGTGAAATTGAAAAGCACTACAAATTGAACTCTGAAAAGGTTGAAACTTGGCATGGTATCATCATTTCACCCACATGGCATGTGAAAAAAAGTAGAGAGGGTCACGGAAAAAACTGGATGCACTTCCTGTACAAAATGGACAATCTCTTTCGAAGTATCAGGGTTTAGGACGAAAACTCATATGATACAAAGGCATTGCATTTTTTTGAACTCCAAAGTTTTTGTGTGTTCAAAATGCACCATTCAAATCCACATCATCAATTATCAGCCCTTTCTGAATTCATTTGGTATTTTTCATTCATTTACTGATGATTTGTTTTGAGAGAGCTAAATGACCGTGAAATTAAAAAGCAGTACAAATTGAACTTTGAAAAGGTTGAATTGGCATGGTATCATCATTTCACCCACATGGCATGTGCAAAAAGTAGAGAGGGTCACGGCAAAAACGGGACGCACTTCGTGTACAAAATGGACAATCTCTTTCGAGGTTTCAGGGTTTAGGACGAAAACTCATATGATACAAAGGCATTGCATTTTTTGAACTCCGGAGTTTGTGTGTGTTCAAAATGCACCAT
>LR738712.1:700095789-700122459 GCA_902687465.1 Secale cereale | reverse complement strand
GATACTAAAGGGCTCCCGGCCCACGGAGCTGCCTCGTGCCACGTGGTTGCCCTTTAGCACCGGTTCGTGCTGAACCGGTACTAAAGGGGGGGCCTTTAGTGACCACACTTTAGTGCCGGTTATGGAACCGGCACTAAAGGGCCTTACGAACCGGTGCTATTGTCCGGTTCTACACTAGTGAAAGCAGTCACAAAGCTCAGTGCGAAGCAGCTCGATCTCCTCTGCCAACTCGACTTGCTGAGTTGAGACAACCTGGAACTGCACGTCTATCACGGAGACATCATCGGTGGATGTAGGCGATGGAGCAGGACATTGTGTCTGCGAAGCTAGGTGGACATGCTTCTTAGCACGGCAGAAGCGGGCGATGTGGCCAGATCGAAGGCAATCCGTGCATCGGATTGGATCCCTGCAAGAGTGTGCATAGTGACCTCGACGGAGGCATCGAAAACACCTGTCTCTCAGCCATGCCGGTGGGGTGCGCCGCATATTGCTAGCAGGGCGACGGAAAGCAACTGGATTCGAGCGGCGCCCCCTCGAGACAAGCTGCCAGCCCCCCAACGAATTCCCGCATGGAGCTTGACACACAGGAGCTGCCGCCGCCGACTCACAGCCGCCGACGCATCGCTTGTGGACTTGTGGACAAAAGCATGGGGCGGGTCAAGTCTAACAAATGGGTCATGTGTACAGTACCCCTACTAGCCCATCAAGCGTTGAGTGTCTGCCACAGCTATTGATTCCTAAATCTGCGCACATATCCTCATGCACCTGAGCCCACAATGAATGGTTACGATAGAAGGTACCGTGTAGCGCGTGCTACAAAAAATCACAAAGTTCTTTCCTAGCTCGAGCTTCATAGTACCTGCTATCTGGGTGGTCCAATTGCGTCGTGATGTGCGTAGCTCAGAGCATCACGTGAGTGCAGTGGTCTGCTTTAAGGTTAATCAGAGAGGAGTTGTCTTGTCCAGCTGAACAATAATACTACTCCCTTCGTTCGGAATTATTTGTCTTGGAAATGGATGTATCTACAACTAAAATATGTCTAGATACATCCATTTCTGCGACAAGTAATTCCGAACGGAGGGAGTACATTGTAGTGCCAACGCCATTTTAAAGATTCCTGTTTGCACACATAATATACCAAACTTCTGGGCATGGCACCCAGATAAGAAGGGCAATTTTAGTGTTAGTTCAGCATATAAATTCCTTCTAAAAGCTAAGATGCGGAGGGAGGAGTGGCTAGAAGGAAGAAGTGGATCATCTCATACCGAGCAGGACGAAAAATCATGGTGCTTCTTATGGAAATTAATGGTTCCGTCAAAGGTAACGATTTTCTTTTGGAGGCTTGCCCATCATTCACTACCAACGACAGATATTTTACAGAGGCGAAACATGGCAGTACAGGATGCGTGTCCATTGTGTGGTTGTGTGGATTCATGGCGACATGCTCTTGTGTCGTGCACCATGTCACGCTGTGTGTGGGCTCTGTCGGATGAAGCACTTGTTTCCCAAATGTCAGAGAACTTGGAAGCCAATGCGAAGATTTGGCTATTTCAATTAAATGAAACACTGGACCATGCAAGTTTCACACGGCTGGTAATCACCCTATGGTCTATCTGGTTTGTGAGGTAAAGGGCCATATATGAATCAGTTTCTCAGAGCCTACAGCAGACTACATCCTTTGTTAACAATTACATCCATGAGCTTGGTCAGGTGAACGCTAGGAATGAGCAACAAATAACACATACGGCTTCATCTGCACAGCAGAAGCGGTGGTTGCCACCCCCGAGTGGCATGGTGAAGGTTAATGTGGATGGAGCAGTTGCAAGGTCTCGACGCGAAGGAGCTGTTGCGGCGGTATGCCGAGACCAGGAGGGTTTATACCTGGGTTCATCAGCGGTTGTTTTCCAGGGAATTAATGATCCTCTGATGTTGGAGACTTACACTTGCCGGAAGCTTTGGCATTGGCAGAAGATCTTGCTACTTCCAATATTTGTGTGGCCTTAGACTATCAAGAAGTGGTTAATGATATCAACAGGCGGACAGGAGGTTCCAACGCCGCTTTGGTCCATGAAATAATGATTCGCTGTAATAGTTTTAATTCATACTCCTTTATTCACGAGCGTAGGAACCATAATTTCGAGGTTCATAATCTCGCCAAGTATGCTTGTAACCTAGGCCTATGTAGACATGTTTGGTTGGGTAATCCTCATGACCCAAACTTTATACCTATGTCGTTTGTTCTGAATGAACAAAAATGGCGAGATCTCTAAAAAAACATATATGGACTTGTAGTAGATTGTCATGAGCTTTCGTCACAGCTAATGGCTGAGTCCTCACGTCCATGCATGTGGTGCTAACATGCGGACTGTTCAGATCTCAGCTAGAACACACATTAATTATCATATCCTGTCATCATTTTTTATAGGCCACCGCCGTACTTTTTTTCTTTTCTTGACACTAATTGATACTTCTTGTTGGATGTCAACCGAGACAAGTATGTACACCATCTATCTGACTTGACAGATGAAAGTTAGTTTAATATTGACCAATAGACCTAAGATGCTAGTCATGAACGAATCCATATCATTTGTCTGTATTAGTCGATGTCGAGTGATCTTGCACTTTTTGTAATCGCCCATTGGCCAACTAGCTATTAGTTGCATGGATGAATTGTCTTATATGACATATGTTGCCCTCTTTGTTACAATGGAAGATTTCTAAGTGCGTCAAAAGAATATCCCAAAAGATGTTGTATCCATAGCTTTTACATTCTTTATTGAGATGTTGCACAAAAGTGGTGTATATACATATGTACAATGTTTCAAGTGTACACTGCATGAATTCGGTTACCTGATTATTGGATGGACATATCTCAATGCTTAATGGTGACACGCATATACTCCAAGTTCTTTTGTTCTGGTTAGCCCATTGTTGGAGGTGATAATCATATATATTACCATAAGCTAATCAGTACTTAATTAGCTTTGATAGATATGTACTCTTTCTGAATTTAATTTTAGGGAAGTCTAGATCAGAATATTAGCAGGTAAAATAACATCAGACTATACAGATACATAAATTCCAATATCAATGCAAGTTGGTGACATGTTAAGAACCTCTTTAACTTGTATGTACGATATTGACTTTTATCCATTGCAGGTCGGAGATTACATAGTTATCTCCAAGGACCGGGATGCAATTTTATTTTCTAGCGGCGGTTTTCTTGTATTGCTAAATCCATTAATATAGAGCATGTGGCTCCGTTGTACAAAGTTAATTAGATGAATTTTTCACCTGCAAAAAAAATTAATAGATTTTCAATAGCTCAATTTTATGTTTGGTGATCCATATCAATATTTACTCTCTACTAGGCCAGACTTTGCAAATCAAACCCATATCATAGATGCAAGTTTATTAAATAGATCTTAACCTGTTCATAACTGGTATAGCTACATGCTCTAATTTAATTACTGTGATGTGATCTTACCATAGTAGTATACTTCCTCCGTTCCTAAATATAAGTATTTTTAGATATTCCAATATGGACTACATATCTGTATGTAGTTCGTATTAATTCTCTAAAAAAACTTATATTTAGAAATGAAGGGAGTATTATGCAGTGAACAACTAGCCAGCCAACTAAAGATCCATAATCTTACCACATCAAGGACTGCACTCTAACCACCATTTATAAACTATACATTTGTAGATAAGATCATTTGGAAATATTCTCTAGGTGACACATCCACATCATGTTATCTATGGCTAAGCATTGAGATCTATGCGTCCAATGGATAAGAAACTAAGATACAAGCACCCCATCTATAGCATACATAGAGATTATAACATGGATGCACTTGACATACTGTCCACACCCATAATATATGATGACATACAGGTCCGTCCACACAATTAGACCTACTATTATTTGGCCTATGGATGCCTATAGAAAGACAAGATTGGTCGGCATATACTAACAGACAAAACAATATGGCTTCAATTTGACTATCTTAGGTCTTTTTGTCAATTTTGAGCTTACATGCATGGGTCAAGTAGATAGTCATGACCTTTCACCAAAGCTAATAGCTGAGGTCGCACGTACATGCATGTGGTGGTGACATGTGGAGTGTTCAAATCTTAGCTAGAATCAATGAAAAAAATAGCGCGCTACAGAAAATAGCGTGGCCCCTGAAAATATGCTATTAGCGTGCTATAGCGCGCTATAGCGTGCTATTAGCGAGGCATTGTACATCGATTTATTTAGCGAGACAATTCTCTATATGCTATAACGTGCTATTAGCGGCGATATAGCGCGCTATTTTTTTCATTGGCTAGAATGCACAAGAATTATCACATGCATGCTACTACTTAGTAATACAACAGCTGAATGACATCCATATACTACATCCTGCATGATTTCTTTTATATGCCACTGACATGAATCATATATGAAGTATATAGAGAAATTTATACATGTAGCTAGCCGCTCCTGGGGGATATAATTGCATAATATATTTACTATATCTGCAACTACTCCAAAGATATATAATTGTGTCTTTTGGTTGTAGGCAAACCAAGGCAAGTACCGAAATATCTAAGTTGTACATGTGCGTACACCAACTATCTGACTAGACACATTTAAACCATCTTCAAATTGACCAATAGACCTTATTAAGATACTAGTCAAAATGAATCCATATCCTTTGCTTGCATTAGTTGATGTCGAGCAATCTTGCACTTTCTATAATTGTCCATTGGCCAACTAGCACTTATTTTTACGGATAAATTGGTCTTTTATGATATATGTTTCCCTCTTGGTTACAATGAAAAGTTGCTAACTGCTTCAAAAGGATAAGTCAGCTAAATATGTTTTATTTACAGCTTTTACATTTTTATTGGTATGTTGTACAAAAGTTGTGTATGTACCTTGTGTTTACGTGTACACTACACGAATTTGTCTATTTATTAGATGCCCATATAACAATACTTAACGTGGCACGTGTATATTCCAAATTATTTTGTTCTACATGTATGTTATAATTTACTATTGTTTGTTAGTTCATTCTTCGATGTGATAAGCATTTATAGAACCATAAACTTACCAATATTTAGAAATTATAGTGAATTTAGATATTGCCTTGTGAGGCATCCTTATGTGGATAAAAAAAATCGTACCTGATCCAAACATGGAAAACTAGTCATGGTAGGTCCTTAGTTGGATTACATGTCTAAGTCGCATAGGGTGTTAAAAACCTAAAATAAAACTAATTAGATGCCCAAGACAAACCCACCAGAGGTGGGCACTAGCGCTCCAAGTATTCTATATATAGGATACCTCTAGCCTCTTATTCTCTCACAAAACACAACGAGATACAACTCCCCCACCATTCAACTAGCCCATTGAGTTCTCTTTTCCCCCTTCTTACAAACAATTGTCACCATGGCTAGTCCATTCGGTGTCTTTGTTTGCCTACTCATAGTGCTACCACAAATCCTAGCTATTTCTAGCCCAGACAATGAGATTGCCCCTCTTAAGACATGTCAGTTCCCTTGTATGACCGAGGTTAACTTGCACTTGTTCTTGCACCAATTCATCGATGGGCCAAACAACCCAAATCGCAATGAAGAAACCTTGAGTGTTACAAGTTTCCCCTTTGGGTTTGGGACAACGGTAGTCCATGATTGGACTCTTACCGAGACAACAAATTCTAGAGACACGGTTGTTGCACGTGTACAAGGTGTGCATGTCCAGGCTGGTTTAACCAAGCCTAACAGATGGTACATGACTCATAACATAGAGTTTCAGCAAGGAAGGTAATATGTTTCTCTATTTTTCAATATCTCCGTATATTTCATGAGTTTTTTGCATGTAACATTAAATTAAAGTCATTACCTCTACTATATATGTAGCTATGGTCTTACACACCTTACTGGTGTATAGACACATATTAATAGGTGTGCATTTGTCAAACTCTACATGCACTTCTAACCCTGCGGCGGAACTTGCTATTTTGAACATGAAACAGGTTTGCGGGGTCCACCCTTCAAGTGATGGGTATAACGGCAGGTTTGGAAAGTGGGCAGTGGTCTATTGTCGGTGGAACTGGTCAATTCATTATGGCACAGGGTATAATAAGTTTCACAAATCATCCAGCCTCTACTTTTGAAGATGGCATTAAAGAACTCAATATTCGTGTACGCTTCACAAGGGACATTACGCAGGCTGTAAGTATAATCTTAGGAGTTTATAATTAAATTCTTATGCCCTATTTGTTGAAGGGAAATGGATTGGACAGTGCATATTATCCTACTGGAACTGCATTACATTAAGATATTTGTGGACATTTCAAGTGCAAATTCATTCAAGGAGGTCCTATTTTAGCAACATTAGCCATATTTAACTAAATCAAATGCATGTTGAATGTTTTATGCATTTAGTTTATAGGGCATTGCATATATAGTAATGAAGCTTTATGTACGAATGCAAGACATGACACTAGCCATGGTTTCATTTTTCTCTGCAGGCTTGAGGTGCATCTCATCCGTTGAAAGACTAGCGTCGATGTCCGTAATTTGATGGGGAAATGTGTTTGCATTTTTCTTATAGTGTGATGGATCGTTGTTGTTGTGGTCCGCCTGTGTCATTAGAGTATGCGTTAGCATACCCTCTTTCTATCTCTCATTCAAAATGTGATGTGGGTTTCTAGCACGGTGGATATCTAGTCCTTAATCTGTGCCAACCCATCTATTTGTTGGTGTCTATGTAACGTTTTGGATGACGTGGAATAAATGGATCTTGTTTGTTTGACAAAGTCTTAACCCCATAGAATTACATTATTTGTGTTAATCATGCCACAAGCATATATGAAAACTTAAAGCAGAATAAATAATGAACACAACAGAACGGTCATTCATACACTTAATAGTGTCTATCCCGAAAGCAGTTTACGTCAAGGGTGCATTGGTTTATTGGAAGGAAAAAATCGATGTTACAGAAGTGAGGCTCTTAACCACAAGGACATGGGCTCCACCTTGACTCGAACAAGGCAGGGCTACAAGGCTGTACATAATTTTGTAGGAGTTGTGTGCACTGGCTCATAAAAACTGGATGCGACTTGTCCTTTCTTCACTTGTTTCTTGGTAGTCTTGTATTGTTTTGTTGTAAATTAATAGAAGAAGAAGTCAAGGTCATTGTGAGCAAGGATTAACTGAGAACGTAAGTGAACAAATTTAAAGCCTCGGTCATTGCAAGAAGATTTGATCGAGCTACTAGGCTGGTCACAATGGGCAGGAACATAAGGTAGTAACATAGTTTACCTTCACAGTGGGTAGGAACATGTAGGTAGTGTCATGCAACGATGCATTTATTAGCTTATAGACTCATTGTTTCTTGAAGTGTGTGATGTTCCGGTAACTTAGCTAGTTACCACAAGCACCTCACTCTTCATTAAATATGTGCCACATAAGCAACGTTGTATTGAAATATGTGATGTTACTCCTAAGTTCCACCCCATTATGACCAACCAAATATACTCCCTACGTCCCAATTTACTTGTGGCTGAAGTGGATGTACTTAATAAACATATTGTACTATATATATAGTAAGTACATGGATGTGGTTTTGTGTCTAGTTAGAATATTACATTGTGTAGGAATCTCATCAAATGTGTGATACTAATTAATAATGTATTACCTTCGTCTCCATTTATTTATTTATTTATTTATTTATTGACGAAAAACTTACAATCTATCCATCTCCAATCATGGCGGTACAAAGAACACTAGAGATAATAAAAATTGCAACCATGTTCGTGGACCACCTAACGGCAACTACAACGACTGGAGCGAGCCGAAGGCGCGCCGCCGTCATCGCTCCTTCCTCCTCGGAGCCGGAAAAACCTTGTTGTAATGGATAGTTGAAAAGTCATCGCGCTATGGCCCCATAGGACCAGCGCACCAGAGCAACAATCATAGGATCAAACATGTAAACACCCAAATGAAGACGAACAAAGACATGATCCAAACAAAACCACTGAAGATCAGCACCGACTGAATTCGATGAGATCCGACGGAGACACACCTCCACACGCCCTCCGACGAAGCTAGACGCAATCGAGATGAGGAATAGAATATGGGAGACATTATTCCTACTGAGGGACATTGCCGCCGCCACACAGCTCCAGCCAAGATGTTGAACCTAACGGAAATGAGAACGCTAGGTCCCTCCCGCTGGCGGGGGCCCAAGGTCTTCCGCACCTCCATGGCCCAAAGGCCATCGGAGATGAGGCGGACCGGTGGCGGTGCTGGCGGGAGAAGGAGAAAATTCTAGGATGTTTTCTTGTGACTTACGTTTCTAATTAGTTGTCTTGGATTAGACTAGATGTTAGTGTCAAGGATGTTGTTGATGCCGCTGATCAGATTGAGAGGAGGGAGGGACGAAGAGTTGAGAGAGTACGACAATGATGCATCCTACTCGAACTGGGTGGAGGAGGGGTTGTGTCCTATTTCGCCTTGCACGCCGGCTAGGGAGAGAGAGAGAGGGGGAGGGAGAGAGAGTGTGAGGGGCATGTGGTCATGGCTATGCCGATAATGTCCTGATGCCATTGTGCACCACCTCCATGCATGCATGTGGCTACTCCCATCTGTCATATCATCTCATCATGATCATGTACTAATCCTGATCCTGATCATGTTCGAGCCCTGATGTTGGTGTCAAGGGAAGTAGCCGTGTTGGCGCAGTCGATGTGCTCCTACTGCTAGTGGTAGCGTATCAACAAAAGAGCCCTGATGTTGGTGTCAAGGGAATTAGCCGTGTTGGCGCAGTCGGTGTGCTCCTACTGCTAGCGGTAGGGTATCAACAAAAGAGCACCAAGCATTGTAAACTCTTTACTATCTAAAATTGGTCATCTTATTTTTGAAGTGGTCAAGTATAAAATAATAATTCATGATAAGACAAGGAAGAATCTAACATATTGAGAGATAGAGCTCAGTATTTCATCATGATAGATAAACTCCTGAATATCATGCAAAGCCTAGAATTTATTTCATACCCGTTGCAACACACATGCTCTTTTGCTAAAAGTTAACTTTTATTAAAAATAATAAAATTCCCACCTTTAACCATATTATCAACGTTTATTAAGACTGAATATAAAAACGACGCGCAATGGCACATGAAGCTGGTTATGCCCATTTTTTCGGCCGATGCAACGCACGGGGCATTGTACTAGTATAAGTTTATGGAATTCCTTGTTTGGATCAGAAAATATAAAATGTGATTATGCACTTCAATTGCACACAAAGAGACTTCGCCTAGTTCCCATGTCATCGTCCACGCGTCCTTCCTGCGCCAACGACGTCGCAGTTCCGACTACCAAAAAGTACCAAGCGCCGTTAGAGGGCCTTCGCCCCGCGTCGGCCATTGTTGAGTTCGTCGTCCGAAGAACCATGGACTTGTGACGGGACGCGGCCCCGGACTTCACTGCCACTTCAGGACATTAGCGACGGATTTTACAGTGCGCGGAACACCATGCGTGGCATCCCGCGTTTGATCCAGTGGAGCTCGGAGCGCACAGCCTTATATACGTGCGTGGGCAGAGCTCCGCCTCACTCCTGACGAGCGTCGCCATGGCCGCTGTTGTGCTAGTCGTAGAGCTGGGTGCTGAGTGTGCATGGACAGAAGTGCGACACCTCCATCTTGCCGGATGGTATGGACAACTTCAATGGTGAGAAGAACGCCTCGTCGAATGCCAACTTGCTACGAGGGCATACATGCCATCAAGGCACGGCTTGGCCGGTCCTGCCTTCCGCAAGACTTGCTACGAGGCTTCCTACAAGGCCAGGCCACCGTCAGTCTGTGAGGAAGCTGCTTGGCAGGTCTAGGCTTCCTGCAAGGCCATTGATGCCATCAAGGCGCAGGACTCGGTGGCGGCTCCAGGAATTTGCTTCCGGATATTCTTGTGTATTCATTTTGCTAAAACCATTGCTGTTTTTCGAAAATTGTCACTATTTTGCCAAAATCAACACTGTTTTGTAAAAATCATGGGTATTCACACGAAGACCCAAGAATACCCCTAGCGCCGCCCCTGGCGCAGGTTGAGCTTTTCTGGACGGTGCAGCTTGGCCGGCGAGATGGGCGCTCGGCGGACGAGAACGCGGCGGCCGCTACCTCGTTGCCGATGGTCTCGCTGTCTCGCCGTTGAAGGCCAAGGTCGCCACGTCATCGTCGTCCGGATGTGCGCCGGGACTGACCATCAAACCTTCTGTTGGTGTCTAACCTTGCACTACCTCTCCCTCTAGCCTACCTCTCCCTCTCTGTGGCGTCGCTGTGGCTTCTGATCAACGAAGGAAGAAGAAAAATGAGAAGAACAGAGGACACGGTGGTGCTCCTGGCGCACGAACGCCCAGCCGCAACGACGGTCAAGTTTTTTCCTCAAGCAACAAACTCTGAGCTACACCACACTCGTCACAACGATCATCCAGGCGGTCTTATACCCAGGCCAGCGCTGGGCCACGACCCGCACGCCTCTACCCTCTTACCCGCCTGGTCCGGCCCGCTCAGCGTGCCCACGACGCGCTCGCCACGCTGAGCCCGCAACGGACGTGCGCCATAACCCCGCCCAGATCGCTAACTGCATGGCCTGCGCGCACACACACACGCACGGTGTCCACCTACACGGGCACCCCCGTGCACCACACGCATGGACACACGCACACCTACGCCACGGACCCGACGCGCCCGACACGCCCAGCCCGCGTCCATAGGCCACCGTCCTCGATGTCTGCGTCCGCCAGCAGTGTCTGCTCCGCCGCCGGCGTCTTCCGCAGCTGGCACACTCGCATTTGAAGTGGCCGCGCTCGCCACATCTGTAGCAGCGTCCGTGTCTCTTGTTCCCACTGCCCGATGCCGTGCTCGCCGCGCTGTCGTCGTCGTGGTCGTTGAAGCCGTCACCGCCCTGTCGTCGCTGACGCGCCTGCCATTGTGCCGCCGTGTACATCAACTGGCCATCCGCCCGCTCGCCGCCAGCTGCTCCATTCCGGCAACCGCGGCGTACAAGCGGTCCGGGACAGCGTCCAGGAGCTTCTTCACCATCGTCGGATCATCCAGCGTCGACCCCAGTCCAGCATAGCGAGCTGCCATGCCGCTGATCTTGCCGGCGAAGACATCCAGGGCCTCGCCGTCCTCCATTCGCAGTAGCTTGAAGTCGCTGCGAAGTGTGGCCGGCCGCGCCGCCCTGACGCGGTCAGCTCTGACGAACCGCGCCTTGAGGCTGCTCCACACCTCCGTCGCCGTCTTATTGGACGCGACCTGCAGCAGGAGATCCTCAGTGAGTGCGCCGAGCAGGTACGCCCGTGCCGGCTTGTCCTTTTTGGCAATCACCGCCGCCGTCACCGCGTCCTCCGCCGGCATTACCGCCTCCCACAGCCCGGCTGCATCCAGGTTTGCCTCCACCTTGATCGCCCGCGTGGTGTAGTTCTCACCAGTGAGCATCGGGACGGGCATCGGCAGCGAGCTCCCCGACCCGCCGGCGTACGGCACGATCGACATCTCCGGCCATCACCGTGGCTCTGATGCCAATTGGTGGTGTCTAACCTTGTCCTACCTCTCCGTCTAGCATACATCTCTCTGTCGCCTCGTTGTGGCTTCTTATCAACGGAGGAAGAAGAAAAAGGAGAAGAACAGAGGACACGGTGGTGCTCCTGGCGCACGAACGCCCAGCCGCAACGACGGCCAAGTTTTTCCGCAAGCAACAAACTTGAGCTACACCATACTCGTTACAATGATCATCTGGGCTGTCTCATACCCAGGCCAGTGCTGGGGTACGACCCGCACACCTCTACGCTCTTCCCCGCCTGGTCCGGCCCACTCAGCGCACCCACGACGTGCTCTTGCTCGCGCTCGCCACGCTGAGCCCGCAACGGACCTGCGCCATAACCCCACCCAGATCGCTAACTGAATGGCCTACACACACACACGCACGGTGTCCACCTACACGGGCACCCCCATGCACCACATGCACGCACACCTACCGACCCAGGGGCGGAGCCAGGATTTTGGTATAGGGGGCAAGCAAAGTTGATAAACCAAAAAAGTTATGTGCGGAAAAAACATACAATGTAATATCATATTAATGTCGTTTCAACGCAATAAAAATATAGTTACATTTGTGTTAGTCTAAATCTCTTCTGCAATTGCCAATAAAATCAAATTAATAATGAATATTTCCCTTTTAAATTTAGATTATCTTGCAATTCTGAAAAAGTCGTCTCCCTTTGGACCGGGATTGGCAACTTGCAACATTAGCCCCTTTAACTATATCATTAGGTTGGGAACCCAATACAACATGCTTAAAAATTAAATTAATCATTGGGATGTTTGACGGCGCTTTTCTTTTCATAACCCCTTTTTGAGTTTTGCGAATGCTTTTCATAACTACTTAGAAGATCAATCTATCAAAAGAAATTTCAAAGGAACTACCGTAGTAAATCACCATTAGAATAAGTAAAACTGGATATAGAATTCAGACGCGCATAGATGAGGGTTGAGAAAGAATAGCAGACTGTTTTAGTGATGCTAACCTTGACTAATTGACTTGGACCAGTCCAAGATTGCTCACCGCAGAGCCAGCGCCCGTTGATTTAATCGGACCAAATCGGACCCAAATCTGATGATGGCCATGGAGGGCAGGAGGCAGCCACAGCATCCAGCGCTTCGCCTCAAATCACGTCTGGGGTTTTAATCATTTTTTAGGGTAACTAACGACAAGGGCTATTGTTTGGAGAATCAAGGGCAGACGCCATGACCAAATTGGGCGTTATTATGGGCCTTTACCCTTTTGCAGATTTCTTTTGGAGTTATTAAGGGGGACCAAGTACAAATCGTCGATCGTTAGGAGAGCCAGGCCCCTGCTCCCCCCTCCGCCACTGCCTACACCTACGCTGCGGACCCGACGCACACGACACGCCCAGCATGCACTCATACACACGCTCGACGCGTTCGACGCGGCGCCACAGCTTATTTTGCTGTGGCGCCTTCTCTCCGGACGTGACTTGCGGCTGTCCGACCTGCCCTCTTCAGTTCTAAATAAACTAAATTCGTAACACATACAACTTGCTGACAGTTGGGGAGAAACTTTCAAGGACATACAATAGATGGATCTAGCGCGAGCTAAAAATAGAAGTGTCAGCCTTTTTTTTTCTTTTACCACGTGGCACATGTGGTAAGCAATTCAATCAAATAGTAAGAAAAAACTTCGACCTACTTTCGAACAGTAGTCCAATCGAGTGGCAAGAAGTTGACTGCAGCAGTTAGAGGCGAGAAATAGAGAAAAAAAGGTGGAGGGGGCGTTGCGAGAATCGAACTCGCGACCTCTCGCACCCAAAGCGAGAATCATACCACTAGACCAAACGCCCTTGATGCTATTAATTAAAATATTTCTTACTAATGCGAATTACATTTCCTCAATAGGCTAATTAAGTTGATACGAACTCCACTGAAGAAAACAAAAATGTCATGTGGCGGGAAGATTGGTTTTTCTCACACAGTAGAGAGGGTTAAACAAAATGGGAATTAGCGTGTCAGAACAGATTGGGAGTAAGTGTAGATGTACAGGCGGCAGAAACTAGACCACTGATCTCAGTATTGTGTTTTCTGTTTCTCCACCTTTGTCTTGATCTTGTGCTCCATGACCGCCTTCTCAGTGTCAAGGCCAAACATCCTGTTGAGGGCGTGCATGTTCTCATGTGTTTCATCAAGGGTGCGGCTGTCGGTGCCCTAGACTGATCGCTGGAGCTACGAGAAGGAAGGGGGTCACGGAGGGTTCGGGGGAGGAGAGGAGAGGCTAAAGGCCTCTTTCATGCAAATAAATTTGTAGGTCTAATCTTCAGCAACTTCTCCTCTGGAGATTCTTGATTATTCGGATATGAGACCATATGTATTTTTGTAGAGAAAGATGTAACGGCTCCCGGGTGCCCCTACACCCTCATGGACAGTAAATAAAAAAATTGAAACTTTCTGGACCAAAGATTGTATGTTCTTGCAAAGTTTCAGCCACAAATAAAATTTGTGGATCCCACACAAAAAAAACCCGCTCATAAGTGCACACAAACTATGAACACTAGTTTTGTTACCTCGTCGCCGAAGAAGGCCAAGGTCGCCACCCCATCGTCATCGGGATGTGCGTCGGTGCTGACCATCAAACCTTCTCTCCGACGGAGACTTGCGGCCGTCCGACCTGGCCTCTTCTGTTCTAGAGAAACTTTGGAGGACATATAATAGATGGATCTAGCGCGAGCTAAAAATAGAAGTTTCAGCCTCTCTTTTTTACCACATGACACACGCCGTAAGCAATTCAAAAAAAAAAGTTATCAACCTACTTTCGAACAATCATCCGTGTGGCAAGAAGTTCACGGAAGCAGTTAGAGCCTTAGAGGTGAGAAAATTTAAAAAAAAAATCAACCTACTTTCGAACAGTCATCCGAGTGGCAAGAAGTTTGAGGTGAAAAATAGAGAACAAAAATTTGGGGCGTTGCGAGAATCGAACTCGCGACCTCTCGCACCCAAAGCGAGAATCATACCACTAGACCAAATGCCCTTCATGCTAATTAATAAAATTATATTTTACTAATTCAAACAACATATCCTTAATAGGCTAAGTTAATTGTAATCTAAGTACACTGAAGAAAACACAAATGTCATGTGGCGGGCAAATTGATTTTTCTCACCCAGTAAGAGAGGGTTAAACACAAAATTGGAATTAGCATGTTAGAACAGATTGGGAGTAAATGTAGATGTACGGGCAGAAAGAGGCAGGACCGCTGGTCTCAGTTTTGGGTTTTATGTTTCTCCACCTTTGTCTTGATCTTTTGCTCCATGACCGCCTTCTCGGTGTCAAGGCCAAACATCATGTTAAGGGCGTGCATGTTCTCAAGTGTTTCATCAAGGGTGCGGTTGTCGGTGCCCTAGACTGATTGAGCTACGAGAAGGGAGGGGGTCACGGAGGGTTTGGGGGAGGAGAGGAGAGGCTAAAGGCCTCTTTCATGCAAATAAATTTGTAGGCCTAATCTTTAGGAACTTCTCCTCTAGAGATTCCTAATTATTCGCATACGGAACCGTATGGATTTTTTCTAGAGAAAGATGTAACAGCTCCCGGGTGCCCCTACACCCTCATCAACAGTAAATATATTAAAAAATCAAAAAAAACTGAAACTTTCAATGATCAAAGATTTGATGTTCTTGCAAAGTTTTGGCCACAAATAACATTCGTGGATCAGACACCAAAAAAACAAAATCACTGCTCATAATTAAGTGCACATAAACTTTGAACACTGGTTTTGTTTTTTTTAGGTGAGGGCTCCTCAAATGTTATTTGTAGCTGAAACTTTGCCAGATCTTCGAAAGTTTGACCATTGGATGTCACAAAGTTTCAGATTTCTTTATTTTTATTTATTTTTTGAATTTACTATTCATAGAGAGTGTAGGGGCACCTGGGTACCGAAAGTCACAATGTCTCATATTTTGACTGCATACTAACTTGCGTGAAACTTTTCCATGGAGAAGAACATGTTGCAAAGATCTGTATGTTCTCATGAGAACTATGACATACAAATAATTATTTAAAAATATTTCTTCACTGGATGCAACCAAATAATTTCAGTTACGTTTTCCTGCATTTAGAATCCTACTGAACCAAACGAACCCTAAAAATAAGAGACAGTGTTGTGGTGAACAAACTCATATATAAGATAAGTTTTGCCGATCTAGATCTCGTATGTTAAGTCAAGTGAGTATGTACAAGCTAGAATCCGGCCATCGCTAGCATGGCAGTGAATCAATACTAGTATTGGCAAACTGATAGGAGCTAGGGTTCTGCCCTGCCTTGGGCGTAGATTATAGGGGAAGGAGGGCTGCGGGCGAGGGCTGGCGCGCGGCGACCGGCGGCGAGGGTTGGCGGCGGCAGAGAGAGATGCGGCTAGGGTTAGGGTTTCCGGCTCCTCTGGGAGCCGGGCAATAGAATAATCTTATTGCTTAATCTCAAAAATAGGCTTACAACTTGTTTATATAACCATGCTATAAAGAAAAACTAAGATAACTTGCGGGCTAAGTTTGCCCGGTGGGCCTCCTACGGCTGTAGGTCCGGCCGGTCATAACATCTCTCCCCGCCTGCACAAACAGCTCGTCCTCAAGCTGAAAGTCTGGATAGTGCTGGCGGAACTCCTCGCGCTGCTCCCAAGTGGCGTCCTCCTCAGAAAGTCCAGCCCACTGAATCAACACGTACCAAGAGCCACGGCGTAGTTGGGCCTTCAACGCCTTCGCCGGTTCCAGAAGAAGACGCCCGTCGGTGATAGGTGGCAGCGCCGGAGGAACCGCGGGTGGCTCCCCACGGAAAGGCTTGAGCAGCCCCACATGGAAAACATCGTGGATACGTGCACCTGGCGGAAGTTGAAGGCGATAAGCCACCTTCCCAATGCGCTCCAGCACAGCAAAAGGACCGGCATAGCGAGGTCCTAGCTTCCTCCGCGCGCGTGGATCCAGTGACTGCGTAGAGCGATGAAGAAGACACAGCCACACCCACTCGCCCACCGCGTACTCCGCCTCGCGATGGCCGCCATCATAGTAGTGTTTGGCCAACTGCTGGGCCTGAAGAAGTCGTTGGCGGACCTCGGCCAACATCTCGTCGCGGTCCCGCATAAGAGCACCGGCCGCTTCGGTCCTTGCCAAAGCCGAATCAACCGGAAGAATCGGAGGAGGCAGCCGGCCGTAAACCACCTCAAAAGGCGTGGCGCGGAGGGCAGAGTTATAAGAGGTGTTGTAGCAGTACTCCGCCCACGAGAGCCAATCCACCCATGCGCGAGGACGATCACCTGTGACACAGCGTAAGTACATAGCAATCACCTTGTTAACGACCTTAGATTGGCCGTCTATCTGAGGGTGGAAGGCCGTGCTCAGGCGGAGTTTAACTCCCGCCAGCCTCAAGAGGTCGCGCCAAACGTGGCTCGTGAACACGGGGTCCCGATCACTGACGATCGAAGAGGGAAACCCGTGGAGACGGACAATACCGTCGAAGAAGGCCCGAGCGACCGAGGCCGCTCTGTAAGGATGCCCGAGCGCGATGAAGTGAGCATACTTCGAGAAGCGATCGACCACCGTGAGGATGACGGACTTGTCGCCCACCTTAGGTAGTCCCTCGATGTGAAGTCCATGGAGATGTCCGCCTAGACCTGCGATGGTACCTCCAATGGTTGGAGCAATCCAGCCGGGCGCAGGGTCTCCGTCTTGTTGCGTTGGCACGTCTCACAAGACCGCACCCAGTCACGGACCAGGGCGCGATCACCGGGAATATAGAAATCGGCGCGGAGACGCTGGAGCGTCTTCTGCATACCTTCATGGCCCGCCGAGTGAGCGAGCAGTAGCACCTGATGGCGGAGATCGTCATGCTCGGGAACAAAGACTCGGCGCCCATGGATAAGCAAGCCATCTGTGAAGCGCCATGGATCATCCAACTCCCCTGCAGCCAGCTGCTGCTGAAGGCGGCGGGCATCTGGTGCAGCCGCAGTCGCGCGCCTGATGTCGGTGAAGATGGCGAAAGAGGGCCCCGAGCGGACGCAGAACACCGCCCCCTCAGACGTGTCGTCGACGGTGTCGGCGTCTCGGCGGGACAGGGCATCGGCGACCGTGTTAAGACGGCCTGGACGATACTCAACCGTGAAGTCAAACCCAAAGAGTTTACTGATCCACTGGTGTTGCGGTACGGTCGAGAGCCTCTGATCCAGCATGAACTTGAGGCTGTAGTGGTCCGTGCGGATCCGGAAAGACCGACCCCAAAGATAGGGTCACCAGTGACGCACCGCCTGTACCAAGCCAATGAGCTCCCGCTCATAAGCCGCCAGCTTAAGGTGGCGGGCAGCAAAGGGTCGGCTGAAGAAAGTGAGGGGTCCATCGCCCTGATGGAGGACCGCACCGAAGGCGTCGCAGTCGACGGTGAATGGTTGGTCGAAATCAGGCATCTGTAGGACGGGGCCCGTCGTGAGGGCCTCGAATACTGTCGTGGCCTCCTCATCCCAAAGAAAATTGTCGCGACGAAGGAGACGCGTGAGCGAAGCCGCGATGATGCCGAACTCCCGGATGAATTTCCGGTAGTACCCCGCAAGGCCCAGAAAGCCGCGAAGAGCCCTTGGGGACTGCGGAATCGGCCAGGCAGAGACGGTCGCCACCTTGTCCGCATCCATGGCCTCCCTCTCGGCCGAGATGACGTGGCCGAGGTAAGCGACTGAAGTCGTCCCGAACGAGCACTTCGAGTGCTTCAGATGAAGGTGATGCGCCCGAAGCTCGTTGAAGACGATGGCGACGTGCTGGAGGTGCTCTGCCCAAGTAGCGCTGAAGATAAGAATGTCATCAAAGAAAACGAGCACAAACCGGCATAAGTATGGCCGCAGCACGTCGTTCATGAGAGCCTGAAAGGTCGCCGGGGCGTTGGCTAGTCCGAAGGGCATCACCAAGAACTCGAAGTGGCCGTGATGAGTCCAAAACACCGTCTTGGCAATGTCATCGGGGTGCATGCGCACCTGGTGGTACCCTGAGCGAAGATCAAGCTTGGTGAAGAAGCACGCCCCCATGTAGTTCATCTAAGAGCTCATCGACCACCAGTATCGGAAACTTGTCCTTCAATGTCACAGCATTAAGGCCACGGTAATCGATGCAGAAGCGCCACGTGCCGTCCGACTTGCGGACGAGGAGCACCGGCACGGTGAATGGTGACGTAGAGATCCGGATGATGCCGGCGGCGAGCATGAGCGCGCACTGCCGCTCCAGCTCGTCCTTCTGCAACTGAGGGTACCGGTAGGGTCGCATGGCCACCGGTGGCGAGCCTGGCTGAAGGTCAATACAATGATCGTAGGCTCGGGTGGGTGGCAGGCCCTTCGGCTCCTCGAAGAGGTCACGGTGCTGCTGTAGGAGGAGGTCCAGAAGAGGATGCTCGGTCTCGGCAGAGGCTGCGGCCAACTGAAGTTGTGGTGGCGCCGGCTTGCCCCCGATGCCCTCCCACTGGATGCGGCGACCGAGACGCCAGAATGTCATCGTCAGGGCGTCAAAGTCCCAAAGTATGGGCCTGAGAGTCCGTAGAAAGTCGACGCCGAGGATGAAGTCGAAGCAGCCCAAATCGATGCCGGTGCATGTGATGGTGAAGTTCTCCTCGCCGATGGTGATGGGCACGTCTCGTGCAAGCCCATGGCAATGTAGGCGGTCGCCGTTAGCCACGGTGACTCGAAGTTGCTCCCCACCCGTCGGCTGGAGTGCGAGGCGCCGCATGGTGGACTCCGGCAGAAAGTTATGTGTGGAGCCCGTGTCGAGACGAGCGATCAGCCGCTCGTCGTGGATCGTCACGGGCAGGAGCATCGTCCGCTCGTCGCGGATGCCGGCCAGCGCGTGGAGCGATACGACGAGTGTGGTGGCCTGCACAGGTGGCGGCGCTGGTTCCACGGCCGCGCGTTGGCGAGGCCGTCATCGGCTGTGTCCTCCTCCGTAGCGTCGATGGTCTCCAAGTAGAAGAGGCGCGGGCAGACATGGCCCGATGTGTAGGGCCCGTCACAGTTGAAGCAAAGCCCCAGGCGCCAGCGCTCGAGCTGCTCCGCCTGAGTCAGACGCCGAAAAGGGCGCGTCGCGGCCGGGATGGCCGCTGGTGCGACGGTCGGCGGGGAAGGGGCCGTCGGAGGCGGGCGGGAGTGTGGTCGACCCCCTCGTGGTGCCGGCATCGGTGGTAAAGCCTGGGCGCGGCGCTCGAAAGCCCGAGCGTAGTACATGGCCGTCTGTAGGTCTTGGGGTCCCTTCAACTCGACGTCCACGCGGATGTGGTCGGGAAGGCCTCCAATAAAGAGCTCGGCCCGCTGGAGGGCCGTCACGCCCGGCGCATGACATGCCAGGGCCTGGAAGCGGTCGGCGAAATCCTGTACCGTAGAGGTGAAGGGTAGACGGCCCAGTTCGGCCAGGCGGCTCTCGCGAACTGGCGGTCCAAAGCGGAGAAGGCACAGCTCCCGGAAGCGCTCCCACGGAGGCATGCCGCCCTCGTCCTGCTCGAGGGCGTAGTACCACGTCTGGGCTGCCCCGCGGAGGTGGTAGGAGGCCAGCCAGGTGCGCTCGGATGCAAGTGTGCGCTGGCCACGGAAGAACTGCTCGCACTGGTTGAGCCAGTTAAGCGGGTCGTCCGTACCGTCAAACGTGGCGAAGTCGATCTTGGCGAACCGGGGGGTGTTGGGGCCGGCGCGCCCGGACCAATCGGCTCGGCTGTCCGTAGTAGTGATGAGGCCGGAGCGCGATCGACGGTGGGAGGGCCGGCGTGGGCCGCTCCAGAGCTGGCCGAGGCCCCCGGCGAGAGCGTGGGCTCCGGTGGATAGCCCGCCTCCGTGAACACGGGCGGTGACGACGTCCCGGTGAGCCAGGCGGGCATCTGAGATGGCGATGACGGAAATCGGACCTGCTGGATGGGTAAGTCGGCCGGCGTGGACTGCCCTAGCCCGAAGCTGGGCGGCGGAGGCGGCTGGGTTGGTGCGGACGTCGGGAACGGCGCGGCCTGACCCGACCCTGGCCATTGGGGCCACTGCGGCGCGGGGGCGGGCGCGGTCAGCGCTGGCGGCGCCGTAAGCGCCAGTGCGGACCACGGCGGCCACGAGAGCGCGGGGGCGGGGGGCTGTGGTGCCCCGGCGAGTGCCGCGGGGACGGAGTACCATGGCAGTGCCGGCGGCCCGGCGGCTGGGGCGGAGGCGGCCCGTACGGCCCCGCCAAGAAGAGCCGGATGCCCTGGACCGCGACGACCAGGTCGTTGAGGACGCCGGTCATGGCCTCCGGCGTGTAGATGATCGGCGCGGGGGAGGACGAGGGCGGCAGCCCCGTGGCGGGAGGGGGCGCCTGGCCCAGCGATGCGCCGGCTGGGCCGAGCGGCGCCGCTGGAAGGATCGGCGGTGGCCCCGTGGTGGCACCCGGGGATGGCGCGGCGGCGGTGGTGGCGGGGGAACAGCGAGGGAAGCGGTGGTGGAGCTGACATGGTCGAAACTGAGCTAGATGATACCAAGGTGATAGGAGCTAGGGTTCTGCCCTGCCTTGGGCGTAGATTATAGGGGAAGGAGGGTTGCGGGCGAGGGCTGGCGCGCGGCGGCCGGCGGCGAGGCGCCATCCTAGCGCGAGGGTTGGCGGCGGCAGAGAGAGATGCGGCTAGGGTTAGGGTTTCCGGCTCCTCTGGGAGCCGGGCAATAGAATAGTCTTATTGCTTAATCTTAAAAATAGTCTTATAACTTGTTTATATAACCATGCTATAAAGAAAAACTAAGATAACTTGCGGGCTAAGTTTGCCCGGTGGGCCTCCTACGGCTGTAGGTCCGGCCGGTCATAACACAAACCATTTACTCGGGCCAGCTGAATGATAAATGCGGTGTTTTCGGTGTGAACAATCAAGACAGTCGTGTCATTCAATTTCATGCCCATGAACAACCGTTAATATGACAATTTGAGAAAGTGGGGTCGGATGAATGGTTATATCATCCACTGTAGAATGTGAGACTTCCATGTATCTCAATATTTTTGGTTTGATTTTGATTGACAATTAGAACAATAAAATAGTACTACGAAGAATTATGCAATACAATGTGGTTTCACTTAATAAAAATTGGAATCCAGTGGTATTAGTTTTGTTCTACCATGTAACTCGTGTCTTATTAATGAACACTTCTTGATCAAGCTTAAATATTGAAATATGTACAGGTCTTACATCCTACAATGAGAAAAGCACCATTGCACATAGCTTGAGGCAGAGACACCTCCAATCTCCCGCCTTTATGAGGTAAACTTTTTAAAAATCAATAGAGTTTGTTTGATTTGTTATTATTCAGTTCATAGGAATTTAATTTCGACAATGCAACCATTTTTGTAATAAACATCACCGTGCCCTGTCTCTAGATTTCTTCTTTATTTTTAGAACAGCTGTGTATAATCAAACTGTGCACTCCACTGATTTTTCTGTGGTGCAATCAAGATTTTCTTGTGATAAAGTGTCGGTGTGTGAACTATCAAGACGAGCCATGCACTCATTCATGACCTAGTCCAGTAAGCATACGTGTTCCAGCAGGCTGAGATTCCAATGCATGCATGCACCTCTTAGTGAATGTACGTACCATAGACATAAGTGCAGTATGTAACGCTGTTGGTGTGTGTATGAACGAGACGGGGCATGCATTCGTGACAGTGAACAGAACAACCATCAACATGACGACCCAGTGGGATGGAGTCGTGGAGGAGACACCGACCTAGAGGGATGAACAGAACAACCATTCACGCGCACTCCCGAGTACCACACCATCGTTAAGTTCGTAACATATGGCTATAACTTTGAGTGGGAACGTGGTGGACACGGTGGCCTTCAGTCTCTGCTATCTCACCATTAGTTTTTCCAGAAGGATCCGTGTCATTTAATTCAGTAGATGTACAATTGGTTTCAGAAACTGTAGTGAATTTTGCCAGTGGACATGTGAGCCATCGATATAGAGTCCTGTTCATCCCTTGGTTGGATTTCAAGTCCTACTTGCATAGGGTGTTGAATGCCAACCTAAAACTAATTGAACGTCTAAGACAAAGTCACCCAAGGTAGGCACTAGCACTCCACACTTTCTATATATATACGCACCTCTACCCTCTTATTCACTCAAAAAACAAGGGAGACACAACTTCCCACCGTTCTAGTAGCACATTGAGCTCTCTTTTCCCCTTCTTGCTAACAATTATGACCATGGCTGGTCCATTTGTCGCCTTTGTTTGTTTACTCATCGTGCTACCTCAAATCCAGGCCGTTTCTATCCCCTACAATGGGACTGTACCTCTTCAGGGGTGTCAGATCCCTTGCATGACCGAGGTTAACTTGCACTTATTCTTGCACCAATTCGTCGACGGACCAAACCAGCCAAATCGCAATGAGGAAACCTTGCTCCAAACAAGTTTTCCTTTTGGGTTTGGGACGACGATAGTCCATGACTGGACTCTTACCGAGACAACAAATTCCAAAGATGCTGTTGTTGCGCGTGCACAAGGTGTGCATGTCCAGGCTGGTTTAACCAAGGATAATAGATGGTACATGACTCAGAACATAGAGTTTGAGCAAGGAAGGTAATATGTTCTCTATTTCACTGTTTGTGAATATCTCGGTATATTTCGTGAGTTCTTTCACCCGCGACATTGAAGTTATGTGCTTGCCTCTATTATATTTGTAGCTAAGGATTTTACACAACCTACTGATGTACATGTAGTCATGTACATATTAATAGTTGTGCATTTGTTAAAAGCTACATGCACTTCTAACCTTGTGGCCGAACCTGTTTTGCACATGAAATAGGTTTGCAGGGTCCACCCTTCAGGTGATTGGCATAACAGCGGGTTTGGAAAGTGGTCAGTGGTCCATTGTCGGTGGGACTGGTCAATTCATTATGGCACAGGGTATAATAAGTTTCACAAATCATCCTGCCTCTACTTGGGAAGATGGTATTAAAGAACTTAATATCCGTGTACGCTACACGACTCCGCAACCTGTAAGTATAATTTTCAAAAGTATATATCCAAATTGTAATTGTTCTACTTTTTGGAAGGAAACAATAGGACATTAGAAAGCATCCTACTAAAAATGCAATATATTAAGAAACATGTGCACGTGCAGAGCAAATGCATTAAATCACGTTATATTTTCAACTACACTAGACGACATCCGCACTTTGTTGTAGGTATGCTCTACACAATATATTTCACTGAGATTTAATATAGGGAGGATGAATATTTGGGGTAAATAATATGAGAACTAAAACTGAAAATACATATGACTAATTGTGTTTGATTATTGTATATTTTTAAATAATTTAAAAAAATGTATATCCACAATAATATAATGAAAATTCGCATGCATGTTTGCACGTTGAGGTGGGTTTTGTCCTATGTGTGATTGCATACTGAGGTGGACCTTTTCCATTGCATGATCCATGCTGATGTGACATGCCTGCATGTTGAGGGAAATAGGCCAGTCAATGATAGCAATTTAAAAATAGAAGATTAGCCATGTTTAACTAAACAAAATAATTTTTTACACATTTAATTTGTAGTGGGTTGCATATCAAGTAACAAAGCTTTATGTACGCACACATGACATGACACAAGCCATGTTTTCACTTATTTTTCTGCAGGCTTGAGATGCAGCTCGTTTGTTGAAAAATATAGCCGGCATGAGGAATTTGATGGAAACAATGTATTTGCACAGTTTCTTGCGGCGTGATGGATCGTTATTGTGGTCCGCTGTGTCTTGAGAGTATGCATTAGCATACCCTCTTTCTATCTTTCATTCAAAATATGATGTAGGTTTATATAGCATGGTCGATATCCAGTCCTTAATCCATGCCATCGATCCCATCTGTTTGTCGGTGTCTATGTAATGTCTTGGATATGGTTTGCAAAATAATGAGGCTTGTTTGTTTGAGAAACTGTTATCCCCAAAGAACGGTATTATGTGTATAATCATGCCACGGGTGGACTATTCAATAAGCCATCGGAAACAATTTGTAGTGAACTCAGTGGCGAAACCATGTATGAGCTGTGTAGTCACATGACTACACAACTTTTTGACAAAATTGTCATACAATAAGTAGATATCATGCAGAAAAATCATAAATAGATACATATGACTGCATAATTTTGAACTGACTACACATGGATGAATTCCTGGCACCGCCATTGAGTGAACTTCATTGCACCAACCGTTACAATCGTTTGGCCTGGCAGCACATAATGTACTGATTTAGAATCATGACACGGGTTGCTTTCTTGTGTTTGGATGGCCTAATTAATCCCGGTTTATCTAGCATTCATTTTTGTTTTTTTATGCTTAATGTCCACTGTTGGTGAGTATGCATTTTTTTCCACTAGATTGATTTCTTTATACACGTTATGTTGTCCGTTTTTTACCCTTATTCAGACGATAACCAATCGAAGATACAAGGGCGTTGTGCACCGAGTTATTGGCAATGCTGATGTTGGTGCCTGTTTGTCAGTGCCAATCGTTCCATGATGTTGACATCAGATTTTGGCACGGTCAATAACTTAATTAATATGACCTTAGATGGAGAAGTGATCTACATAAAAGAGTTTCGTAATGTCCATATGAACATCTTTGAAGTTTGGGCCATCGCCATCCAATCTTATCTCGAAGGCCAAAGTTGTGTTCGAAATACTGAGATTTTGTATTCAGGATACTAATCGGCTGATTACGCCCCGAAGACGGCCTCATATGGAAAAACTTTCTACATGAATTGTCTTCGTCTCGTCGAAACGGTTGATTTTCGTATAAAAATCGTTCCAATCCGAATTCGTATGCAAAACTTCGAGCCATCCGAATGCAGCCCTGTCACGAGCCAGAAGTGGCGTGCCTCATCATCCACATGTCTGGTGGGTAGCGTGAATAATAGCCTGTTTTGGGCGAGCGATTTGACCCTGAAGACTGCCTCAAATCAAAAAACGTTTTCATTCAAATCCGGAGTTTTCATTCAAAAAACGAGCGATTCGAGGTTTCAGGGTTTAGGACGAAAACTCATATGATACAAAGGCATTGCATTTTTTTGAACTCCGGAGTTTTTGTGTGTTCAAAATGCACCATTCAAATCCACATCATCAATTATGAGCCCTTTCTGAATTCATTTGGTATTTTTCATTCATTTACTGATGATTTGTTTTGAGAGAGCTAAAAGACCGTGAAATTGAAAGGCAGTACAAATTGAACTCTGAAAAGGTTGTAACTTGGCATGGTATCATCAATTCACCCACATGGCATGTGCAAAAAAGTAGAGAGGGTCACGACAAAAACTGGATGCACTTCGTGTACAAAATGGACAATCTCTTTCGAGGTTTCAGGGTTTAGGAGGAAAACTAATATGATACAAAGGCATTGCATCTTTTTGAACTCCATAGTTTTTGTGTGTTCAAAATGCACCACTCAAATCCACATCATCAATTATCAGCCCTTTCTGAATTCATTTGGTATTTTTCATTCATTTACTGATGATTTGTTTTGAGAGAGCTAAATGACCGTGAAATTGAAAAGCAGTACAAATTGAACTCTAAAAAGGATGTAACCTGGCATGGTATCATCATTTCATCCACATGGCATGTGCAAAAAAGTAGAGAGGGTCATGGCAAAAACTGGATGCACTTCGTGTACAAAATGGACAATCTCTTTTGAGGTTTTAGTGTTTAGGACGAAAACTCATATGATACAATGGCATTGCTTTTTTTTGAACTCCAGAGTTTTTGTGTGTTCAAAATGCACCATTCAAATCCACATCATCAATTATCAGCCCTTTCTGAATTCATTTGGTATTTTTCATTCATTTACTCATGATTTGTTTTGAGAGAGCTAAATGACCGTGAAATTGAAAAGCAGTGCAAATTGAACTCTGAAACGGTTGAAACTTGGCATGGTATCATCATTTCACCCACATGGCATGTGCAAAAAAGTAGAGAGGGTCACTGCAAAAACTGGATGCACTTCGTGTACAAAATGGACAATCCCTTTCGAGGTTTCAGGGTTTAGGACGAAAACTCATATGATACAAAGGCATTGCATTTTTTTGAACTCCTTAGTTTTTGTGTGTTCAAAATGC
>LR738712.1:700040826-700081341 GCA_902687465.1 Secale cereale | reverse complement strand
CAGAGCCTACAGCAGACTACATCCTTTGTTAACAATTACATCCATGAGCTTGGTCAGGTGAACGCTAGGAATGAGCAACAAATAACACATACGGCTTCATCTGCACAGCAGAAGCGGTGGTTGCCACCCCCGAGTGGCATGGTGAAGGTTAATGTGGATGGAGCAGTTGCAAGGTCTCGACGCGAAGGAGCTGTTGCGGCGGTATGCCGAGACCAGGAGGGTTTATACCTGGGTTCATCAGCGGTTGTTTTCCAGGGAATTAATGATCCTCTGATGTTGGAGACTTACACTTGCCGGAAGCTTTGGCATTGGCAGAAGATCTTGCTACTTCCAATATTTGTGTGGCCTTAGACTATCAAGAAGTGGTTAATGATATCAACAGGCGGACAGGAGGTTCCAACGCCGCTTTGGTCCATGAAATAATGATTCGCTGTAATAGTTTTAATTCATACTCCTTTATTCACGAGCGTAGGAACCATAATTTCGAGGTTCATAATCTCGCCAAGTATGCTTGTAACCTAGGCCTATGTAGACATGTTTGGTTGGGTAATCCTCATGACCCAAACTTTATACCTATGTCGTTTGTTCTGAATGAACAAAAATGGCGAGATCTCTAAAAAAACATATATGGACTTGTAGTAGATTGTCATGAGCTTTCGTCACAGCTAATGGCTGAGTCCTCACGTCCATGCATGTGGTGCTAACATGCGGACTGTTCAGATCTCAGCTAGAACACACATTAATTATCATATCCTGTCATCATTTTTTATAGGCCACCGCCGTACTTTTTTTCTTTTCTTGACACTAATTGATACTTCTTGTTGGATGTCAACCGAGACAAGTATGTACACCATCTATCTGACTTGACAGATGAAAGTTAGTTTAATATTGACCAATAGACCTAAGATGCTAGTCATGAACGAATCCATATCATTTGTCTGTATTAGTCGATGTCGAGTGATCTTGCACTTTTTGTAATCGCCCATTGGCCAACTAGCTATTAGTTGCATGGATGAATTGTCTTATATGACATATGTTGCCCTCTTTGTTACAATGGAAGATTTCTAAGTGCGTCAAAAGAATATCCCAAAAGATGTTGTATCCATAGCTTTTACATTCTTTATTGAGATGTTGCACAAAAGTGGTGTATATACATATGTACAATGTTTCAAGTGTACACTGCATGAATTCGGTTACCTGATTATTGGATGGACATATCTCAATGCTTAATGGTGACACGCATATACTCCAAGTTCTTTTGTTCTGGTTAGCCCATTGTTGGAGGTGATAATCATATATATTACCATAAGCTAATCAGTACTTAATTAGCTTTGATAGATATGTACTCTTTCTGAATTTAATTTTAGGGAAGTCTAGATCAGAATATTAGCAGGTAAAATAACATCAGACTATACAGATACATAAATTCCAATATCAATGCAAGTTGGTGACATGTTAAGAACCTCTTTAACTTGTATGTACGATATTGACTTTTATCCATTGCAGGTCGGAGATTACATAGTTATCTCCAAGGACCGGGATGCAATTTTATTTTCTAGCGGCGGTTTTCTTGTATTGCTAAATCCATTAATATAGAGCATGTGGCTCCGTTGTACAAAGTTAATTAGATGAATTTTTCACCTGCAAAAAAAATTAATAGATTTTCAATAGCTCAATTTTATGTTTGGTGATCCATATCAATATTTACTCTCTACTAGGCCAGACTTTGCAAATCAAACCCATATCATAGATGCAAGTTTATTAAATAGATCTTAACCTGTTCATAACTGGTATAGCTACATGCTCTAATTTAATTACTGTGATGTGATCTTACCATAGTAGTATACTTCCTCCGTTCCTAAATATAAGTATTTTTAGATATTCCAATATGGACTACATATCTGTATGTAGTTCGTATTAATTCTCTAAAAAAACTTATATTTAGAAATGAAGGGAGTATTATGCAGTGAACAACTAGCCAGCCAACTAAAGATCCATAATCTTACCACATCAAGGACTGCACTCTAACCACCATTTATAAACTATACATTTGTAGATAAGATCATTTGGAAATATTCTCTAGGTGACACATCCACATCATGTTATCTATGGCTAAGCATTGAGATCTATGCGTCCAATGGATAAGAAACTAAGATACAAGCACCCCATCTATAGCATACATAGAGATTATAACATGGATGCACTTGACATACTGTCCACACCCATAATATATGATGACATACAGGTCCGTCCACACAATTAGACCTACTATTATTTGGCCTATGGATGCCTATAGAAAGACAAGATTGGTCGGCATATACTAACAGACAAAACAATATGGCTTCAATTTGACTATCTTAGGTCTTTTTGTCAATTTTGAGCTTACATGCATGGGTCAAGTAGATAGTCATGACCTTTCACCAAAGCTAATAGCTGAGGTCGCACGTACATGCATGTGGTGGTGACATGTGGAGTGTTCAAATCTTAGCTAGAATGCACAAGAATTATCACATGCATGCTACTACTTAGTAATACAACAGCTGAATGACATCCATATACTACATCCTGCATGATTTCTTTTATATGCCACTGACATGAATCATATATGAAGTATATAGAGAAATTTATACATGTAGCTAGCCGCTCCTGGGGGATATAATTGCATAATATATTTACTATATCTGCAACTACTCCAAAGATATATAATTGTGTCTTTTGGTTGTAGGCAAACCAAGGCAAGTACCGAAATATCTAAGTTGTACATGTGCGTACACCAACTATCTGACTAGACACATTTAAACCATCTTCAAATTGACCAATAGACCTTATTAAGATACTAGTCAAAATGAATCCATATCCTTTGCTTGCATTAGTTGATGTCGAGCAATCTTGCACTTTCTATAATTGTCCATTGGCCAACTAGCACTTATTTTTACGGATAAATTGGTCTTTTATGATATATGTTTCCCTCTTGGTTACAATGAAAAGTTGCTAACTGCTTCAAAAGGATAAGTCAGCTAAATATGTTTTATTTACAGCTTTTACATTTTTATCGGTATGTTGTACAAAAGTTGTGTATGTACCTTGTGTTTACGTGTACACTACACGAATTTGTCTATTTATTAGATGCCCATATAACAATACTTAACGTGGCACGTGTATATTCCAAATTATTTTGTTCTACATGTATGTTATAATTTACTATTGTTTGTTAGTTCATTCTTCGATGTGATAAGCATTTATAGAACCATAAACTTACCAATATTTAGAAATTATAGTGAATTTAGATATTGCCTTGTGAGGCATCCTTATGTGGATAAAAAAAATCGTACCTGATCCAAACATGGAAAACTAGTCATGTTAGGTCCTTAGTTGGATTACATGTCTAAGTCGCATAGGGTGTTAAAAACCTAAAATAAAACTAATTAGATGCCCAAGACAAACCCACCAGAGGTGGGCACTAGCGCTCCAAGTATTCTATATATAGGATACCTCTAGCCTCTTATTCTCTCACAAAACACAACGAGATACAACTCCCCCACCATTCAACTAGCCCATTGAGTTCTCTTTTCCCCCTTCTTACAAACAATTGTCACCATGGCTAGTCCATTCGGTGTCTTTGTTTGCCTACTCATAGTGCTACCACAAATCCTAGCTATTTCTAGCCCAGACAATGAGATTGCCCCTCTTAAGACATGTCAGTTCCCTTGTATGACCGAGGTTAACTTGCACTTGTTCTTGCACCAATTCATCGATGGGCCAAACAACCCAAATCGCAATGAAGAAACCTTGAGTGTTACAAGTTTCCCCTTTGGGTTTGGGACAACGGTAGTCCATGATTGGACTCTTACCGAGACAACAAATTCCAGAGACACGGTTGTTGCACGTGTACAAGGTGTGCATGTCCAGGCTGGTTTAACCAAGCCTAACAGATGGTACATGACTCATAACATAGAGTTTCAGCAAGGAAGGTAATATGTTTCTCTATTTTTCAATATCTCCGTATATTTCATGAGTTTTTTGCATGTAACATTAAATTAAAGTCATTACCTCTACTATATATGTAGCTATGGTCTTACACACCTTACTGGTGTATAGACACATATTAATAGGTGTGCATTTGTCAAACTCTACATGCACTTCTAACCCTGCGGCGGAACTTGCTATTTTGAACATGAAACAGGTTTGCGGGGTCCACCCTTCAAGTGATGGGTATAACGGCAGGTTTGGAAAGTGGGCAGTGGTCTATTGTCGGTGGAACTGGTCAATTCATTATGGCACAGGGTATAATAAGTTTCACAAATCATCCAGCCTCTACTTTTGAAGATGGCATTAAAGAACTCAATATTCGTGTACGCTTCACAAGGGACATTACGCAGGCTGTAAGTATAATCTTAGGAGTTTATAATTAAATTCTTATGCCCTATTTGTTGAAGGGAAATGGATTGGACAGTGCATATTATCCTACTGGAACTGCATTACATTAAGATATTTGTGGACATTTCAAGTGCAAATTCATTCAAGGAGGTCCTATTTTAGCAACATTAGCCATATTTAACTAAATCAAATGCATGTTGAATGTTTTATGCATTTAGTTTATAGGGCATTGCATATATAGTAATGAAGCTTTATGTACGAATGCAAGACATGACACTAGCCATGGTTTCATTTTTCTCTGCAGGCTTGAGGTGCATCTCATCCGTTGAAAGACTAGCGTCGATGTCCGTAATTTGATGGGGAAATGTGTTTGCATTTTTCTTATAGTGTGATGGATCGTTGTTGTTGTGGTCCGCCTGTGTCATTAGAGTATGCGTTAGCATACCCTCTTTCTATCTCTCATTCAAAATGTGATGTGGGTTTCTAGCACGGTGGATATCTAGTCCTTAATCTGTGCCAACCCATCTATTTGTTGGTGTCTATGTAACGTTTTGGATGATGTGGAATAAATGGATCTTGTTTGTTTGACAAAGTCTTAACCCCATAGAATTACATTATTTGTGTTAATCATGCCACAAGCATATATGAAAACTTAAAGCAGAATAAATAATGAACACAACAGAACGGTCATTCATACACTTAATAGTGTCTATCCCGAAAGCAGTTTACGTCAAGGGTGCATTGGTTTATTGGAAGGAAAAAATCGATGTTACAGAAGTGAGGCTCTTAACCACAAGGACATGGGCTCCACCTTGACTCGAACAAGGCAGGGCTACAAGGCTGTACATAATTTTGTAGGAGTTGTGTGCACTGGCTCATAAAAACTGGATGCGACTTGTCCTTTCTTCACTTGTTTCTTGGTAGTCTTGTATTGTTTTGTTGTAAATTAATAGAAGAAGAAGTCAAGGTCATTGTGAGCAAGGATTAACTGAGAACGTAAGTGAACAAATTTAAAGCCTCGGTCATTGCAAGAAGATTTGATCGAGCTACTAGGCTGGTCACAATGGGCAGGAACATAAGGTAGTAACATAGTTTACCTTCACAGTGGGTAGGAACATGTAGGTAGTGTCATGCAACGATGCATTTATTAGCTTATAGACTCATTGTTTCTTGAAGTGTGTGATGTTCCGGTAACTTAGCTAGTTACCACAAGCACCTCACTCTTCATTAAATATGTGCCACATAAGCAACGTTGTATTGAAATATGTGATGTTACTCCTAAGTTCCACCCCATTATGACCAACCAAATATACTCCCTACGTCCCAATTTACTTGTGGCTGAAGTGGATGTACTTAATAAACATATTGTACTATATATATAGTAAGTACATGGATGTGGTTTTGTGTCTAGTTAGAATATTACATTGTGTAGGAATCTCATCAAATGTGTGATACTAATTAATAATGTATTACCTTCGTCTCCATTTATTTATTTATTTATTTATTTATTGACGAAAAACTTACAATCTATCCATCTCCAATCATGGCGGTACAAAGAACACTAGAGATAATAAAAATTACAACCATGTTCGTGGACCACCTAACGGCAACTACAACGACTGGAGCGAGCCGAAGGCGCGCCGCCGTCATCGCTCCTTCCTCCTCGGAGCCGGAAAAACCTTGTTGTAATGGATAGTTGAAAAGTCATCGCGCTATGGCCCCATAGGACCAGCGCACCAGAGCAACAATCATAGGATCAAACATGTAAACACCCAAATGAAGACGAACAAAGACATGATCCAAACAAAACCACTGAAGATCAGCACCGACTGAATTCGATGAGATCCGACGGAGACACACCTCCACACGCCCTCCGACGAAGCTAGACGCAATCGAGATGAGGAATAGAATATGGGAGACATTATTCCTACTGAGGGACATTGCCGCCGCCACACAGCTCCAGCCAAGATGTTGAACCTAACGGAAATGAGAACGCTAGGTCCCTCCCGCTGGCGGGGGCCCAAGGTCTTCCGCACCTCCATGGCCCAAAGGCCATCGGAGATGAGGCGGACCGGTGGCGGTGCTGGCGGGAGAAGGAGAAAATTCTAGGATGTTTTCTTGTGACTTACGTTTCTAATTAGTTGTCTTGGATTAGACTAGATGTTAGTGTCAAGGATGTTGTTGATGCCGCTGATCAGATTGAGAGGAGGGAGGGACGAAGAGTTGAGAGAGTACGACAATGATGCATCCTACTCGAACTGGGTGGAGGAGGGGTTGTGTCCTATTTCGCCTTGCACGCCGGCTAGGGAGAGAGAGAGAGGGGGAGGGAGAGAGAGTGTGAGGGGCATGTGGTCATGGCTATGCCGATAATGTCCTGATGCCATTGTGCACCACCTCCATGCATGTGGCTACTCCCCTCTGTCATATCATCTCATCATGATCATGTACTAATCCTGATCCTGATCATGTTCGAGCCCTGATGTTGGTGTCAAGGGAAGTAGCCGTGTTGGCGCAGTCGATGTGCTCCTACTGCTAGTGGTAGCGTATCAACAAAAGAGCCCTGATGTTGGTGTCAAGGGAATTAGCCGTGTTGGCGCAGTCGGTGTGCTCCTACTGCTAGCGGTAGGGTATCAACAAAAGAGCACCAAGCATTGTAAACTCTTTACTATCTAAAATTGGTCATCTTATTTTTGAAGTGGTCAAGTATAAAATAATAATTCATGATAAGACAAGGAAGAATCTAACATATTGAGAGATAGAGCTCAGTATTTCATCATGATAGATAAACTCCTGAATATCATGCAAAGCCTAGAATTTATTTCATACCCGTTGCAACACACATGCTCTTTTGCTAAAAGTTAACTTTTATTAAAAATAATAAAATTCCCACCTTTAACCATATTATCAACGTTTATTAAGACTGAATATAAAAACGACGCGCAATGGCACATGAAGCTGGTTATGCCCATTTTTTCGGCCGATGCAACGCACGGGGCATTGTACTAGTATAAGTTTATGGAATTCCTTGTTTGGATCAGAAAATATAAAATGTGATTATGCACTTCAATTGCACACAAAGAGACTTCGCCTAGTTCCCATGTCATCGTCCACGCGTCCTTCCTGCGCCAACGACGTCGCAGTTCCGACTACCAAAAAGTACCAAGCGCCGTTAGAGGGCCTTCGCCCCGCGTCGGCCATTGTTGAGTTCGTCGTCCGAAGAACCATGGACTTGTGACGGGACGCGGCCCCGGACTTCACTGCCACTTCAGGACATTAGCGACGGATTTTACAGTGCGCGGAACACCATGCGTGGCATCCCGCGTTTGATCCAGTGGAGCTCGGAGCGCACAGCCTTATATACGTGCGTGGGCAGAGCTCCGCCTCACTCCTGACGAGCGTGGCCATGGCCGCTGTTGTGCTAGTCGTAGAGCTGGGTGCTGAGTGTGCATGGACAGAAGTGCGACACCTCCATCTTGCCGGATGGTATGGACAACTTCAATGGTGAGAAGAACGCCTCGTCGAATGCCAACTTGCTACGAGGCCATACATGCCATCAAGGCACGGCTTGGCCGGTCCTGCCTTCCGCAAGACTTGCTACGAGGCTTCCTACAAGGCCAGGCCACCGTCAGTCTGCGAGGAAGCTGCTTGGCAGGTCTAGGCTTCCTGCAAGGCCATTGATGCCATCAAGGCGCAGGACCGCAGGTTGAGCTTTTCTGGACGGTGCAGCTTGGCCCGCGAGACGGACGCTCGGCGAACGAGAACGCGGCGGCCGCTACCTCGTCGCCGAAGGTCTCGTGGTCTAGCCGGTGAAGGCCAAGGTCGCCACGCCATCGTCATCCGGATGTGCGCCGGCGCTGACCATCAAACCTTCTGTTGGTGTCTAACCTTGCCCTACCTCTCCCTCTACCCTACCCCTCTTCTCTGTCGCCTCACTGTGACTTCTGATCAACAGAGGAAGAATAAAAAGGAGAAGAACAGAGGACACGGTGGTGCTTCCGGCGCACGAACGCCCAGCGGCAACGACGGCCAAGTTTTTTCTCAAGCAACAAACTCGAGCTACACCACACTCGTTACAACGATCATCCAGGTGGTCTGAGTGAATTGCAGAAAACATCGACATTGAAGACTAGGGTTGCGGGAATCACAATTCTACAGTTCTGTGCCAAAAACCACTAATTCCGAAGCTATTTATTTACAAAAAACACTAGTTGGTGGCTTTGGTCGTTTTGATGATGATTATGACATGTGGGTCCTGCAAATGATGACATGGCGTAACGGTTCACAGGTGACGCCGTTAGACAGGATTTTACACCAAAGCCCTTCTTCAAAAATTTAAAAAGCAATCAAGCCCCTGCCCTCCTCATCTCTCTTCTCCGGAGGCCAACGTGCCATGGGTACCGGCAGACCGGCTTCCCCACCGGAGCAGCAGCTGCCGCTGGCGCCGGAGGGCTGGCTGCAGCAGCACCTGCCGTGGGTATGGGAGGGCTAACCTTCCGCGGGAGCCGTACACGGGCGCGCGGGCGGGAGTAGAGGCAGCCCCGGCCGCGACGCGACGAGCGCGAGCAGCAGTCGCGCCGGCTGCGCACGGGCGCGAGCAGCAGCTGTGCCGGCGCGTCTTTTCGGTCTCACAGTGCAGGCATAGCCTCCCCTCCGCGGCGGTCATGGCAGGCGCGGCCGACGCCTTCTTCTTCTTGGACGGCGGGGGCACGAGCAGATGGGAGGACCAGTTCCACGGCGCGACGCATGACTGCTTGCTGCGCGCCTTGCCCGGCATGGACACTTGCCCGGTGTGGGCCTCCGAGCGCAGCAAGTCGCCGCCGCCACAAGACTGCACCGCAGCGTTGGGGGCGCCGCACGGCGCTGTCTGGGACGACGCCGAGGGGATGCCGGAGATGAGCTGCAGCTTGCGGAGGTCCTGGAGGAGTAGACTGAGGGGAGTGTGGCCGGAGGGGACGCTGGGCTCACCGACGAGGCGGCGGAGTCCATGTCGCTCGTCCTTGTGCTTCGGGCGGCTGTGACACAGGGCGGATCCGGACGACCTGGAGGAGTATAGGGAGGGGAGAGGAGCCAGAGGGGCTGCCGGGCTTGCTGGCGAGTGGATGGTGGAGGCACGGCGGAGGCGGTCCGGGGAGGCAGGGGCGGCTCCGGGAGGGCATGGGACGCCGGCGACGGAGGGGAAGGGCCGTCCTTGCAACACGATTTTTTTCTTTTAAATTTTTGACAATGGCTGTTTTTATTTTCTGCAAAGGGAGGGGTTTTTTAGTAAAATATACTTGTAACAACGTCTAGGGTGAACCGTTACGCCATGTCATCATTTGCGGGACCCACCTGTCATAATCATCATCAAAACGACCAAAGCCGCCAACTAGTGTTTCTTGCAAAAAATTAGCTTCGGAATTAGTGATTTTTGACACAAAACTGTAGAATTGTGGTTCCCGCAACCCTAGCCTTCAATGTCGATGTTTTCTGCAATTCACTCAGGTGGTCTTATAACCAGGCCAGCTGTAATGCCCAGGATGGGACTATATCTTCTACGTGTCGAGGCACGACTTAAAGATATAAGCCCATTCTGCAATGATCGCAAGTTTGGTATCTTTGCACAATCTCATGTAAAAAGGGGATGGAAAATATAAAAGATAGTTGGCTTACACTCGCCACGTCACACAAATACATTACATATCCAATCATCATACAATTAAACATCACAGCCCATCTAAGGGTAAAGATTCAAATGACAAGATACCAAACATAACTTAAACCACAGGTCTAGATCGAATCCTAGTAGAAGCTCTACTGATCAACCGGATAATTCACGTAGTAACGGCTACGCTCCTCGTCGTACTCCCAGTCTAGCTTAGTACCATCGCCTGTGTAGCTCACCATCGTATCTGCATCTGGGATGTTGAAGTAACTGTGAGCCACAGAGGACTCAGCAATCCCGTTCCCGGGTAACACGACTATTTAAGCCTTGGGTGTGGAACAAGGCTGAAGAATGAACAGGAGGTTGCAGCAGCACTAGCCTAGCTTACGTAAAAGAGAGCGAGAAAAGAAGGTGCCTCGATCGAGAGATGATCATGAAGTGATCCTAACTAAAGCAAGTCAAACATAACCCCACCGTGTTCATCTCCCGAAACCCTTTCGGAAAATGACAGTCACGGTACTCACGCTGGTAGTGTATTGGAACATGGTGTCAAGTTTTCTACAACCGGATATTAACAAGCTCCCATCTACCACATAACCGCGGGCACGGTTTTCGAAAGTTCATAACCCTGCAGGGGTGTTCCAACTTGGCCCATGACAAGCCCACCATCCGCGGAGTCGCAACTCCAAGGTGGGAAGACCCAAGTATTCTCGGAATCCCGTGCTCAAGATACTCCGACTAAGGTAAGGCTAATCCAGCAAATCCTTCCGGCGTGCCGACACCCTGATAGTAGCCGCGCGTATCTCGTCTCAGGCCACGACCGAATGGGTGATCCCATAGGTTTTTACCAAACCTTGAGTTCCCTCGAGGTGGCCCCGCGTAACCCCCAGTTTGGACCAACACTCATGTGGAGCACTGGCCCGAGTTGTTGATTAAGAAAGAGGGTTAATTACTCCCTATGCAAGTTTTAGTTATTAGGCAAATAGTACCAATGTTGGGACTTGCTGGAAAAGACTTAGCACTTAGCGGTTTATCGAGGGGGTCTCATAACCCCAACCGTGTGAGGAACGCATAATCAAGGAACATAACACCGGTTTATACGGTTCCTAGCGGCATGAGTGGAACAAATCACCAAGCAAAAGGCTTAGCCTTCCACCCATTGCCAATATATATATGAGTTCATTTAATAATTAATATAGTATGATATAACCCAACAAACTTCAACTTGAAGCAAGCATCTTCAACTTCACCTGCAACTAGCAATGCTATAAGAGGGGCTGAGCGAAGCCTACGTATAGCCAATCAATGGTTTGCATAGGTAGGGTGGTTAAACAGGTTCATGGTTACAATAGGAGGCTGACAGGAAAAACATGGGCATCGAGGCAAAACTATAGATCAAGACTTCTAGCAATAGGCAAAGATAGTAATGTTATCGGGGTTCGGTCATCTTGCCTGAAGAGTTGTCGATGGGATCGTAAAAGGGGTCCTCGTTCTCAACCTCGGTAGTAACCTCGTGCTCGTACTCGTACTCGGTCTCAGCCTCCGGCTCTACTCAACACAAACACACAAGACACGAAATCAACAAGATGCAATGCGCACACGAAAATGCTGGATGCATGGCTGATGCACTAAGGAAGCAAAACAAATGCACTATGGAAGCACAGGAAGTCTACAAAGGAAGCACAGTGTAATCGCACAAGGAGCATGGAAAAAAATATGCATTCAAGCAAAATACTACAAAACATGATAACAATAGGATATTGTGAATCTACATGAAAAATCACACAAGTTTCATATAGGACTTGCTCAAAACGGAACTACGGGCTAAAAGTTACACCCGAAACAATAAATACGCACAAGCTGAAAATAACAGTCGCATAGCAATTTCGGGGCAAGAGATAAATGGCCTACAACACTCAAACATCATGGCAATGAGCATGGACATAAACTAGACATATACTACAGCAAATAAGTCCATTGGAGCATCCTCAAAGGAGCCATGGATCAATAGCAACAAGCTATGACATATTGAACTTGACAACAAAATCCTGACAGCAGTAATTTATTGCAACTTGGGAGCAAGATTTAAATATGCTACAGCCACTCAAATAAGCATGTGAGAGCATGAATGTATAGCCAACAACTTATACAACAAGGAATCATCAAGAGTCACCCCAAAACTATCATGTATTGGCCTAGAACAACAAGCAAACATGGCATCTGGAAATTATAGATTCCAGACTTAGTGAAATTTCACTAAGTGTTAAAACAGCAGTTTCATCATGGCCTCTTTGAGAGCAAGTTTAAGTCACCTCAAAACTAAACAAGACAAGTGATAAGCACCACAGCAAAGTACACATGATGGTGAATCCAAAACACTTAAGCATGCATCAAGGGGACAAACACAACGATAGCAATGAGCTTCTCAAATTGACATCTCATAACAAGTTTAGTGACATAACAGCCACATAGCACTTTGCAAAGGAGATAAGCATAGCAAAATTAATTCTATCATGCAAGCTAAAGCACCCAACATGTAGAGCATAACATGATGAAGACGTGGACATCTTATTTGCTTCATTTGGATAAACATGCACCAAGCTATCACATTGCAAAGATGGCATGAAAACAACTACAAACAGCAGTTTTTAACAAGTATCACTCTTCCAACAGATATTTAGGCATCTAGATGACCTCAAACATGCATGGCACAATGGAACAAATTGTAGTACAAGACTCCACGAACATTTTAACATATCATTTGCTCAAATCGGACCATCACACAAAAAGTTATCCATGTTGCAAAACAACATCAGACAACAAATATACTGGGGACTTAGTGAAAAAATAGCCACCTCGGGGTCAAACGGATCTGGTCAACTGCGGGTCAACGGGCGCGGGCCGGATCGGCTCCTGGAGGCGGATCGGGCCGTGGGGCAGCCCGCCTGACGCCTGGAAGGAATGGGCCGCGGACTGGAGAGGGTGGCGGAGTCGGCCCGGCTCGGGCCTGCGGGCGAGGAGGCCGGCCCAGGTGCAGCCTGACGAAGGAGCGAGGGGTCCAGATCGGGGATCTCCCGATCCCGATCGGTGGCGGCTGCTGGCGTTTCCCGCGGCGGCTCGAGCGCTGGAACCCTGGCGGACGAGCGGGCCGGTGAAGCGGTGGGCCGCGGGGAGCGAGGCCCAGCCGGGGCGCTCGGCCGGCTGGAGCGGCTGGAGGTGGGCCGAGGCCTTGGCGCGGGGCGGCTGGACGCTTGGCGGACGAGCGGGCCAGCGGAGAGGCCCAAGGCTGGCGGATCGAGATCCCGATCGGGGATCGGGCCTGGATCGGGCGTCGGACGAGGGAGCTCCGCTCCCGAGCGGCGGCGCTGGCTCGAGGGAGCTCGAGGGACGAGGGGTGCCGTGGTCGGGGCGAGGTGGCCGGCGGTGCCCGGTCGGCGGGCTGCGGCGCCGGCGTGGAGGCGGCCCGGCGGCGGAGGTGGGACCCGGCGGCGGGGGCGCCTGAGGAGGAGAGGTGGCGGATCGGCGGCCGGGGAGGCCGGTGTGCAGCTCCGGCGAGGTTCCGGCGAGCTCCGGCCGGAGTGGAGGAAGATGGCTGGAGGAAGGGGATGAGGTCTAGGGTTTTTTATTTAGGGCAAAAATTGGGGAAGATGGACAAATATATAGGCACAAGGAGCTAGGGTTGTCCAAATGAGGTGTGGTTTTCGGCCTCGCGATCAGAATTGGATGGCCTAGATGAAGGGAGGGGTTTGGGTTGGTTTGATGGGCTGTTGGAGGGGTGTATCGGGCCTCAAAGAGGGGGTACTTCCAGCCCACGAGAATAACTCTTGGAGTAGCAAACGAACCCCAAACGTGACGAGATTTGACAGGCGGGTTACACACACCAAAACAACAACACACGACAAGTCTCACGCCAAACCGGAAACGTTACACGGCCAAACACCAAAGTAGGCCTCGGGGATGCCACGGACACGTGAGAGAGCTCCGGAACGCGAAACGGACAACGGAAAGGAACGCGTGGGACCGGATGCAAATGACAACACAAATGCAATGCGATGCACATGACTACATGATATGGATGAATGCCACACACGCACACAACAAAACGACGAAAACCCGAAAGACGAAGAACCCAAAAAGGAATAGATGAAGCCAGAGATATATTATATTGCCCAAAAGGGAAAGTATTACATCCGGGGCATTACACCAGCGCTGGGCCACGAACGCACGCCTCTACCCTCTTCCCCGCATGATCCGGCTCGCTCAGCGCGCCCACGACGCGCTCCTGCTCACGCTCGCCACGCTGAGCCCGCAACGGACCTGCGCCATAACCCCGCCCAGATCGCTAACTGCATGGCCTACGCGCACACACGCACGGTGTCCACCTACACGGGCACCCCCGTACACCACACGCACGCACACACACACGCACACCTACGCCGCGGACCCGACGCGCCCAACACGCCCAGCGCGCGCCCATACATGCACTCGACGTGTCCGACACGGCGCCGCGGCTTATTTTGCCCAACACTCATCCCCTAAGCCGTGGCCTAGAGGAGGCCACCATCCTCGATGCCGGCGTCTGCCAGCAGTGCCTGATCCGCCGCCGGCGTCTTCCGTAGCTGGGACACTCGTGTTTGAAGTGGACGCGCTCGCCACGTCTGTAGCAGTGTCCGCGCCTCTTGTTCCCACTTCACGTTGTCGTGCTCGCCGCGCCGTCGTCGTTGTGGTCGTTGAAGTCGTCACCGCCCTGCCACTGTGCCGCCATGTACATCAATTGGCCATCCGCCCGCTCGTGGCCAGCTTGTCCTTACCGTCGCAACCTCTCCTCGAACGCTTTCAACCTTCCAAGTGCTTCCTCGAATGGCATGGCGTTCGGGTCACAGAACTGATCCATTCCGGCGACGGCGGCGTACAAGCGGTCCGGGACAGCATCCAGGAGCTTCTTCACCATCGCCGGATCGTCTAGCGTCGACCCCAGTCCAGCATAGCGAGCTGCCATGCCGCTGATCTTGCCGGCGAAGACATCCAGCGCCTCGCCGTCCTCCATCCGCAGTAGCTCGAAGTTGCTGCGGAGTGTGGCCAGTTGCGCCGCCCTGACGCGGTCAGCTCCGACGAACCGCGCCTTGAGGCTGCTCCACACCTCCGCCGCTGTCTTCTTGGACACGACCTGCAGCAGGAGATCCTCAGCGAGCGCGCCGAGCAGGTACGCCCGCGCCGGCTTGTCCTTCTTGGCAACCGCCACCGCCGCCTCCGCGTCCTCCGCCGGCATTACTGCCTCCCACAGCCCGGCTGCATCCAAGTTTGCCTCCACCTTGATCGCCCACGTGGTGTAGTTCTCACCAGTGAGCATCGGGACGGGCGTCGGCAGCGAGCTCGCCCGCGGCAACCCGCCGGCGTACAACGTGGCTGTGATGCCAATTGTTGGTGTCTAACCTTGTCCTACCTCTCCCTCTAGCCTACCTCTCTGTGTCGCCTCGCTGTGGCTTTTTGGTCAACGGAGGAAGAAGAAAAAGGGGAAGAACAGAGGACACGGTGGTGCTCCCGGTGCACGAACACCCAGCCGCAATGACGGCCAAGTTTTTCCACAAGCAACAAACTCGAGCTACACCACACTTGTTACAACGATCATCCGGGCGGTCTTATACCCAGGCCAGTGATGGGCTACGACCCACATGCCTCTACTCTCTTCCCCGCCTACGACCCGCATGCCTCTACTCTCTTCCCCGCCTGGTCCGGCCCTCTCAGCGCGCCCATGACGCGCTCGCGCTCGTGCTCGCCACGCTGAGCCCGCAACGGACCTGCACCATAACCCCGCCCAGATCGCTAACTGAATGGCCTACGCCCACACACGCACGGTGTCCACCTACACGGGCACCCCCGTGCACCACACGCACGCACACACACGGGCGGAGCCAGGATTTGAGTATAGGGGGGGCCAAGCCAAGTTGATTAAAGAAAAATGTGTACCGCGAAAAAATAACTACCATAATACTGTAATAATGTGTCGCTTCAACACAATTAAAATAGGGTCTATCTAGGGCATATCTATATATGTCTTAGTTATTGTACATGTAAATGATTCGATCAAACATACAAAAGAAAAAAACACAAATATCTGCATAAGAAATAATCAATGTCATTGGACTTGGATGTACAAGACTTAGGCACATCAGTGGAGATTATCTTGTAATTTCAAAGCATGTCATCCCCACTGAACCGGGATTGTAAGAAAATGCACATTAGCCTCATTAACAACATTACCATGTCGAGAACTTGAAACAACATGCTTTGAAAAGGAATTAATCTTTATGATGTTTGTAGCCCTTTTCTCTCCGTGACCGCATCACAAATCAAACAATGAAAACAAATTAAAATTGAATTATTATCATAAATCACACCATCAAAATAACTAAAATTGGATGTAAAAATTCAACACGTACAAGATTAGAGTTGTGAGGGACTAGTAGACAGTTCTCAATAGTGCTAACCTTGGGGCTGGACCGCTAGAGAATTGACAGGGTGGACTCTCCATGATCCGTCAGTTGCGAAGCCTCGTGTCGCATGATTTGAATGGACTTCACGAGTAGTGAGGGCAGCGGCCGCCGGCAGCGCTGATCGCCACAGGTCACAAGTTAATTACAACTGGGGGTTGGCTTGATTTAGGGTAACGCTCTATGGCCACGGGTGGGCTTTTTTTATGGGCCTTTTTCCCAGATTTCTTCATAATTTCCGTTTGGATTCAAGAGGGGGCCAAGTACGTATATTCCTCAGTCTAATCGCTAATTACTCGTAGCCTCTTAAGAAACTATCGATCGTTAGGGGGGGTCAGGTCCCTGCTCGCCCCCCCCCCCCCCCCCCCCCTTGGCTCCGCCACTGCGCACACACGCACACCTACACCGCGGACTCGACGCGCGCGATACGCCCAGCGCGCGCCCATACACGCGCTTGACGCGTCCGACACGGCGTCGCGGTTTATTTTGCCCAACACCTTCTCTACGGCGGCGACTTGGGGCCGTCCGACTTGCCCTCTTCAGTTCTAGATAAACTAAATTCGTAACACACACAACATGCTGACAGTTGGAGAGAAACTTTGAAGGACATATAATGGATATAGCGCGAGCTAAACATAGAAGTTTAAGCCTTTTTTTTATCACGTGACACATGTGGTAAGCAATTCAAATAATTTTAAAAAAAAATCGACCTACTTTTGAACAGTAGTCCAATCGACTGGCAAGAAGTTGACTGCAGCAGTTAGAGGTGAGAAATAGAGGGGAAAAAAGAGGAGGGGGCGTTGCGAGAATCGAACTCGCGACCTCTCGCACCCAAAGCGAGAATCATACCACTAGACCAAACGCCCTTGATGCTATTAAATAAAAATATTTCTTACTAATGCAAATTACATTTCCTTAATAGGCTAATTAAGTTGATACGAACTTCACTGAAGAAAACAAAAATGTCATGCGGCGGGCAGATTGGTTTTTCTCACCCAGTAGAGGGTTAAACAAAATTGGAATTAGCATGTCAGAACAAATTGGGGTAAATGTAGATGTACACAGATAGAAACTAGCTAGACCGCTGATCTCAGTTTTGTGTTTTCTGTTTCTCCGCCTTTGTCTTGAACTTGTGCTCCATGACCGCCTTCTCGGTGTCAAGGCCAAACATCCTGTTGAGGGCGTACATGTTCTCAAGTGTTTCGTCAAGGGTGCGGCTGTCGGTGCCCTAGACTGATCGCTGGAGCTACGAGAAGGAAGGGGGTCACGGAGGGTTCGGGGAAGGAGAGGAGAGGCTAAAGGCCTCTTTCATGCAAATAAATTTGTAGGCCTAATCTTTAGGAACTTCTCCTCTGAAGATTCTTGATTATTCGAATATGAAACCATATGGATTTTATAGAGAAAGATGTAACGGCTCCCGGGGTGCCCCTACACCCTCATGAACAGTAAATAAAAAAAAAATGAAACTTTCATGATCAAAGATTTTATGTTCTTGCAAAGTTTCAGCCACAAATAACACTTGTGGATCCCACACCCAAAAAAAATGCTCATAAGTGCACATAAACTTTGAACACTGGTTTTGTTACCTCGTCGCCCAAGGTCGCCACGCCATCATCATCCGGATGTGCACCGGTGCTGACCATCAAACCTTCTCTCCGGCGGCGACTTGCGGCCGTCCGACCTGACCTCTTCAGTTCTAGAGAAACTTTGGAGGACATATAATAGATGGATCTAGCGCGAGCTAAAAATAGAAGTTTCAGCCTCTCTTTTTTACCACATGACACACGCCGTAAGCAATTCAAAAAAAAAGTTATCAGCCTACTTTCGAACAATCATCCGTGTGGCAAGAAGTTCACGGAAGCAGTTAGAGCCTTAGAGGTGAGAAAATTTTAAAAAAAAAATCAACCTACTTTCGAACAGTCATCCAGTGGCAAGAAGTTTGAGGTGAAAAATAGAGAACAAAAATTTGGGGCGTTGCGAGAATCGAACTTGCGACCTCTCGCACCCAAAGCGAGAATCATACCACTAGACCAAACGCCCTTCATGCTAATTAATAAAATTATACTCTACTAATTCAAACAAGATATCCTTAATAGGCTAAGTTAATTGCAATCTACACTGAAGAAAACACATATGTCATGTGGCGGGCAGATTGGTTTTTCTCACCCAGTAAGAGAGGGTTAAACACAAAATTGAATTAGCATGTCAGAACAGATTGGGAGTAAATGTAGATGTACGGGCAGAAAGAGGCAGGACGACCGCTGGTCTCAGTTTTGGGTTTTATGTTTCTCCACCTTTGTCTTGATCTTCTGCTCCATGACCGCCTTCTCCGTGTCAAGGGCTCAAGGCCAAACATCCTGTTGAGGGCGTGCATGTTCTTAAGTGTTTCATCAAGGGTGCGGCTGTCGGTGCCCTAGACTGATCGCTAGAGCTACGAGAAGGGGAGGGTTTGGGGGAGGAGACGAGAGGCTAAAGGCCTCTTTCATGCAAATAAATTTGTAGGCCTAATCTTTAGGAACTTCTCCTCTGGAGATTCCTGATTATTCGCTTATGGAACCATATGGATTTTTTCTACAGAAAGATGTAACAGCTCCCGGGTGCCCCTACACCCTCATAAACAGTAAATACACAAAAAATCAAAAAAAAACTGAAATTTTCAATGATCAAAGATTTGATGTTCTTGCAAAGTTTCAGCCACAAATAACATTCGTGGATCACACACCAAAAAAAAAATTTTCACTGCTCATAATTAATTGCACATAAACTTTGAACACTGGTTTTGTTCTTTTAGGTGAGGGTTCCTCAAATGTTATTTGTAGCTGAAACTTTGCCAGATCATCGAAAGTTTGACCATTGGATGTCACAAAGTTTCAGAATTTTTTTGAATTTACTGTTCATAGAGAGTGTAGGGGCACCCGGGTGCTGAAAGTCAACATGTCTCATATTTTTACTGCATAGTAACTTGCATGAAACTTTTCCATGGAGAAGAACCTGTTGCAAAGATCTGTTTGTTCTCATGAGAACTATGACATACACATAATTATTTAAAAATATTTCTTCATTGGATGCAACCAAATAATTTCATTTTCGTTTCCCTGCATTTAGAATCCTACTGAACCAAACGAACCCTAAAAATAAGAGACAGTGTTGTGGTGAACAAACTCATATATAAGATAAGTTTTGCCGATCTAGATCTGGTGTGTTAAGTCAAGTGAGTATGTACAAGCTAGAGTCCGGCCATCGCTAGCATCGCAGTGAATCAATACTAGTATTGGCAAACCATTTACTTAGGCCAGCTAAATGATAAATGCGGTGTTTTCAGTGTGAACAATCAAGACAGTTGTGTCATTCAGTTTCATGCCCATGAACAACCGTTAATACGACAATTTGACAAAGTGGGGATCGGATGAATGGTTATTTCATCCCCTGTAGAATGTGAGACTTCCATGTATCTCAATATTTTTTTGTTTGATTTTGATTGACAATTAGAACAATAAAATAGTACTACGAATTATGCAATACAATGTGGTTTCACTTAATAAAAATTGGAATCCAGTGGTATTAATTTTGTTCTACCATGTAACCCGCGTCTTATTAATGAGCACTTCTTGATCAAGCTCAAATATTGAAATATGTAGAGGTCTTACATTCTACAATGAGAGAAGCACCATTACACATAGCTTGAGAAAGAGACACCTCCCATCTCCCACACCTTTATGAGGTAAACTTTCAAAAAAAATCAATAGAGTTTGTTTGATTTGTTATTACTTAGTCCATAGGAATTTAATTTCGACACTGCAACCAATTTTTTATAATGTCACTGTGCGCTGTCTCTAGATTTCTTCTTTATTTTTAGAACAGCTATGTACAATCAAATTGTGCACTCCACTGATTTTTCTGTGGTGTAATAAAGATTTTCTTGTGATAAAGTGTCGGTGTGTGAACAATCAAGACCAGCCATGCACTCATTCATGACCTAGTCCAGCAAGCATACGTGTTCCACCAGGCTGAGGTTGGAATGCATGCATGCACCTCTACGTGAGTGTACTATACATAGACACTAGAACGTCAAGGCGCGCTTTGCAGCGCCCGCCATCTTGATGAAAGAGTATCGAGACAGTATAAATATTGATGAAAAAATGAAAGGTATAATTATCCATGGAGATTTGAGTTATAATGTACAACTCAGCTTCATTAGATTTTACAAAATCTGTCGCAGACCCATAAGAAAGAAGGCGGATACTGAGAATATTCAAAAGATCGACAACATACTTATGAGCCGTGGTGTGAAGTATACAAATGAAACAGAATAGTGGATTTAACATTCAGAAGATCGACAGCATACTTATGAGCCGTGGTGTGAAGTATACAAATGAAACAGACTACTGGATTTAACATTTGAACACCATATGTATAAACATCCTTGTATGTGTTGACGCTCAAAAATGGCATGATCGCAAAGAGTGACTTGATTCTATAGTGGAATGAGGTTAAAATTATGAGTTCATGTCATCATTTGATGGTCCTCGTCAAGATATCGAAATAAATATGAATATGGACCAAAACGGAGCTCAACTGCAAAAGATATGACAATTTCGGAGATACCCGTGTTGATATCAGATTAGAAAATGGCATGGGACCTAATTAAGATGGACTCAAATGAAAAAACCTTCAACTGCTAAGTTCTTCGTCTCGTCAAAACGGACGATTTTGATATAAAAATCGTCCCTATCCGAGTTCGTATGCAAAAGTTACAGGCAAAATCGTGCGCTGCAGCCATGTTTGGCCGGATCATCCGGGAAATTGAAGCAACAAACATGCCAGAAGTTTTGTGATAAAGCCGGATGATCTGGGTCCAGTTCCGGATGATCCGGGTGGAGGACGGACAGTCTGGGTAGAAGTCCGGACGTCCGGACAACTTTTTCTGCTACAGACTTTAGAAAACGGCGCAAAACACCCTCAAGATGGCCTCGAATCAAAAAGTGTTCAACAGGAAAGTTATGCGTCTCGTCGAGGCGGTTGATTTTGATATAAAAATCATCTTAATCCGAGTTCGTATGCAAAAGTTATTGCCCGATTAGTGAGCTGCTGTCAGAAAACTGGGCTAGGCCGGATCATCCAGGCCTTGAGCCGCGCAAAAAAAGACAAGAGGTGACGGCCGATTGAACAACAACACACAATCGAACAAATCAATCTATCACTTTTATCTTTACTTTTACCTTCTCCCTTGTTCTTCTTCTTCCTCGTTCTTCGTTCGTTCTTCTTCATTGCAGGGCGGCGAACCTCGAGGCCCTAGGGGCGATCAGGTCGACCTAGGGCAGCCCATAGTCGCCGCGCACCCTCACGGGGTCCCTCCCGGGCGTGTGGGGTTTCGGGTCTACAAAAGCGCCCGCCGGATTGCTTGCGTATCGCGCTTCCGGACGGGTCTCCTTCGACGTGAACCGCGGTGCATCATCCCCGGCGTCGAGGGTACACGGTGACGTGTTCGTGTGCGAACACACTTTTTAATGACTCCGCTGGGGACGAAAGATCAAGAATCATCATCAACCATGTCTAATCTCCCCAAGCCCTCAGAAGTTGACGCCGATAACATCATTAAGCCCAGTCTTGATGAGCTATCGGAGGAACATCGCCAAGCCTATGAAACACGCAAGAAGCGGCGCGAAGAGGCTTTTGAAGCGCTCAAGAAGAAGCATGAGGAGGAGGATTTGGAGGTGTTTCTTGCAAGTTTCAAGAAGGATCGTCAAGGCAACATCACTCCGGTTGGAAACGTCAATTTTTCTCCTCTCATTGACGAACAAGATTTAATCACTGTGAGTAAAGTTTTTTCTCCAGAGCAAGTGGCTATGATTGAAAGTCTTGTTAGTAAGGGTAATGTGATGACGTACAATTCTTTTGTGGCAAATACTAATGCTAAGAAAAATATGCCGCCGTCATCTAGTGGTACTGTTGGTGTATCTGAAAACCCTAGTCCAACTTTACCTATTTCATCAGCACCTCCTATTCAACAACAGTATAGTATGCCGTTGAATTATTACCCTAACCAAACCAACCAGCTTGTGGCTGCACCTACATATCCTAATCCTATTATGAGTGTGCCCAATTTGGCGTCAACGCCGAATCACTTTGTCACACCACCTATAGGCGCAAGCATGTTTGGTCTTCCGCCGAATTATAGTTCGGCATCCATCCCACAAGTTACACCGCTAGCTAGTGCTCAGGTTGCTTCCATGTCATTACCACAAACATCTGCATCTACTTCGGATCCAATTCAAGCTAAATTAAGAGAGGATTTGCATAAGATGTTTCAAGAAACTTTCGGAAACGAGCCGAAAGTAAAGAGTCGTGTATACCAAAAGCCTTATCCTGAACACTTTGATGTAGTTTTGTACCCTCAAGGTTACAAGGTTCCTGATTTTGTTAAATTTAGTGGAGAGGGCATGAAAACAACTTGGGAGCATGTGAGTCAGTATTTAGCACAGTTCGTGAAGCAGGTTCCATAGAAGAGTTGAAAGTGCGTTTATTTCCCTTGTCTTTAACTGGTGATACGTCCAAAACGTATCTATAATTTCTGCTTGCTTCATGCCTCTTTTGGGTGATATTGCTATGATATTTATACACTTCCATACACTTTTGATCATATTTGGACTAACCTATTAACTCGGTGCACCCCAGTGCCAGTTTTTTGTTTTCTACTGTTTTTGTATTTCAGGTTTTCCCATTACGAGAACTGCCAGAAAAATCCCGTAAAAATTATATAAAAAATCAGCGTTCCAGAAGCTTCCCGGTAGCCAAAGTACAGCCGGATGGGGGCCACCAGGGCTCCAGGCGCCCTGGTGGCGCGGCCCCCCTCCTGGCCGCGCCAGGGGGGCGCCTGGGCCCCCCAGGCCTCCGCTGATGCCCCCCTTTGGCATATATTTATATCGTGTCCCAAAACCCTCGAGACGGGAACCCTTTTTCGCGATCTCATCTCTGTTCCGCCGCCGCCGCGCTTCCAAGATCGGGAGCATCAGGAGAACTCTTCCCGGCACCCTGCCGGAGGGGAGGATCACCACCGGGACCTTATCCACCACCATGGACGCCTCCCGGATGAGTTGTGAGTAGTCTCCCTTGGACCATGGGTCCATGACCAGTAGCTATGTGATGTTCTCCTCCCCTTCTTGTGCTTCACTAATTAGTCCTCGTGAGCTGCCCTACATGATCGAGGCACATATGTAATCCTTATGCTGTTGCTATGATGAGTTTGCTGGGATCCGATGGATTGTGAGATTATGTTCAGATTGTGTTTGAGTAATATATTTGATCTACCTCTTTTATATTTATGTTCGTAAGTAATTCTTGCATGTTCTCTGTTGTTATTTATTGCTTTGGCCAAGTAGTAGGTAGTGACTCCAAGAGGGAACGTTATGCTTGATTGTGGGTTCATGCCCCTCGATGACTAGCTTGAGTGACAGAAACATGAGTCTAGGGGATGTGCTGTTGCCACAAGCGGGAAAACAACGGTGCTTGTGCCCGCGCGTGCAAGGATTGTTTACTTTACGCAAAGTTCTTTTAATGCAGTTGTCTGTTGCTTTGAGTTTACACTATGGGTGGGACTCGCAACTTAATACCAGCGAGATGTTCTGGATAGATATCTCAAGGTGGGTGATTAGTAGTAGATGCATATGGATTTCGGTCTACTTGCCTTGGCGTACCGCCCATGCTTTGAACCTCTACCTTTCTTGTAACATAGTTAGCATTGGTTTGCGCACATAATTATGTCAATTGCCCAGCTGTAATTCGTTTACCTCACATAGTTGTTTTATCGTCTTTTGGGAGAGAGACATCACTAGTGAACATCATGGGACCCCGGTCCATATTACCATCATTGATCACATCCGCTATTTACTTTCCGCTTTTACTTATTATTTACTATTGCAGCAAAATGTATCACTATTATCACTTGTGTTTGATCCTTCGTAAACGACAAGGCCAGAGGGATTGACAACCTCTCTGTACTCGTTGGGAGCAAAGTTATTTGTATCTGTGTGCAGGTCCACGTTGATTGCTAATATCTGGCGCCGTAAGCAGTTGACACCTTCTTGTTGAAACTGAGAGTCTCAGGGAAATCGATCCTTGGTATATTTGCCAAGGGAAAACTTCCGCTACACTGCATCTCAAACCTTCCACTTGGGGTAACCAACGAGGGGCGAGAAGCCATCAAGCAAAGTTTTCTGGCGCCGTTGCCGGGGACTCCACTCTTCAGGATAGGGGAGTTGCATGCTATCTTTTACCTTTGCTTTTTAGTCTTGTTAGTTTACCTTTCAGTTTTTCTTTAGTATCTTTTATCAAAAATCACAAAAATAGTTATTTCATTCTTTAGTTGTCATTATGTCAGGTCCTTTTGTCTTTGATGAGGCAGAAGTTCTCACCTTTAAACAAAGAGGTGGGGAAAGTTTGAAAGATGCTTGGTATGGAATTAATGATTCTCAAAAAGAGCCACCAAGAAGCAACCTACTACTATCCTGCTTAGAAATTTTTATGTTGGAATTACTTCTTGGAATAGGTTTATTCTAGATACTGCTATCAATGGAAATTTCCTAGAGGCTCCAGTTTGGGAGTCTCTTAGTATTATTGAAAATCTTGTTGGGAATCCCCCTGTTGTTAGCATTCAAGAGGACATCACCCTAGCTCACATTATGAAAAAACTTGAAAAGATAGAGCTAGAGATGCCAAACATTAATAAGATAAATGAGTTGGATCGTACGATCCAAGAGAATTTGAATAGGCTTGATAGATCCATGCATAAAATTTTCAAAACTTTGGAGACCATCAAATCCCATGACTTGGACTTTTCTAGGATAGACAAGATTGAGGAAATCTTTGATACTTTAGGAACTACTTTCTCCTCGATCAAAACCAAAAAGGTAGAAACTCCGGCAAAGAGGGAGCCTAAGTTCGTTCACGTTCCAAAGGCTCCCCGCTCTAAAAGTAATCCATCTATTGCCAAAGGGGTTGAAACTGTTAAGACTTTGGAAGAAACACCTCTCTTTGATGAATTTATAAATGAATCTTCCCTTGACTTTTATCCTTTTGGTCTTCTCCCTAGAAGTATCTCTATGAGGCCTTTATTTGAAAGTCCTCTTAAGACTAGTTGTATTATTGAAGAGCTTTTTGATGATCTTGATGATGGTTCAATTGATACAACTTGATCTTTTTGCATTATGCCTAGCTTAAAGGCATAAAAGAAAGCGCTTTTGGGAGGCAGCCCACATGAATAAAATTTTATTTTGCTTTTGTTGTGTCTTGATGTTGTTACTACAGTAGCATCATCATTGTATCTTTACTTTTCAACTTTGTGCCAAGTGTAGCCTCTGATTGCAAGAAAGTTCAAAAGTTGTGACGTGCTGTCCAGGAAACAGATTATGTCCTTGGATAGAAAAATTCGTATAAAATCACCAGATCATCTTTTAGGTCTGAATTGTTTCGACAGCGTGCTCTATATAATTGTCTTTCGTGCGTCTGTTCGGAGTTTTTTGATTAGAGTTGCAGAAGTGCCCCGAAAAAATCATTTACTACCTGCTGTTCTGTTTTTCACAGATTCTGTCCTGTTTTGCCTTTCCTTCATTTTGCAAACCTTGAGCTTGCTTTTTCTTTGCAAAAACCTTTTGGCAATCTTGAGAAACAGTAGGCCTTCAAGAATATCCTTATTTCCAGCAAGGAACAATTATTTTATTATGGGTACTAACCTCGCTAATCAGATTATGATGAGTTATGTATGAAGGGAGTTTTCAAGTGTGCGAGGGAAGATGATAAAAAGATTCAGGAGTGTCAAACGCTCAAGCTTGGGGATGCCCCCATGCATCCCCAAGAAATATTCAAGGATACTCAAGCGTCTAAGCTTGGGGATGCCCCCGTGCATCCCCTTCTCCATCAACATTATCAGTTCGTCTTTCGTTCCACTATATTTTTATCACTTCATGTGTTATGTGCTATGCTTGGAGCGTCTTACTTTTATTTTCCTTTTTAGTTTTATTTAGCTTTTCATAACGAGTCGGAACTCAGCTTTCTTTGTGTGGGAGAGAAACACGCTCCACTTCTACCTAGAACATAACATAGAATTTTCATGTCTATCTTTGCTGTGTGTGTTCTTTGTCTTTCAATAGCTACTATCATGCTTAGCTTTTAGTTTTCATGCTTATCTTTTTAAAGAGCTTTTGTTTAGTTGGTTGCTTGAACTCTCTTTATTTATCATGCTTATCTTATTAAGAGAGTTTGCTTCTGTTGCATTGGTTGATATGTCTATGATAAAAATGCTACATGCATAATGGTGCTTAGTAGTTCATGTTTTCTTATGGTTAGTCTCAAATAGCTGGGGGGTTCCCAATGTGTTATTGGAATACCAACATGATTTGTTTGCCTATGATGTGGTATGGTTTAGTAATATCTTCCTTCAAGAATTTATTTTGATTGACTTGGCGTATGCTCACGCATATTTAAGACTGTAAAGAAAGTCTGTCAAGCCTTGATGATCTTTTGTTTCTGAGTAGCGATATAACTACCATGCCTGATTCAATGTTGCTTTGTCGCTCTGCATTATTATGACTGTCATTGCTCTCTTAGTTGGTCGCTCCCAGTCTTTTGCTAACCTCCACATGTACTAAGCGGACTGACTGCTTGTGCATCCAAATTCTTTTAAACCAGTTATGCCATATGAGTCCACCATACCTTCCTACATGGTATTTACATGCCATTCCTAACGAAGACTTTCATGTACCATCTCGAAATTATTCAAAAAGAAAAAAATGCATTTCTGTTTTGTGCCTCTGTTTTAAGTTCATGAGGAAGTAGTAGTTAATTCATGATCTTTTTAAGTTGGACAAGCTTCACCCCGGGATTGCATGTCTAATGTGCAAACCCATAACACGAGAAGGAACTGGCATTGAGTGCGCCCGGCTCAAAATTAATATAACAAACAAACCCTCCTTCACGCTTTGTTCATGAGAAATCAGAAAACTTTGGCAGTGATAAACAAAGGAGATTAAGAGGATGTGATCGTCCTCATTCGGGAGCCGTTCCTCGAAACTTGTCCATCTCAAGAAGTGATTGAGCTATCTGCTAGCATTTGTTGACGGAACATGCATAATCAAAAAAATAATTATTACCTCTGTTTTTAAAAAACCAAGAGCTCTGGTACATGCTTTGTCTTTGTTTCCGACTACGGATTTTCAACCTTGCCAACAAAAGCCACGGTTCGAGAGTCTCCATCTTCTTTTAAAGCACCAACTACTGAGAGCATGATTGTCATTCTGAGTGTAATGTGCATTGTCCCAAAGTAGCATTGTCTTTTGCATGATTGTGATATCGTTTATTCTGAAATTATTGTATCTAGTCATCACTTAAACCTTGGAGGTGCCCCTGCATTTATGTTTTGCTTCACTAAAGGGGGCAAGCGAGATATCACTTTATCATATTTGCACACCATGCTCATTACAAATCTATTTGATGTTTCAGTATCATGTTGTAAAACTTTCAATTCTTTGTGATTTTCACATGAGGCAACTTAATTACTACAGATTCATTGTCTCAGTAAGCTTTTGTCATATGACTATGAAAAATCCTTATATGGTTAATAGCATGTCACCACAAAAATTATTCTTGTTATCATTTACCTACTCGAGGACGAGCAGGAATTAAGCTTGGGGATGTTGATATGTCCAAAACGTATCTATAATTTCTGCTGGCTCCATGCCTCTTTTGGGTGATATTGCTATGATCTTTATACACTTCCATACACTTTTGATCATATTTGGACTAACCTATTAACTCAGTGCACCCCAGTGCCAGTTTCTGTTTTCTGCTATTTTTGTATTTCAGGTTTTCCCATTACGAGAATTGCCAGAAAAATCCCGGAAAATTATATAAAAAATCAGCGTTCCAGAAGCTTCCCAGTAGCCAAAGTACAGCCGGAGGGGGGCCACCAGGGCTCCAGGCGCCCTGGTGGCGCGGCCCCCCTCCTGGCCGCGCCGGGGGGCGCCTAGGCCCCCCAGGCCTCCGCTGATGCCCCCCTTTGGCATATATTTATATCGTGTCCCGAAACCCTCGAGACGGGAACCCTTTTTCGCGATCTCATCTCTGTTCCGCCGCCGCCGCGCTTCCAAGATCGGGAGCACCAGGAGAACTCTTCTCGGCACCCTGCCGAAGGGGAGGATCACCACCGGGAGCTTCTGCACCACCATGGACGCCTCCCGGATGAGTTGTGAGTAGTCTCCCTTGGACCATGGGTCCATGACCAGTAGCTATGTGATGTTCTCCTCCCCTTCTTGTGCTTCACTAATTAGTCCTTGTGAGCTGCCCTACATGATCGAGGCACATATGTAATCCTTATGCTGTTGCTATGATGAGTTTGCTAGGATCCGATGGATTGTGAGATTATGTTCAGATTGTGTTTGAGTAATATATTTGATCTACCTCTTTTATATTTATGTTCGTAGGTAATTCTTGCATGTTCTCCGTTGTTATTTATTGCTTTGGCCAAGTAGTAGGTAGTGACTCCAAGAGGGAACATTATGCTTGATTGTTGGTTCATGCCCCTCGATGACTAGCTTGAGTGACAGAGACATGAGTCTAGGGGATGTGCTGTTGCCACAAGGGGGAAAACAACGGTGCTTGTGCCCGCGGGTGCAAGGATTGTTTACTTTACGCAAAGTTCTTTTAATGCAGTTGTCTGTTGCTTTGAGTTTACACTATGGGTGGGACTCGCAACTTAATACCAGCGAGATGTTCTGGATAGATATCTCAAGGTGGATGATTAGTAGTAGATGCAGATGGATTTCGGTCTACTTGCCTTGGCGTACCACCAATGCTTTGAACCTCTACCTTTCTTGTAACATAGTTTGCATTGGTTTGCGCACATAATTTTGTCAATTGCCCAGCTGTAATTCGTTTACCTCACATAGCTGTTTTATCGTCTTTTGGGAGAGAGACATCACTAGTGAACATCATGGAACCCCGGTCCATATTACCATCATTGATCACATCCGCTATTTACTTTCCGCTTTTACTTATTATTTACTATTGCAGCAAAACCTATCACTATTATCACTTGCGTTTGATCCTTTGTAAACGACAAGGCCGGAGGGATTGACAACCTCTCTGTACTTGTTGGGAGCAAAGTTATTTGTATCTTTGTGCAGGTCCACGTTGATTGCTAATATCTGGCGCCGTTAGCAGTTGACACCTTCTTGTTGAAACTGGGAGTCTCAGGGAAATCGATCCTTGGTATCTTTGCCAAGGGAAAACTTCCGCTACACTGCATCTCAAACCTTCCACTTGGGGTAACCAACGAGGGGCGAGAAGCCATCAACTGGCACCGCATTTTCATGGTTTGCTTCTTTGCCACATGGCTCAGTTCTCTTATGGTCGCAATTAGAGCAAAAGTTTCATGATCACTTTTATAGCGGCGATAATGAGCTTAAGTTGTCACATCTTACATCGGTTAGGCAAAAACATGATGAATCGGTCACCGATTATGTCAAGAGATTTAGAGATATAAAAAACCGATGTTATAGCTTAGTGATAACTGAGAGAGACTTGGCGGATCTTGTTCTTAATGGTTTGAAAACTCACTTTAAAGAGAGGCTAGAAAGTTATGAGTTTTTGAGCATTAATCAAGTCTTACAGAAAGCTTTGGCCCAAGAGAGTCGAAGTAAAGAAGTCCATAGGTCTACAACCGGTCGTCCTAGAATGCATATGATTGAACAAAATGATGATAATTCGGACGATGAGGTTGATGTCTATACTACTGAATTTGTTTGGTCCTCAAAGGCCAGACCCTATATGTGCAATGCTCTTAAGCCGATTCGCAAGAATCGTGATGAGGAGATGAGGTTTACTTTTGATATATCAAAGTGTGATAAAATATTTGATGCTCTCTTGCAAGACAAGATGATTAGAATATCACACACCATACCGCCGTTTGAGGAGCTAAAACGGCGTGCTTATTGCAAGTACCATAATTCATTTTCTCATGCTACTAACAATTGCAATGTTTTTCGACGGCAGATACAATCGGCCATTAATGACGGACGATTGAATTTTGCTGAGATGCAAGTTGATAAACAACCCTTCCCAATAAACACCATGGACTTGGAAGGGAAGAAAATGTTAATTCGGCCTAACATAGCCGAATCCGCTAATAAAGATAATGTTGTTATTGGTGAACCCAGGTATAGCAAGGAGGGCGACAAGGTCTTGAGAAGAAAGATTGTGCTTGAGAAGCAACCCGATGGCAAGGAGGTGTTGAAGATCACTATAAAAAATCCTGCACTCGGGGGGAAACCACAAGTACAAGAAGATGCTCATGTTAAATTTATCACCCAAGAATTCAGAAGTTGGCAAGTGGGAAAAGAGTGAAGCTAAGCGCAAGTGAATCAAGCCAACTTTTGATATGTTGCTATCCAAATATGCAAGTCAAGCGGCCGGTTCTAGCTCTAATCGGCCATCGCATTCAAAGCGTTCAAGATCACCTTCGGAGGAAGAGTTTCAATGCCATGCAAGGCCACATGGGTCATGGGCACCGACACCATGGATGTCACAACCCTCCTATGCGCCATATTACATGAGAGACTCCAATGGAGGATGGGGGCAGCCCCCAATGGCTCCTTATACTTTCCATATGGGGTGGGAAGCACCTAGAAGGCATGCTCGCGAGAGGCTTTATTATCCCACACAAGGCCGTTTGAGCTATGGAGCTAATCGGCCAACAAAATTTTCTCCAAACAAAGCCACCAAAAAAGTGTGGCGTGTTAAGTCACCTAATGCAGAAATTGCAGAATGCAACAAGCAAAAGGAGATCGAAAAGCCGGTTGTTGGTAATCCGGCTACTTCTAATGGTGATATTGTTATTGTTCAGCAGGGTTCCATAGTGAATGATCATGAGGCGAGCACAAGCAAGGCTAAACCAAGGGATCCGAAATATACTCAACCTAAGTGGTGTCCTCCCGGTTTAACCAAGACCATGAAAAGGAGATTACAACGCATGAGGAACCACGAGAAGGTACAACACAAAGAGGAGAGGCAAAGGGACGAATTGTTCAATGAAATTCGGCCCACGGCACTCGGAAAACAAGTGTGGAGGCATAAACAAAAAGAAAACACATATGCTTCTACATTAGGTACAGCAACACCTTCACCATCAAAAGAGGATGATGCGACCCCTATTACATCGTCCACACCACCTGAAACATCTCTTTCAACTGAGGAAACTTTAAGCCTAATATACACATTGGGAGATGAAGATGAGATGGTGGATTACGAATCTACGCCGGCTCAGGATGGTATGGATATTAATATGGTGTATTACTTACCTGCTGAGTTTCGTGCTATAGGTGAAGAAGAGGAGGTGATCCAGCTGGATTTTGGTCCTAAGAACGCTATCTTTGAGAAGCCAAAAGAACCGGTGAAACACTTGAAGCCATTGTACCTCAAAGGTCATATTAACGGATCGCCGGTTGCTAGGATGCTCGTTGATGGTGGTGTTGTGGTAAATCTTATGCCCCACTCGGTCTTCAAAAAATTGGGGTTAGATGATGATGCATTGATGAAGACCAATATGGTACTTAATGAATTTGAGGGTAAAGAAAAGACAGAGGCCAAAGGTGTGATGTGTATGGAACTCACCGTGGGAAGCAAAACTCTGGCCACCACATTCTTCATCACGGAGGTGCAAGGTAACTATAATGTTATATTAGGCCGCGATTGGGTTCATGCTAACCAATGTGTGCCATCTACCATGCATCAATTATTAATACAATGGGTCGATGATGAGGTAGAAGTCATTCACGCGGATAATTCGGCTTGTGTTGCTTTGGCCGATGCATCAGTGGATTGGAATCATCCCGATGTTACTTGCTTAACAGGGCGTGACTTCTCGGAATTTGATTTCCTTAGTGCTACAAGAAATGGGTTCATTCCCATCTCTTTAAAGCCGATTGGTAGTAATCGGTTAAAAGGTATGATGTGAACAAGAAGTTCAAATCAATGGCCGATATAAAATTATCGCCCTAAGCATAAACATGGCCGATATAGAAATTATCGCCCTGGGCACATATGAATGGTTGATGGAGTGTTGACATCGTCCTTAGAACCAACACGGTACAAGTTATTTTTCGGCACACTACCTTTACCGAAAAACAGGGGGGCATGTGTTGACGCTCAAAAATGGCATGATCGCAAAGAGTGACTTGATTCTATAGTGGAATGAGGTTAAAATTATGAGTTCATGTCACCATTTGATGGTCCTCGTCAAGATGATCGAAATAAATATGAATATGGACCAAAACGGAGCTCAACTGCAAATGATATGACAATTTCGGAGATACCCGTGTTGACAGCAGATTATAAAATGGCATGGAACCTAATTAAGATGGCCTCAAATAAAAAAACCTTCAACTGCAAAGTTCTTCGTCTCGTCGAAACGGACGATTTTGATATAAAAATCGTCCCCATCCGAGTTCGTATACAAAAGTTACAGACAAAACCGTGCGCTGCAGCCATGTTTGGCCGGATCATCCAGGCCGGCGTCCGGATCATCCGGGAAATTGAAGCACCAAACATACCAAAAGTTTTGTGATAAAGCCGGATGATCTGGGTCCAGTCCCGGATGATCCGGGTGGAGGCCGGACAGTCCGGGTAGAAGTCCGGACGTCCGGACAACTTTTTCTGCTACAGACTTTATAAAACGGCCCGTAACACCCACAATATGGCCTCAGATCAAAAAGTGTTCTCAGCAAAGTTGTGCGTCTCGTCGAGGAGGTTAATTTTGATATAAAAATCATCTTAATCCGAGTTCGTATGCAAAATTTATTGCCCAATTAGTGAGCTGGTGTCAGAAAACTGGGCTAGGCCGGATCATCCGGGCCTTGAGCCGGCCATCCGGGCCGGATGTCGTGAATACTCTGTGTTTTATTAGGTTTTGATGATTTGGATGGTTAGGAAAGTATTTTTCTTGTACGGGAAGTCCATCCGCCTCATATATAGACAAGAGGTGACGGTCGATTGAACAACAACACACAATCGAACAAATCAATCTATCACTTTTATCTTTACTTTTACCTTCTCCCTTGTTCTTCTTCTTCTTCCTCGTTCTTCGTTCGTTCTTCATCATTGCAGGGCGGCGAACCTCGAGGCCCTAGGGGCGATCAGGTCGACCTAGCGCAGCCCATAGCCGCCGCGCGCCCTGACGGGGTCCCTCCCGGGCATGTGGGGTTTCGGGTCAACAAAAACGCCCGCCGGATTGCTTGCGTACCACGCTTCCGGACGGGTCTCCTTCGACGTGAGCCGCGGTGCATCATCCCCGGCGTCGAGGGTACACGGTGACGTGTTCGTGTGCGAACAGTATGCTCATCTAAACTAACATAATGAAGGGTTGATCATCACTCAATGCAGAGGCTGAGGGCTTTCCCTCAGTTCAAAAATTATAGTCTTTATTCACATATAATAAGCAATTGTGGCTATTAAATCAAACGGATACCACACAAAAACCTAAAAAAGAAAATAAAAGAGCATCTCAAGGTCTAACATCTTTTTTAGGAAGTTTGAGAACCTAAGTATATTCCCTGTCCTGAGGAAAGAACAAATATAATATTAAATATATAAAGTTGGCCTATCAATTGCTATGCCTGCCGAAGCTAATGAAATTATTTTGAATATTCTGAAGTTGTTACGAAAACTGCTGCAGTGGGCAGAACACTTAAATTATAATCAGTATTATTGCCCATGCAAACGTATGAAATACAGGGTACATGTCAAGGGCTCCATTCAACATCCTAGAATCCGAATGGAATAAATTATACCAAATAAACATCTTAGTCATCTTAACTGCACCCTATATTAATTCCTTCCATCAAGAAGCTGAAATAATCATATGTCCACAAATTGTGTTAGCATAAGGAAATGAATCACACTGAAGGCAGAGGGCTGCATATATCCTGCAAGAACTTGAATTGTACTATATCTACGGATGCCATGAAGCATATATTTAACTCATCGTTCATCTTCTCGAATGCTATTTCTACTTTATTTCCCGACTTCTTTTAAGAAACCATATCCTTTAAGTTTCCTAGTCACAGGATAGCAGATTACTTGTGGCAGCACGTCCTTCAGTTAAGAGGACAACTCTAGTCAACAAATTCATTGATCCGACACCAGACAGGGTCGAAATAGATAGTACCTTTGATAAAACATGGTCTGTTAAAGAAATTTCACTGGTGTCGTGGTGTTAAAGAAACCTGCTACTCGGTGGATGAAATATCAAGCAATCAAAACATCTTGAGTTGTTCATTCCTGTAAATATTTACTTTTAGTTCAAATTAGCTAGATTTGGAAACTGCAATATAAGAGGAGCACGCCATATCTCAAACCGATGGGGCATTTGGACCTCAGCAGCAAACAGAATTACCAGAAACTGAATGAATTGCATGTACAAAAAATAACCTAATCTTAGTAACTCTTCGGCCCCAATGAAAAGTTTGGATCACGAGGACACACCAGCAGTTGGATTTACCAGCTTTCCGACTGGAACCGTTAGCGCAATTTTCCCCCAATTAAGTATCAAGCCATCACCATTAAACCCCTAAAAATTAATTTCTAAAAAAATAATTCCCAATCAGTAATGAGTCAACAGAAAGATAGTGCATGTATGAGATTGAAACTAAAGATTTAACACAGGGCGCTGGGTGAAACGAAGGTTGAAGAGGGAGAAACTAATCCAATTTTAGTTTTCCTCTTGCTCATAACAATACGCAGTGATGCACCATCGCAGATGGCAATGGGTTTCTACTTTCTACCACTCTCTTGCCATCTCTAGCACATGTAATAGTTGCCCTGGCGAACTGTTAGCCTTTTGTGGGGAACGGCAGGGTGAACCGGTTCTCCTGCCGCTGGTTAAGGCACAATGGCAGCGCCAGTTAATTAAGAAGGGACTGCGGAGGAAGAGTAAATGGTGGGTGGACGGCACCGACGTGTATGCAGACCGCAGACCTCAGATGCGCGACAGAAGCTCGCGGACGGCGGCGGCGCATCGCGGAGAAAGGAAGAGAGAAACCATTCGTTCGGGAGGATTGCTTTTTTAGGGCAGTTCGGCCGAGAGGATAGCACTGAAACCTGGATAATAGCGTCTGGATGGGAAGACCTGGGCCTTCCACGGCCCGATAACCGAGAGAAACGCCAGATCGTTCCGCGGAGCAGCGGCCCGCGCGAAGGTGCGCGACGCGCCCGGGCGACGTGGGACTGTGATTTTGATCTCCATCGTACGTTCGAGGATCCTATGGCTGAGACAGTCAAATCGCCGTGGAGGCTTGTAGCTAGCCCCATTATACTGTTTCTCAATAAGGCCCTGTTTGGTTCATAAGTCTTAGGACTTTTTTTAGTCCCAACTTATAAATCTCAAGTCCCTAAAAAGTCACTACCTGTTTGGTTCCTGGGACTTAACATGGAATAGAAGACCATATTACAACTATAAGTCCCTCCTTAAGAGTCTTATTTCATAAGTCTCAAATGCCCATTTTACGTCCCTATAAGTCCCTCCTGTTTGGTTTAGATGGGACTTATAAGGACTTTTTTAAGTCCCTAAACCAATAAGTCTCTGGAAACAAACACCCTCTAAGTGTAGTATGTACGTTGTTATGTGTGTGAATGATGGCATGACAGCAGAGACGACGACCTAGAGGGATGGAGACATGGAGTCATGGAGGAGACACCGATCTGCACGTCCATTCACGCGCACTTCCCAGTACCACACCACGCATGCATGCACACCATCGTAAGTTCTTAACCTATAGCTATTGCTTTGAGTGGGAACGTCGTGGACACTGTGGCCTTTAGTCTCTGCTATCTCAAAATTAGTCTTTCCAGAAGGATCTGTGTCATTTAATTCAGTAGATGTGCAACTGATTTCAAAAACTGTAGTGAATTTTGCTGGTGGACTTGTGAGCCATCGATATGAAGACCCGTTCATCCCTTGGTTGGATTTCAAGTCCTAGTTGCATAGGGTGTTCAATGCCAACACGAAACTAATAAACCGTCTAAGAGAAACTCACCCAAGGTGGGCACTAGCACTCCAAGCTTTCTATATATACGACACCTCTACCCTCTTATTCTCTCACAAAACACAGGGAGACACAACTTCCCAGCGTTCTAGACTTCTAGTAGCACATTGACCTCTCTTTTCCCCTTCTTGCTAACAATTATGACCATGGCTGGTCCATTTGTCGCCTTTGTTTGTCTACTCATTGTGCTACCTCAAATCCAGGCCGTTTCTATCCCCTACAATGGGACTGTGTCTCTTCAGGGGTGTCAGCTCCCTTGTATGACCGAGGTTAACTTGCACTTGTTCTTGCACCAATTCGTGGACGGACCAAACCAGCCAAATCGCAATGAGGAAACCTTGCTCCAAACAAGTTTTCCTTTTGGGTTTGGGACGACAATAGTCCATGACTGGACTCTTACCGAGACAATAAATTCCAAAGATGCCGTTGTTGCGCGTGCACAAGGTGTGCATGTCCCAGGCTGGTTTAACCAAGGATAATAGATGGTACATGACTCATAACATAGAGTTTGAGCAAGGAAGGCAATATGTTCTCTATTTCACTATTTGTGAGTATCTCGGTATATTTGATGAGTTCTTTCACCCGCGACATTGAACTTATGTGCTTGCCTCTATTATACTTGTAGCTAAGGATTTTGCACAACTTAATTACTGGTGTATATACACATATTAATTAATAGTTGTGCATTTGTTAAAAGTTGCATGCACTTCTAACCTTGTGGCGGAACTTCCTATTTTGCACATGAAACAGGTTTGCAGGGTCTACCCTTCAGGTGATTGGCATAACAGTGGGTTTGGAAAGTGGCCAGTGGTCCATTGTCGGTGGGACTGGTCAATTCATTATGGCACAGGGTATAATAAGTTTCACAAATCATCCCGCCTCTACTTGGGAAGATGGTATTAAAGAACTTAATATCCGTGTGCGCTACACGATTCCGCAACCTGTAAGTATAATTCTCACAAGTTTGTATCCAAATTATAATGTTGTACTTTTTGAAGGGAAACAATAGGACATTAGAGAGCATCCTACTCAAAATGCAATATATTAAGAAATATGTGCGCATGGAGTGCAAATGCATTAAATCACGCTCTATTTCCAGCAACACTAGATGATACCCCGCACTTTTTTTTAGGGGAAAGCCTGCGGCCGCTTTATTATCTAAAAAAATGGAATGTAATTTGAAATTACATCTAAAATAAAATCCGGTGGAGATTCAAGCCACAGCTCATATCTCACTTCACCTACACCTACTCTCGCAAGCTTGTGCGCAGCAACATTGGCAGACCTCCGAACCCATGAAACTCTGAACTCCTCCACTGAATTGAGCATCGCCTTGATCTCCTGGACCCAAGGCCCTAGTGCGGACAGATTCCTTTCCTTTTGTTTGATCATTTGCACGACCGCTTGGCTATCCAGCTCCAAGTGAACATTCTGAACATTTCCATCAAGTGCTACCTGAATCGCTTGCCTGCATGCAAGGATTTCCGCTGCTTCTGGATACCCCACACTTTGTTGTGGGTATGTTCTGCAATATCTCTACTCTTATAAAAAACAGAGTTGGTGATGATGGTGTGCCTGCCATCCTGCAATATAGGCCGTCCGATTTATATCTGACGGATAGGAAGGAAACTATGGCAATTTTGCAAAAAGATACCCGCACCCCTCTCCACATTTGCAAATAAGGCCTTCCCTCGTTCATCATTTTCTCCCACAAGATAAACTACTCATACAAATGCATCTTAATGTTCCGTGCAACGCATATGGGCATCTTGGTAGTATTTCACTAAGATTTAATATGGACAGGATGAATATTTGGGGTAAATAACATGAGAACTAAAACAGTATAATACATATAACTAATTGTGTTTGATTATTGTATATTTGTAAATAATTTTTTTAAATAAATATGTACCATAATATAATAAAAATTTGCATACATGTTTGCATGTTAAGGTGGGTTTTACCCTATGCATGATTGCATGCTGAGGTGGACCTTTTTCATTGCACGATCCTGATGTGACATACGTGCATGTTGAGAGAAATAGGTTAGTGGATGTTGGCTACTTAGATATACAAGATTAGTCATGTTTAACTAAACAAAATGCATTAATTTCTTACACATTTAATTTGTAGGGGATGCATATCAAGTAACAAAGCTTTATGTACGCACACATGACATGACACAAGCCATGTTTTCACTTATTTTTCTGCAGGCTTGAGGTGCAGCTCGTTTGTTGAAAAATAAAGCCGGCGTGAGCAATTTGATGGAAACAATGTATTTGCACAGTTTCTTGCGGCGTGATGGATCGTTACTGTGGTCCGCCTATGTCATGAGAGTATGCATTAGCATACCCTCTTTCTATCTTTCATTCAAAATATGATGTAGGTTTATAGCATGATGGATATCCAGTCCTTAATCCATGTCAACCCATCTGTTTGTTGGTGTCTATGTAATGTCTTGGATATGTTTTGCAAAATAATGAAGCTTGTTTGTTTGAGAAACTGTTATCCCGAAAGAACTGTATTATGCGTATAATTATGCCACATGCGGACTATTCAATAAGCCATCGGAAGCAATTTGTAGTGAACTTCATTGCACCTTGCTTTCTTGTGTTTACATGGCCTAATTAATCCTAGTTTATCTAGCGTTCGTTTTTGTTTTTTATGCTTATTAGCACATATGTCCGTGTGTTGCAATGGGAGATAAAATAGTATGCATTTAAAGTCAATGAGAATTACATGTGCAAGCAAAACCATATGTGCATACGAAAAATAAACATTTAGCTTCTTTCAATCCTGACCGGGTGCATTTAAGAGTTTTGTTACATCATAGCACGCCAGGGAATACCCATGAGTTAATCCATCTACTTTTTCTTTCAATCCTTTCAATCGAGGAGATTTTAAGATATGAAGTTTTTGAATATTGTATGAAACATCGACAATTTTTTAATCCGGAACATTTTTTTGGAAAATTATATACACTTTTGAAAAAAAACTAAAATATAATATAAAAGGGAACAACTTTTAAAATTCACAAACGTTTTCTGAAAACATTAACATTATTTGACTTGTGAATATTCTTTTTAAATGGGAACATGTGTTGAAAATTCATATGATTTTTAGAAAATGTGTTTATTTTATATAGAACATTATTTTTTATTGTGAGAATTTCACTAAAACAAGAATATTTTTAGAATTTGAAGCATTTTTTGAAATTCCATTTCTTTTTAGACATCTCGAACAATTTTAAAAATAATAATATATATTTTTGAAAAAATCGGAAACTTGTTGCAAGTTCTGTATATTTTTTAAAATAGCAAAAAAAAATTGGAATTCTAAACATTTTCCAAACTTTGATTTTTTTTATTCTGATTGTTATTTGAGAATTTTTCATTTAGTAAATAAATTTTAAAAGAAAAATAAACTTGTAAGGGAAAAAAGAGATTGGAAAAGGAGAATAAAAATAGAGTGATCCGAGTTAACAGAAGCAATTAAAGGTGAGAAGTAGAGAGAAAAAAAAATGGATGGGTCCGTTGCGAGAATCGAACTCGCGACCTCTCGCACCCAAAGCGAGAATCATACCACTAGACCAAACGCCCTTTGTTGCAAATTAATTATCATTAGAGCTTATTAATTGAAACAAGTTAATTAATAAAAAACTCGCCGTTGCCGGGGATCGAACCCGGGTCACCCGCGTGACAGGCGGGAATACTTACCACTATACTACAACGACTCAGATGAAAAGTTTTGTTGGGGCGCACCATGTGTTAGAACGGCTACCCGTTCCATCACCTCATACTACCATGCACCTATTATAGTTGAGCCCAGTTCCGAGATTGCTCGAAGTTTTTGAGAATTATTGGCTTCAGATTAGAGAGGTTAAAAATTATCATTTCGGCGGGATGGCTCAGAGGAACCC
>LR738712.1:700024546-700040745 GCA_902687465.1 Secale cereale | reverse complement strand
CCCAGAGTCCACTGCATCTTCAATCAATATCAAGTTCAGACGGATCAGAGCTGCAATCCGAAAATGGGCTCGTAATAAGACAAACTAGATCGTTGATGGCGCGAGTTGCTGCGCCCGTCTATTTTGTCTCTTAGTTATTAAGGATATAAAGTAATTTGTACATATTTGTTTGGAATGCTCTCTTGTAGCTTGCGCTTGTCTCCTTCATTTTAAAAAAATAATGGTATGTAATTGAAGAAGAATCTTTTAGGCTATCAAGAAAGTAGTGTTATGAGCTTTTCTTTCTTTCTTTCCTATTAGGTCGATTTTTTTTTTGAGCAGGTCGGATATGCTTGGTTTGGCTTTCTTGTAGCATGTGCTTGTCTCCTTCAGTAAAAAAGTAATGGTATACATAATTAAAGAAGAATCTTTTAGGCTATCAAGAATGTAGTGCTATGAGTTTTTTTTTCTTTCTTATTAGGTCGGATATACTTGGTTTGAGCTTGGGTTTCAACTGTGTGTGCTTTCAATTACGATGGTTGGTACATGTTTTGTGATAGATCATGGCATCTTTCGGCTCACAATGTCTAGTGTAGTGTTTTGAATTAGGATGGTTCGTGGATATGTCTTTGATAGATCGGGGACTCTTTTGGCCCAAGATGGCAGGGTTAGCACGCCCCTCTATTCTTTCGACATAGTGGTAGAAAGTATTCAACGTATATGTTGGTATAAAAATGAAAATTAAAATATGGATCAAGTTGTTTGGAGTCCAGTAACAATATTGAATTTAACTGCCTATATCAATAAAAAATAGCACACCTTTTATTTAGGATAATATGACTCTTGTTCTGCGTAGGGAAATGCACGACAGAACATATAGTGTGATAAATTTGTTTAAATAATTGATAATTATAAGTATAAGATGAAGTGTATGCAACTTCCAAAAGCGGCTAACAAAATAGTTGTAACTCACAACACAATTGGTTGGAGATCTTGCAAACACCACACTCGACACCCTAAACCAGAATGTGTGCATCTTTATTACTTTGTTATGTTAATAATCTGCACCACCCTTAGCCTGGTAGCAGCTTAAGTTGTTTGTTTTCTTGTTTTTTTAATCACCCTTGCAATTGAAGATCTGCTGGCCCATACATTTTCAGATCCTCAACAACATGTCAATGTCTCCCGGCAATCACTGGTAGGCTTGAAACGGACGGTGCCAGACTCCTTCCATGCAAGCTATAGCTTCTGGAGGCTGCTTCTTTGCAGCTCTGAATGTGGCAACATGCACACCCCACGAAACACAACTGAACATGTGGCATATCGCTAGCCATGAGCTTTGGCATGTTTCACTAACAAAACTGGCATCAATGTTCAGCTTCAGCCAGAGTTAGTCAAGTTAATTTCTTGAAACTAAAGGTACAAATAGAAATCTAAATATTAGTTGGGGGATTAAATGAATGTGTCTGAAATAATTGTGAAGCAAGATCCTATAGTGTGAGATATTAAAGTTTATGAATAATACCTTTTTCAGCAGTTCTTCTGCGTTACAATGAGACAACAGAGTGCGAGATGTATGAAGAGCAGGCATCTAAAATGGACAATATCTTCAACAGTTAGACCAATTTCTTGACATGGTAGTAGAGTAGTTCAACAATGGTAGCAACTCATTTTTTTCACAAATAACATATATCCTCAGCTAGTTGAGAGCAATGATAGACCCAATGAACAATCCCTTGCAAAGAATTCCATTTTAAAGAGATTTCTTTTGAACTGATACATCAATAGTGCCAGCTTGGTCTGATTATGAACAACCCATTATCAATTTCTCCTATAATTAAAATAGTATGAATTTTATTATATTCTTCTCCAAATAAATTATCTGAAAACTTATGTGGAAATGTCATACAACAGAAAGTAGCACCATGATATGAAAAACAAAGAAACATATATTCTAAACAACCAGTGGTCTAAAAACATGGAAGGATAAGATCTGGCAGTATAACTAAAATAATTACTTATCCACAAGCCATTGGATATTATGAGCTGAAGAATTTCAGAAGTAGCAGAAACAAGTACCATTCTGCAAGATCTACCCAAATGAATTGACCAAGGCCAGTATGAACCAAGGTTTTGGTTACCGGTCGAAATTTCAAGATTTCCCATGGTTACCGCATATTTCCGTGCCCCTCGATAAATCCTCATACCGAGAAAAAAAATACCATTTTTTTGAAAATTTTGAATTTAAATGCTCCATTTGAAGTAAAGTGCATATGATCTAATTAATGCCATGAGAGTTGATTCTAACATGTTCGTAGCAACCTGGTTCCTGTTTTGACAGGTCTCTGGTTGGAATGTTTGTTCATTCATTTATTTGAATTCAAAATTCAACTATAAAATTCGTTCGAAATATTCTCGGTATTTCTCGGTATTTTCAAGTAACCGTGGTAACCACGTTTATCTATCCCCCTCGGTAAAATTGCCTCGTTCGGTAACCAAAACCTTGGTATGAACAACACCTGTACAAATTTAGGATCGAGATGATATGAGAGTAATGTATTTGTTTGGTGAAAGAAGGAATCATACATGAATAGGAAAGAAATATATAGGAACCTAGTGAAGCAACGCCCTGATGGATATTGTGCTGCATAGGAGGAAGCATATACACATGCACATGCGTGTATTTGGTTGGTGCAACATTGAATCACACATGAAGTGAAAGAAATTTAGGGAAACCTACCCGAGCATCTTGCTGAAAGATGTGCTGCCGGAGTGGAAAGGGTGAGCGAAGATTGATGTGGGGGGGTGTTGGGGAACGTAGCATAAATCAAAAAATTTCTACGTCTTCACCAAGATCCAACTATGGAGACATCTAGCAACGAGCAACTAAGAGTGCATCTACATACCGTTATGAAGATTGCGTGCGGAAGCTTTCAACGAAGTGGGGATGAAGTAGTCGTACTCTTCACGTTCTTCGTCACCGATGATCTAGCGCCGAACGGACGGCACCTCCGCGTTCAACACACGTACGGTGCAGCAACGTCACCTCCTTCTTGATCCAGCAAGGGGGGAGGAGAAGTCGTCAGAGATCCGGCAGCACGACGGCGTGATGACGGATGCAGTGGAGATCGCAGCAGGGCTTCGCCGGGAGGTGTGACGGGAGGGGGAGAGGCGCCAGGGCTGAGGTGCGGCTGCCCTCTCCCCCCCACATATATATAGGGGCCAGGGGGGCGCCTGGACCCCCTGCAGATCCAATCTGCAAGGGGGCGGCGGCCAAGGGGGGTTCCTTGCCCCCCAAGGCAAGTGGAGCCCCCTCCCCTTTAGGGTTTGAACCCTAGGCGCAGGGGAGGTGGGCCTCCCTTAGTGGTGCGCCAACCCAGAGGGCTGGACACATCCCCTCGTGGCCTAGGGGCCCCACCGGGATGGGTGGCCCCACCCGGTGGACCCCCGGGGCCCCTCCGGTGGTCCCGGGACGCTTCCGGTGACCCCCGGAGATCACCCGTTGGCCGAAACTGGACTTCCCATATATCAATCTTTACCTCCGGACCATTCCGGAACTCCTCGTGACGTCCGGGATCTCACCCGGGACTCCGAACAACTTTCGGGTTTCCACGTGCATTTATCTCTACGACTCTAGCGTTACCGAACCTTAAGTGTGTAGACCCTACGGGTTCGGGAGACACGTAGACATGACCGAGACCACTCTCCGGTCAATAACCAACAGCGGGATCTGGATACCCATGTTGGTTCCCACGTGTTCCTCGATGATCTTCATCGGATGAACCACCGTGTCAAGGATTCACTCAATCCCGTATGTTATTCCCTTTGTCCATCGGTACGGTACTTGCCCGAGATTCGATCGTCGGTATTCCCGATACCTTGTTCAATCTCGTTATGGCAAGTCTCTTTACTCGATCCGTAATCCATCATCCCGTGACTAACTATTTAGTCACATTGAGCTCATTATGATGATGTATTACCGAGTGGGCCCAGAGGTACCTCTCCGTCATACGGAGTGACAACATCCCAGTCTCGGTTCGTACCAACTCAACAGACACTTTCGGAGATACCCGATGCGTACCTTTATAGTCACCCAGTTACGTTGTGACGGTTGGCACACCCAAAGTACTCCTACGGTGTCCGGGAGTTGTACAACCTCATGGTCTAAGGAATAAATACTTGACACCGAAAAGCTTATGCATTACGAACTATACGATCTCGTGTTATGCTCAAGTTTGGGTCTTGTCCATCACATCATTCTCCTAATGATGTGATCCCGTTATCACCGACATCCCATGTCCATGGTCAGGAAACCGTGACCATCTGTTGATCAACGAGCTGGTAGCTAGAGGCCTACCAGGGACTCATTGTGGTCTATGTATTCACACATGTATCGCTGTTTCCGTACAATAGAATTCAAGCATGAATAACAGACAATTATCATGAACAAGGAGATATAATAATAATACTTTTATTATTGCCTCTAGGGCATATCTCCAACAGTCTCCCACTTGCACTAGAGTCAATAATCTAGTTACATTGTGATGAATCGAACACCCATAGAGTTCTGGTGTTGATCATGTTTCGCTCGTGAAAGAGGTTTAGTCAACGGGTCTACGACATTCAGATCCGTATGCACTTTACAAATATCTATGTCTCCATCCTGAACATAATTCCGGATGGAGTTGAAACGGCGCTTGATGTGCTTGGTCTTCTTGTGAAACCTGGGCTCCTTGGTAATAGCAATAGCACCAGTGTTGTCACAGAAGAGAGTCATCGGGCTTGACGCACTTGGAATGACTCCTAGGTCGGTGATGAACTCCTTCATCCAGACTCCTTCCTGTGCTGCTTCAGAAGCAGCTATGTACTCTGCTTCACATGTAGATGCTGCCACCACGCTTTGCTTGCAACTGCACCAGCTGACTGCCCCTCCATTCAAAATATACACGTATCCGGTTTGTGACTTAGAGTCATCCAGATCTGCGTCGAAGCTAGCATCGACGTAACCCTTTACGACGAGCTCTTCGTCACCTCCATAAACGAGAAACATATCCTTAGTCCTTTTCAGGTACTTCAGGATGTTCTTGACCGCTGTCCAATGTTCCGTACCGGGATCACTTTGGTACCTCCCTACCAAACTTATGGCAAGGTTCACATCAGGTCTGGTACACAGCATGGCATACATGATAGAACCTATGGCCGAGGCATAGGGAATGACACTCATCTTTTCTCTATCTTCTGCCGTGGTCGGCGACTGAGCCTTGCTCAATCTCATACCTTGCAAAACATTCAAGAATCCTTTCTTTGACTGATCCATATTGAACTTCTTCAATATTTTGTCAAGGTATGTACTTTGTGAAAGACCAATGAGGCGTCTCGATCTATCTCTATAGATTTTGATGCCTAATATGTAAGCAGCTTCTCCAAGGTCCTTCATTGAAAAACTTTTATTCAAGTAGGCCTTTACATTTTCCAAGAATTCTATATCATTTCCCATCAGCAATATGTCATCCACATATAATATGAGAAATGCCACAGAGCTCCCACTCACTTTCTTGTAAATACAGGCTTCTCCATAAGTCTGTATAAAGCCAAATGCTTTGATCACCTCATCAAAGCGAATATTCCAACTCCGAGATGCTTGCACCAGCCCGTAAATCGAGCGCTGGAGCTTGCATACCTTGTTAGCGTTCTCTGGATCGACAAAACCTTCCGGTTGCATCATATACAACTCTTCCTTGAGGAAGCCGTTAAGGAATGCTGTTTTGGCGTCCATTTGCCATATCTCATAATCATAGAATGCGGCAATAGCTAACATGATTCTGACTGACTTCAGCATCGCTACGGGAGAGAAAGTCTCATCGTAGTCAATCCCTTGAACTTGTCGATAACCCTTAGCGACAAGCCGAGCTTTATAGATGGTCACATTACCATCCGCGTCTGTCTTCTTCTTAAATATCCATTTGTTTTCTATGGCGTGCCTATCATCAGGCAAGTCCACCAAAGTCCATACTTTGTTTTCATACGTGGATTCTATCTCGGATTTCATGGCTCCAAGCCATTTATTGGAATCTAGGCCCGCCATCGCTTCTTCATAGTTCGAAGGTTCACCGTTGTCTAACAACATGATTTCCAGTACAGGGTTGCCGTACCACTCTGGTGCGGAACGTGCCCTTGTGGACCTTTGAAGTTCAGTAGTAACTTGATCTGTTTCTTCATGATCATTATCATCAACTTCCTCCCTTGTCGGTGCAGGCACCTCAGGAACAGTTTCCTGCGTTGCGCTACTTTCCGGTACAGGAGGGGTGACTGTCACCTCATCAAGTTCTACTTTCCTCCCACTCACTTCTTTCGAGAGAAACTCTTTCTCCAGAAAGTATCCATTCTTGGCAACAAAGACTTTGCCTTCAGATCTGTGGTAGAAGGTGTACCCAATAGTTTCCTTTGGGTATCCTATGAAGACGCATTTTTCCGATTTGGGTTCGAGCTTTTCAGGTTGAAGTTTCTTGACATAAGCATCGCAACCCCAAACTTTCAGAAACGACAGCTTCGGTTTCTTGCCAAACCAAAGTTCATACGGAGTCGTCTCAACGGATTTTGACGGAGCCCTATTTAAAGTGAATGCGGCAGTCTCTAAAGCATAACCCCAAAAAGATAGCGGTAAATCGGTAAGGGACATCATAGATCGCACCATGTCCAACAGAGTACGATTTCGACGTTCGGACACACCGTTACGTTGAGGTGTTCCGGGCGGTGTCAATTGTGAAACAATTCCACAGCTTCTAAGGTGTGTGCCAAATTCATGACTTAAATATTCACCCCCACGATCTGATCGTAAGAACTTTATTTTTCTGTCACGTTGATTCTCGACCTCATTTTGAAATTCCTTGAACTTTTCAAAGGTCTCAGACTTGTGTTTCATCAAATAGATATACCCATATCTACTCAAGTCATCTGTGAGGGTGAGAACATAACGGTAGCCTCCGCGAGCTTCAACACTCATTGGACCGCACACATCGGTATGTATGATTTCCAACAAGTTGGTTGCTCACTCCATTGTTCCGGAGAACGGAGTCTTGGTCATCTTGCCCAAGAGGCATGGTTCGCACGTGTCAAATGATTCATAATCAAGAGACTCTAGAAGTCCATCCGGATGGAGCTTCTTCATACGTTTGACACCAATATGACCAAGGCGGCAATGCCACAAGTATGTGGGACTATCATTATCAACTTTACATCTTTTGGCATCTACACTATGAATATGTGTATCACTACGTTCGAGATTCATCAAAAATAAACCATTGACCAGCGGGGCATGACCATAAAACATATCTCTCAAATAAATAGAACAACCATTATTCTCCGATTTGAAAGAATATCCATTTCGCATAAGACGAGATCCAGAAACAATGTTCATGCTCAAAGCTGGTACTAAATAACAATTATTGAGGTTTAAAACTAATCCCGAGGGTAGATGTAGAGGTAGCGTGCCGACGGCGATCACATCGACCTTGGAACCATTCCCGACGCGCATCGTCACCTCATCCTTCGCCAGTCTCCGTTTATTCTGCAACTCCACTTTTGAGTTACAAATGTGAGCAACTGCACCGGTATCGAATACCCAGGAGCTACTACGAGTGCTGGTAAGGTATACATCAATAACATGTATATCATATATACCTTTGACGTTGCCGGCCTTCTTGTCTGCTAAGTATTTGGGGCAGTTCCGCTTCCAGTGACCCGTTCCCTTGCAATAAAAGCACTCTGTCTCAGGCTTGGGTCCATACTTTGGCTTCTTCCCGGCAACAGGCTTGCCAGGCACGGCAACTCCCTTGCCGTCCTTTTTGAAGTTCTTCTTACCCTTGCCTTTCTTGAACTTAGTGGTTTTATTGACCATCAACACTTGATGTTCTTTCTTGATGTCTACCTCCGCTGATTTCAGCATTGAATACACCTCGGGAATGGACTTCTCCATCCCCTGCATATTGAAGTTCAGCACGAAGCTCTTGAAGCTTGGTGGGAGCGACTAGAGGATTCTGTCAACGACCGCTTCATCTGGGAGATTCATTCCCAGCTGAGACAAGCGGTTGTGCAATCCTGAAATCTTGAGGATGTGCTCACTGACAGAACTGTTTTCCTCCATCTTACAGCTGTAGAATGCGTCGGAGACATCATATCTCTCGACTCGGGCATGAGCTTGGAAAACCATTTTCAGCTCTTCGAACATCTCATATGCTCCATGGTGCTCAAAACGTTTTTGGAGCCCCGATTCTAAACTGTAAAGCATGCCGCACTGAACCAGGGAGTAATCATCACTACGCGACTGCCAGACGTTCAAAACGTCTTGGTCCGCATCGGGAGCAGGTGCATCACCTAGCGGTGCTTCTAGGACATATGATCTCTTGGCAGCTATGAGGATAATCCTCAGGTTACGGACCCAATCCGTATAGTTGCTACCATCGTCTTTCAGCTTGGTTTTCTCTAGGAACGCGTTGAAGTTGAGGGAAACTGGAGCGTGGGCCATTTGATCTACAAGAGATATTGTAAAGAATTTAGACTAAGTTCATGATAATTAAGTTCATCTTAATCAAATTTTAATGAACTCCCACTCAGAATGACATCTCTCTAGTCATCCAAGTGATACACGATCCGAATCGAGTAGTCCGTGTCCGATCATCACGTGAGACGGACTAGTCATCAACAGTGAACATCTTCATGTTGATCGTATCTTCTATACGACTCGTGTTCGACCTTTCGGTCTTCCGTGTTCCGAGGCCATGTCTGTACATGCTAGGCTCGTCAAGTGAACCCTAAGTGTATCGCGCGTGTAAATCTGTCTTACACCCGTTGTATGCGAACGTTAGAACCTATCACACCCGATCATCACGTGGTGCTTCGGAGCAACGAACTTTAGCAACGGTGCACAGTTAGGGGAAACACAATACTTGAAATTTTAGTGAGAGATCATCTTATTTACTACCGTCGTTCTAAGTAAACAAGATGCAAAAACATGATAAACATCACATGCAATCAATTAAAGTGACATGATATGGCCAATATCATCTTGCTCCTTGGATCTCCATCTTCGGGGCACCATGATCATCTTGTCACCGGCTCGACACCATGATCTTCATCATCATGAACTCCAGCATCGTGTCTTGAAGAAGTCGTCACGCCAACTATTACTTCTACTACTATAGCTAACGTTTAGCAATGAAGTAAAGTAATTACATGGCGTTATTCAGTGACACGCAGGTCATACAATAATAAAGACAACTCCTATGGCTCCTGCCGGTTGTCAAGTTCATCGACATGCAAGTCGTGATTCCCTATTACAAAAACATGATCAATCTCATACATCACATATATCATTCATCACATCTTCGTTCTTGGCCATACCACGTCACAAAACACATGCTGCAAAAACAAGTTAGACGTCCTCTAATTGTTGTTGCAAGTTTTACGTGGCTTCTATAGGATTTCTAGCAAGAACGTTTCTTACCTACGCCAAAACCACAACGTGATTTGTCAACTTCTATTTACCCTTCATAAGGACCCTTTTCATCGAATCCGATCCGACTAAAGTAGGAGAGACAGACACCCGCCAGCCACCTTATGCATCTAGTGCATGTCTGTCGGTGGAACCAGTCTCACGTAAGCGTACGTGTAAGGTCGGTCCGGGCCGCTTCATCCCACAATACCGCCGAATCAAGATTGACTAGTAACGGTAAGAAAGTTGAACAAGATCATACGCCCACAACTGCTTTGTGTTCTACTCGTGCAAGATGCTACGCATAAAACCTAGGCTCAGATGCCACTGTTGGGGAACGTAGCATAAATCAAAAAAATTCTACGTCTTCACCAAGATCCAACTATGGAGACATCTAGCAACGAGCAACTAAGAGTGCATCTACATACCGTTATGAAGATTGCGTGCGGAAGCTTTCAACGAAGTGGGGATGAAGTAGTCATACTCTTCACGTTCTTCGTCACCGATGATCTAGCGCCGAACGGACGGCACCTCCGCGTTCAACACACGTACGGTGCAGCAATGTCACCTCCTTCTTGATCCAGCAAGGGGGGAGGAGAAGTCGTCAGAGATCCGGCAGCACGACGGCGTGATGACGGATGCAGTGGAGATCGCAGCAGGGCTTCGCCAGGTGCCCTGCGTGGGGGTTGGGAGGTGTGATGGGAGGGGGAGAGGCGCCAGGGCTGAGGTGCGGCTGCCCTCTCCCCCCCCACATATATATAGGGGCCAGGGGGGCGCCTGGACCCCCTGCAGATCCAATCTGCAAGGGGGCGGCGGCCAAGGGGGGTTCCTTGCCCCCCAAGGCAAGTGGAGCCCCCCTCCCCTTTAGGGTTTGAACCCTAGGCGCAGGGGAGGTGGGCCTCCCTTAGTGGTGCACCAGCCCAGAGGGCTGGACACATCCCCTCGTGGCCTAGGGGCCCCACCGGGATGGGTGGCCCCACCCGGTGGACCCCCGGGGCCCCTTCGGTGGTCCCGGGACGCTCCCGGTGACCCCCGGAGATCACCCGTTGGCCGAAACTGGACTTCCCATATATCAATCTTTACCTCCGGACCATTCTGGAACTCCTCGTGACGTCCTGGATCTCATCCGGGACTCCGAACAACTTTCGGGTTTCCACGTGCATTTATCTCTACGACTCTAGCGTTACCGAACCTTAAGTGTGTAGACCCTACGGGTTCGGGAGACACGTAGACATGACCGAGACCACTCTCCGGTCAATAACCAACAGCGGGATCTGGATACCCATGTTGGTTCCCACGTGTTCCTCGATGATCTTCATCGGATGAACCACCGTGTCAAGGATTCACTCAATCCCGTATGTTATTCCCTTTGTCCATCGGTACGGTACTTGCCCGAGATTCGATCGTCGGTATTCCCGATACCTTGTTCAATCTCGTTATGGCAAGTCTCTTTACTCGATCCGTAATCTATCATCCCGTGACTAACTATTTAGTCACATTGAGCTCATTATGATGATGTATTACCGAGTGGGCCCAGAGGTACCTCTCCGTCATACGGAGTGACAACATCCCAGTCTCGGTTCGTACCAACTCAACAGACACTTTCGGAGATACCCGATGCGTACCTTTATAGTCACCCAGTTACGTTGTGACGGTTGGCACACCCAAAGTACTCCTACGGTGTCCGGGAGTTGTACAACCTCATGGTCTAAGGAATAAATACTTGACACCGAAAAGCTTATGCATTACGAACTATACGATCTCGTGTTATGCTCAAGTTTGGGTCTTGTCCATCACATCATTCTCCTAATGATGTGATCCCGTTATCACCGACATCCCATGTCCATGGTCAGGAAACCGTGACCATCAGTTGATCAACGAGCTGGTAGCTAGAGGCCTACCAGGGACTCATTGTGGTCTATGTATTCACACATGTATCGCTGTTTCCGTACAATACAATTCAAGCATGAATAACAGACAATTATCATGAACAAGGAGATATAATAATAATACTTTTATTATTGCCTCTAGGGCATATCTCCAACAGGGGGGGGGATATATATATGTACTACCCCTGGGCAGCGGAAAGGATCGGCACATCACCCGCCATGAATGGATGCAGAAACTGAAGTATCATTGCAACTTTCAAGTCTCAGTGGAGCATTTTAGATCATACGAGGTGTCGGCCAGCCCGCGTCCCCTCGTCGAAGCGGCCCCCGAGTCACCCGCATCGCGCGCATCAGCTGGATCCCCACCTGCATCGCGCGCGTCTGCTGAATTTCCTTGGGCGGGTCGGCTGGCTCCCGTCAGAAGACGCGTCGCCCGCGTCATGCGCGTGTTGATTGGATCCCCTCCTCTGTATCGCTCACGGCACCGATCCGCTTTCTGTATCGAGCGGCGGCAGATCCATTTGTGCTACCCCTGGGCAGCGGAAAGGATCGGCACATCACCCGCCATGAATGGATGTAGAAACTGAAATATCATTGCAACTTTCAAGTCTCAGCGGAGCATTTTAGATCATACGAGGTGTCGGCCAGCCCGCGTCCCCTCGTCGAAGCGGCCCCCGAGTCACCCGCATCGCGCGCATCAGCTGGATCCCCACCTGCATCGCGCGCGTCTGCTGAATTTCCTTGGGCGGGTCGGCTGGCTCCCGTCAGAAGACGCGTCGCCCGCGTCATGCGCGCGTTGATTGGATCCCCTCCTCTGTATCGCTCGCGGCACCGATCCGCTTTCTGTATCGAGCGGCGGCAGATCCATTTGTGCTGTGTCTCGGGAACAGTTTTCCCCGTAGAAGGCGCCGTAGGTTACCTTACTGGGCTGGCACAAGCGTCCCAATTAACCAGATGGCTCCGTTTCGGCTTCTGGAGCAGCAGCCCATTAGGACAGCTGGGCCACTACGAACACATGTGGGACAGATAGCTGTCGATCTGAGATCAAACGCCCTTAATGCTTTAATTAAAACTAGTTTTTACTAATGCAAATCACATTTCCATAATAGGCTAATTAAGTTGATGCAAACTTCACTGAAGAAAACACAAATGTCATGTGGCGGGCAGATTGGTTTTTCTCACCCAGTAAGAGAGGGTTAAACACAAAATTGGAATTAGCATGTCAGAACAGATTGGGAATAAATGTAGATGTACATGCAGAAACTAGCTAGACCGCTGATTTCAGTTTTGGGTTTTATGTTTCTCCGCCTTTGTCTTGATCTTCTGCTCCATGAACGCCTTCTTGGTGTCGGGGCCAAACATGAAACATCCTGTTGAGGGCGTGCATGTTCTCAAGTGTTTCATCAAGGGTGCGGTTGTAGGTGCCCTAGACTGATCGCTGGAGCTACGAGAAGGGAGGGGGTCACGGAGGGTTCGGGGGAGGAGAGGAGAGGCTAAAGGCCTCTTTCATGCAAATAAATTTGTAGGCCTAATCTTTAGGAAGTTCTCCTCTGGAGATTCTTGATTATTCGGATATGAAACCATATTGATTTTTTTAGAGAAAGATGTAACAGCTCCCGGGTGCCCCTATACCTTCATGAACAGTAAATTCATAAAAAATTGAAAGAAAAAAGGGATCAAAGATGACCAAAGATTGGATGTCCTTGCAAAGTTTCAGCCATAAATAACATTCGTGGATCCCACACCAAAAAAAAAATTCACTGCTCATAAGTGCACATAAACTTTGAACACTAGTTTTGTTTCATAAGTGCACATAAACTTTGAACACGGGTTTTGTTTTTTTTTTGGTGAGGGCTCCTCAAATGTTATTTGTAGCTGAAACTTTGCAAGATCATATAAGTTTGACCATTGGATGTCATAAAGTTTCAGGTTTCTTTTGACTTTTTATTTTATTTTACTGTTCATATAGCATGTAGGGGCACCCGGGTGTTGAAAGTCATGTCTCGTATTTTTACTGCGTACTAACTTGCGTGAAAATTTTCCATGGAGAAGAACCTGTTGCAAATATCTGTTTGTTGTCAAGAAAACTATGACATACACATAATTATTTTAAAAAAATTCTTCATTGGATGCAACCAAATAATCTCAGTTACGTTTTCCTGCATATTTCTTCATTGGATGCAACCAAATAATTTCAGTTACGTTTTCCTGCATTTAGAATCCTACTAAACCAAACAAACCCTAAAAATAAGAGACAATGCTGTGGTGAACAAACTCATATACCTTTAGGCAGAGACACCTCCCATCTCCTACCTTTAGGTAAACTTTAAAAGAATCAATAGAGTTTGTTTGATTTCTTATTATTTAGTCCATGCATAGGAATTTAATTTCGACAATGCAACAATTTTTGTAATGAGAACTCCCTCGTCGCCCGCCCCTCGAGGGCGATTGGGGGGCCAACCCTAGCCCCCCAGCCGCCGCAACCCCATCCATCTCCCCCCCTCCGCCGCCGCCGGGGGACAGCGCCGGGAAAATCCTGGTCGTTCGACGGCGGCGGCGGAGGGCTGCTCCTCCTTCCCGGGCTGTAAGGCGGTGAGGACGCCAGATCCGCGGAGGTCCGGCCTCTTCCCCGATCCATGGCGACGTGGTGGCTCGTGTTGGAGGCACTTGTGGTGGTGCAGGGTGAGATGGCCAGAGGATGGAGGTGGGGCTGGGCGTGGCCAACGGAGGCGTCCGGCCCGGATCCGGTCTTGGTGAAGGCGGCGGCGACTCCGGCCCGGATCCGAACATGGTGGTGGCGACGTCCCTTCCGTCAGGGATGACGAGCCAGATGGTGGGTCCTTGTGGCGGCGCCATTGGCAGCGGATCTTGGGATCCCGCACCCGATGACGTCGCAGGATGCACGTGGCGGCCGGAGCTTCCTCCGGCGTCGACGGTGCTTGATGCGGGATCGCGGCGGCGGTTGCTATTGTATGGGCGACAACAACGGCTGGCGCGACGGTGGGTGCTCCATGTAGTGCCCGTAATCGGGGCGGCGGCCCCTCTTCATCAACGGCAACAGACTCCGGGATCGTGTGGGCGATTCAAAGTCTGGATCTCGAGGTGGTGATGGCCTTCTGAGGCTGGTGGCGGTATGGACATCCCTTCCATCAGATCAGGTTCAACGCGGCTAGGCAGATGACACATGTGCCTCTTTCGAAGTTATCGGGCGATGCCTGTCGCCGGCGGGTGAAGACATTGGTGGATGTGCTATCGGTGGATGCTACGCACGGCGTCTTATATGGAGACGTCAAGTCACACTAGTAGAAAAAGGGTCAAATGTAGAGCTCATTAGTCCCGGTTTGCAACTGAACCGGCACTAATGGGACCATTAGTGCTGGTTCCAGAGGCTAGGCCGGCGGCGATCATTAGTACCGGTTCGTGGAGAACATTTAGTACCGGTTCTTGGCACGAACCGGTACTAAAAGAGGATGTTGCAGATTGTGGTTAGGCTGGGGGCCCACCAGAACCTTTAGTACCGGTTCGTTCCAGGAACCGGTACAAAAGGGTTCTACTCACTTCGTTCTACAACGCTTTTTTAATCCCACCTCGCTCGTCTAACAGAGATTTTACCACCTTAAATATGTTATTTCTCAAACTATCACAACCACTTGGTCTTCATTGAACTCTATGTGTAGGATTTGTGGCTGCAATAGGAGTCATCACCAGTTCCTAAACCGGTGAGGACTCCTATTGACAATTTAGATTGTACACAAAAAGATCAATGATGGTCAATGCATTTTTTAACATCATTTGAAAAGCACTACAAAATGAACTCTGAAAATGTTAAAAGTTGGCATGGTATCATCATTTCACCCACATAGCATGTACAAAGGCATTGCATTTTTTTGAACTGGATGCTCTTCGTGTACAAACTAGACAATTAGTACCGTACCGGTTCCAACGGCTAGGCAGGCGAAGATCATTAGTGCCGGTTCGTGTGCAACTTCTAGTACCGGTTCACGCCACGAAACGGTACTAATGATGTTGTGTCAGGCTATTGTCAGGCTAGGCACCTTTAGTACCGGTTCATGGCATGAACCGGTACTACAGTATCTTAGTAAGCTGATTTTTAGTCCCACCTCGCCAAGAGAGAGACACTAGGAGCGGTTTATAAGCCTTGAGTGCACAGACAATGTGGGAGAGGCGCAATGTTCACCTGCACGTTGCTTAGCTTCAAACCTTGAGGAATAGTGTAGACTACACGGAGCTATGTGTAGGGCTTTGTACACTCTTCCGAAAGGCTTGAAGCTAATTAACGAGCATTGCACCTTTTTTTGAACTCCAGACTTTTTGTGTGTTCAAAATGCACCATTCAAATCCACATCATCAATTATCATCCATTTCTGAATTCATTTGATATTTTTCATTCATTTACTGATTTGTTTTGAGAGAGCTAAATGACCGTGAAATTGAAAACCAGTACAAATTGAACTCTGAAAAGGTTGAAACTTGGCGTGGTATCATCATTTCACCCACATGGCTTGTGCAAAAATGTAGAGAGGGTCACGGCAAAAACTGAATGCACTTCGTGTACAAAATGGACAATCTCTTACGAAGTATCACGGTTTAGGACGAAAACTCATATGATACAAAGGCATTGCATTTTTTTTGAACTCCATAGTTTTTGTGTGTTCAAAATGCACCATTCAAATCCACATCATCAATTATGAGCCATTTCTGAATTCATTTGGTATTTTTCATTCATTTACTGATTTATTTTGAGAGAGCTAAATGACCGTGAAATTGAAAAGCAGTACAAATTGAACTCTGAAAAGGTTGAAACTTGGCGTGGTATCATC
>LR738712.1:699979063-700023545 GCA_902687465.1 Secale cereale | reverse complement strand
ATTTCACCCACATGACATGTGCAAAAAAGTAGAGAGGGTCACGGCAAAAACTGGATGCACTTCGTGTACAAAATGGACAATCTCTTTCGAAGTATCAGTGTTTAGTACGAAAACTCATATGATACAAAGGCATTGCATTTTTTTGAACTCCAGAGTTTTTGTGTGTTCAAAATGCACCATTCAAATCCACATCATCAATTATGAGCCCTTTCTGAATTCATTTGGTATTTTTTATTCATTTACTGATTTGTTTTGAGAGAGCTAAATGACCGTGAAATTGAAAAACAGTACAAATTAAACTCTGAAAAGGTTGAAACTTGGCGTGGTATCATCATTTCACCCACATGGCATGTGCAAAAAAGTAGAGAGGATCACGGCAAAAACTGGATGCACTTCGTGTACAAAATGAACAATCTCTTTCGAAGTATCAGGATTTAGGACGAAAACTCATATGATACAAAGGCATTGCATTTTTTTGAACTTTTTTGAACTCCAGACTTGTTGTGTGTTCAAAATGCACCATTCAAATCCACAGGATAAATTATCAACCCTTTCTGAATTCATTTGGTATTTTTCATTCATTAACTGATTTGTTTTTAGAGAGTTAAATGAGATATAAAATGTTTGTTAGATAATTTTAGATATAGAAATGTTAGTTAGATATAAAATTTTAGATAGAAATGTTAGATATATTTGCGGCAATGTTAGATAGATAAATTTTAGATATAGAAATTTTAGTTAGATATAAAATGAAATACCATATAAAAAAAATTGTTTGCGCGCTACTCTATGGGCCTGTATTTGCAGGCCCATAAAGGCCCAGCAGACTCACAGGGCAGTGCGGCAAAGTTAGGCCTACAAGCCTGCAGTAGAGAGGAGCTCGAAGGAGCAGCCGCGGCGGGGTTTATAAACCAGTGCGGCTGCCCCTCGGCTAGCGAGGTGGGACTAAACTTGCCGCACCGCACCTGCAGCGCACCCCCTTTAGTACCGGGTCGTGGCATCAACCGGTACTAAAGGGGTGTCTTTAGTATCGGTTGGAGCCACCAACCGGTACTAAAGGGGGTGCCCTTCCCGCCGCTTGGCCTGGCCAAAACAGGCATTTAGTACCGGTTGGTGGCTCCAACCGGTACTAAAGGTCCATCCTATATATACAACACTTACGAATTTTCAGTTTTCCCTCTGTTATGTTCTGTTTCTTCCTCTCCGTCGGCGCCGTCGCCGCCCATTGCGCGCTACCCCAGTCCCCGTCCCTGTCGCCGTCGCTGCCCCCGTCGCCGTCGCGCGCCGCCCCCGTCCCCGTTCGCTGTCGCCGCCCCCGTCGCCGTCCCCGTCCCCGTTCGCTGTCGCCGCCCCCGTCGCCATTGCCTCGACCTCGCCCGCGCGGTGAGGCCCTCTCCACCGGCCCCTCGCGCACACACACGTGCACGCGCGCGCACACACACACACACACACTTTTTCTGTTTTTTATACAATTCATTTAGATGAAATAATTAATTAAATTAGATTAACGTCAAATAGTATATAGAAATGTTAGTCATATAGAAATGTTAGAAATTTTAGAAATTTTAGTTTTAGCTAGATGAATTAGATTAATTTTAAACAGTATATAGAAATATTAGAAATTTTATAAATGTTAGTTTTAGCTAGATGAATTAGATTAACTTTCAAATTGTTAGACGATGATCGATTTTTTTTAGTTTCTTATAATTTTAGTTATAAAAATTTAGAATGTTATGTTTGCATATAGTATTAGTTATGAAAAAGTTAGATATTTTTCTTTTTTTAGTTCTAGAAATATTAGAAATGTTATACAAATGTTAGTTATATATATAGAAATGTTATAATTTTTTTTCCTATTTTTTAGTTATAAAAATATTAGAAATGTTAGTTATATAGCATTGTTAGAAATGTTATAGAAATGTTAGTTATATAAAAATGTTAGAAATTTTAGTTATCAAAATCCAATCATTAAAAAATGTTACTTTTTGCGGGCATATAGCTAGTATTTGTTCTCGACGATGCCCGGCCCGCATCCTCGCCGTCAACCCGTCCACGACGACGTCCGGCTGACCCATGTCCGGGACTGGGCTCCGCCGGGCTGGCACTGGGAGGTGCTGCCTGGAGGGGCGCGCCGCTTGATGAGGAACCCGGCCCCGGGTCCCGTCGTCGACCCTGATCTCGTTTTGTGGCGTTCGCGTGGGCCAGTTTCGGTGCGGAGGGAGCCGGCCCCGCCGGAGGTGGTACGTCGCCGTGTCAGGGAGGAGGACGAGCACGTCCATCGCTACATGGTTGCGTTAGAGGGCGGCAGGTTCTCCAATACCTAGCAGTTTCTTGAGGGATCTCACTTTAGGTATGATCCTGTGAGGGTTCCTTCTCTTTGGGTGTCCACCGCCCGCGCCGCAGGAACCGCGAGTGTCCTAGATTCTTCTGTAGTATTCGATCTTTATTAGCTACCTAGCCAGTGATGTATTCGATATTATATATTATTCGAGACGATGTATTCGATATTATTCGGAACGGTCGAGAATAAACAAGAAGAATGCCGAAAAAAAGGATAAGTTCCATAAGCTAGGGCCAGGTGGCTACGCGGTGGCAATGCCTAAGTGGGATAAGTTTGAGAAAGGGATGGAGGATGCAGGTGTCACTCCGGTTACTAGGAGCTGGCCCCCCGGGTGCAGGACTTGGTTCTATGCGCATGGGGGGGAGTTGGACCCGAAGACAGGCGAAGTTTCGAGGAAGGCATGTCTGAAAGGAGCCGACGATAAGCTACTTGTTGCAATAGAAGAGGCTCGAACAGGGGTGTTCCAGCCCAACAGAGAGAACGACGAGCTTACGCATGCCCTGGGAAATCCTGAACACCCGGGAAGAACACGAGGCAAGGGCGCTATGCCGTGGTTTGAGGGGTTTTCGGACTGGAACGCCGACTACAGAACCCGTGCGAGAAGGAAGATTGCGGAGGAGAAGCAGAGGCAGATGGACTATGAACGCCTTCAAGGCCTAGAATCAAAGCACGCGGACTTGGCAGACAAATTCCAGTGGCAGCAGGAGCAGATCGACTCACTTGGCCAGCAAAGGAGGTCTCAGCAGCTGCAACAACTAGCGGATGATCCAGCATTGCATACCACCGCCCCATCCATGCCGAGAAGAAGCGTGGGTTCCACCCCGGGCGACGCAATGCTGGATAGATACCCCGTGGATGACATCATTGAGAACACTAACTGCGAGCTACACTTCAAAATGAAGAACATATCCATGAAGGTGGCGGACGCCCTTGCTTTTACAAATCCCCCCGAGGCAACCTTCCATTGCAACCCGATTCCAGCAGGCTATGCTCGTGTCTTGGTTGATGAGGTGGTGGACCAATATTCGGGGCTAGAGCTTGACATTCCTGGAGGTGACGACGAGCACACACTCGGAGAGGCCAAACATCGTATCATCCTATGGAGAAAGGATTGCATCATCTTTCGAAGGCCACTGACACCGCGTCAGCCGACTCCTCGTCGAAGTCCGCCACCGAGTCAGCAGACTCCCGCTCCTGCAGGTCCACCAACGCCTCAGGACACTCCTCCTCCTCCAAGTCCGGCAAAGCGTCAGGCCACTCCTCCTCCAAGTCCGACACAGCGTCAAACGTCCACTCCTCCTCCAAGTTCGGCACAACTTCAGGCCACTCCTCCTCCAAGTCCGGCACAGATTCAGGCCACTCCTCCTCGTCCAACTCAGCCCCGTCAGCCGTCTCCGCCGCCTCAGTGTCGGCGTATTTGGATCGACACCTATGAGATCACAAGAATCCCTACTACGGTTGCGGGGCGCGGGGTTGAGAGAAGAGCGGATCTAACAGTCAGGACACAGTTCCTTTACCCAGGTTCGGGCCGCAAAGATGCATAAAACCCTACTCCTGCTTTGGTGGATTATATGTTTGTGTTCTTCAGCTAGTGAGGAGCTCCAAAAGAGTCGTGAGGAGTTCTAAAAAGCCGAATCCCCCTCCTGGTCGCCTCAGGCCTCCTTTTATAGGAAAAAGGGGTCGCCACAGTGGCACACAGGAGGTGGAAAGGATACGGTGATGCGAGGTTATCCCTCGCATTACAGGACAAGGCGCATTTAATGCGCTTAGCTTAGGTGTCCTTGCTTTATCGGGAATGAGGGGATACATCGGTCTTGTCCGTCGCCGCTCCTCCTCGTGTTGACACGCGCCCTGGCCAGCGGTGCCTGAGGTGCCATGTAGGCAGGCAGGCAGCAGAGGTGGCGCAACGGCGGGTCTCCACGAAGATCTGCAAGTTGCCACGCAGGAGCCTGTCCAGCTGGTTGGGTCGGCAGCTGCGTCGGGTGGTGGAAATACAGTTTGTGCGGACCTGATGGTGGCCCGGTGGGTGTCCTCGGCAAGGGCCTTGCCGGGGCCCCGACAAGGGTCTTGCCGCGGCGCCTGCTGTCATCCCCGACAAGGTGCTTGCCGGAGGCCTTGTGGTCCTCCTTGGCTGGGATCCCGCCAAGGGTCGTCGTCTTCTTAGCTTGTATCTGATCTTGGATGTCGTCACAAAGATCTGCATGCCACCATGGGGATATCTCTCGAATCCTCGCCCCATGGGGGCAGTGGACTCAAGGGTGATCCGCTCCGTAGGCGTGGGGCGAGCTGCCGCGGCAAGGGCCCCGGCAAGGATCTTGCGAGGGCTGCTGAAACTGGCTCCTGGCAAGGATCTTGCCGGGGAAAGCCGCTCCATCCCTTGGCACTTTGTGGTCTTGTTCTTGGCGTTGTTCTAGTCTCCATCAAGCTTCGGTCATACCCCGGCTCACCTCCCTTGCCATGCTTGATGTGGTGGTGCCCGTGGCTCAGACTGCCCGTGCACAGTCATAGGGGTACAAAAAGTGTACCCCTCTTTTTGTACACCGACAGGAGCCCCCGGGCCTGGGCCACACATAAGCGCGACACATTGTTGGGCCAGGCCCAGAACGGTGCGCGGGCAGGCGGGGCGGTTTTCACCGTGGTAAGATTTTCCGCGCGCTGCGCCTCCCACGACCCGCGCACGCGGCGCGGGGTGGAGGGGCGTGCATGACGTAGGCGGCATGCGTGGGGCGGTTTCCGCAGGCATGCATCACGTTGCAGTAAATGTAAAAGGAGGCGACTCGCGTCTTCCCCCATAAAAAGGAATAACCGCGAGCACGCTGCTCACTTCCTCCATTTTCCTCACGCCTCTTCCAATCTCAGAGCTGCTGTTCCCTCCCTTCCTTCCTTCCGAAGCCTCCGCTGTCGTCTGCCGCCGCTGCTTAGCCATCTCCCTCCCTTAGCCCTCCCACTTGATACGTCCCAAACGTATCTATAATATTTGCTTGCTCCATGCATGTTTTGGGTGATATTGCTATGCTTTTGATACACTTTCATACACTTTTGATCATATTTGGACTAACCTATTAACTCAGTGCACCCCAGTGCCAGTTTTTGTTTTCTGCTGTTTTTGTATTTCAGGTTTTCCCATTACTTAAATTGCCAGAAAAATTCCGGGAAAAATATATAAAAAATCAGCGCTCGAGAAGCTTCCATGCGCCAGAAGTGGGGCCAGAGGGGGGCCAGAGGGGCCCCAGGCGCCCTGATGGCGCGGCCCCACCCCTGGCCGCGCCGGGGGGCCGCCTGGGGGGCTCCCACCTCCTCTGGTGCCCCACTTGGCCTCCTATTTATTCTCCCGTCGCGAAAACCCTGATTCCAGAATCCTTTTCTCCAGAAGCAATTTCGATCTCCGCTGCCATCGCCACCAAGTTTCGGGGGACCAGAATTCCTGTGCCGGCATCCTGCCGGGACGGGGAAGTGCCCCCGGATTCATCTCCATCGACGTTGCTTCCTCCCTCCATGATGCGGGAGTAGTTCCTCCTCGGTGCTGAGGTTTCTACCAGTAGCTATGTGGTCAATTCTCTATCCCATGATGCGATCTTCATTGTGATCATAGGCTATGTTAATCTAGGGTGATCCCATGATATTTCCCCTTCCTCTATGTATTGGATTGATGTACTCACTTGTCTTTATCTAGTATAATCCCCGAGACCAAGGTGACAGCGGTCTATTGGACATGGATTAGAAGAATATTTTCATGAGTGATTTCCTCTTTTGTGTGTTGATTGAAGATTGAGAGTCTCTTGGTGCTTGTCTTTGACTATCCTTGAGATATGTTGTGGTGATTGTGGTACTCTCTTTAGATGGCCGCGGTGACATTGGGAAATCCATAGATTGAGAACTACGAACTTTGAGGTGTGCTTTTGTAGCCCTACATAATTCTCGTCCTCTCTTGACCACAAAGGAATGACCTCCGAGTGCGTCTCCATTGCATGTTTTATGGGAAATATCATGTGATTAGACTATGTTAATGTTGTTGGGAGTTGCCACTAGTGAAAGTATGAAGCCTAGGCCTTGTTTCCACCATTGCAATACCATTTGTGCTCACGTTTACCACTTGTTTGCTTGCTGCACTTTTTATTCCAGATTTATATTACTTTGCTTTGCCACTCCTATCATCCATATTTTACCATCTCTTCGCCGAACTAGTGCACCTATACAACTCCTAGTTGTATTAGGTGTGTTGGGGACACAAGAGACTTCTTGTATCTTAGTTGCAGGGTTGCTTGAGAGAGACCATCTTCAACCTCTACTTCCCTGAGTTCGATAAACCTTAGGTCATCCACTTGAGGGAAATTGCTGCTGTCCTACAAACCTCTGCGCTTGGAGGCCCAACATAGTCTACAAGAGTAGAAGCGTGTGTAGACATCAAGCTATTTCTGGCGTCGTTGCCGGGGAGGTGAGTGCTTGAAGGTATATCTTTAGATCTTGCAATTAAATCTTTTTGTTTCTTGTTTTTATTTCACTAGTTATGCTTATGGACAACCTTGCTATTGGATCGTTGCTTGCGGGAAGATGCCCCACACCTGTGGTGGTTGCTCCTCCCCCTACTGAAATTGTTCCCTATAAAATACCAGCTGGTATTATCGATTATGTTTTGGCTGGTCGTTATGCAGGAGACAAACATCCCGGTGAACACTTGCTATATCTGTCACAACTATGTTCATTATTTAAGCTTGTAGGTGTATCAAGGGAGTTTGTCATGAGGAAATTATTTGCCTTGTCACTGAAAGGAAAAGCATTGGAATGGTATAGGCTACTAAATGACTCTCACCTGCTGGAGTGGGAAGAGATCCAGTCTCTCTTTTACTCCAAGTTTTATCCTCTTCATGAAGTCCATGAGAATAGGAATTATGTTTATAATTTTTATCCTCATGACGGAGAGAGCATAGCTCAAGCTTGGGGGAGACTGAAAACGTTAATGCTAAAATGTCCTAACCATGGGCTCCCCAAAGATATGATTATTACTAATTTCTATGCGAGGCTTTCTCGACAGGATAAAGATTTGCTCGACGCTTCCTCTATGGGTTCTTTCACAAACAAAAAGATTGATGCTAAATGGGAACTCCTAGAAAGAATTCAACGCAACACTGAAGATTGGGAGATCGACAAAGGTAAAGAGTCAGGTATAATTTATGAGTATGATTGCATTAAGTCCTTTGTTGAAACTACAAGTTTTAATAAGTTTAGTGCTAAGTTTGGGCTTGATTCTCAACTCCTTGTTGATTTCCTCAAATCTTTTGCTTCACATCTTAATATGCCTAAGGAGGATTGGATCAAGTATCATGAACCTTTTAAAGAGATTTGCAAAGAAAATGAAATTGTTCATGATGATTGCAACATGCATGATCCAATTCCTAAAAATGAAGTTTTATATAAGCATGTTAATTTTTGTGGAGTGGATAGACCTTGTGAAAGGCCTATGATTGAAGAAGAGAAGTATTGTAAGCAACATAAGCATGAAAGAACAATCACTTGGGTCAAAGATTTAAATGAAATTGCTAGAGAATTGTGTGACCTTTATCCTTTTACTTGTGAACTTTGCTGTATAGAGGGTCACTTTAATTTTCAATGCACGCACTTTCAAAACATAACTGTTAACCAGTTGTGTGATAACATGATCACCCCTGATCTTTATGATGAGCTTATGTTATTTTTGATGTGTGAAGAGTTATCAGAAAAGACTTCTTGGCTAGATGTTAATGCCATAGGAATAAAAAACACTTTGCAAAATTGCCATCTCTATTGTGTTGTTAATTGCCATAAAAATGATTACATAAGTAAGATTAGAAAGGAGGGAACTTTACCAAAGTATAAAAATGTCTCTTATATTTCTGCTAATAAAAAGGAGAGTTTCTCCCAAGTTTCCCCTATTGTTTCTAATGATAAACCAGGATATGTGGAGAAGCTTCATCTCCAACCACTCCCTCCTAAGGTGAAGAAGAAGAAAAAGAAGAGGAGGAGGAAGAGGAGCAAGAAGGAAGAAGAATGGGTATCAACCTGGCCTGGGCATATTCCTCCCATCAAATTTTATCCTAACGGTTGTAAGTTTAAAGAAGAAGGTGAAGTTTATTGCCTTAATTATCATCTTGATGATACGTCCGTAGGTACTATTGAAGATGATTTTGATTATGATATGCATGTTACTTATTGTGATTGGGAAAATGATGATAATGCTACTTATGATCTTGAAAATCTTTTTGGTACCAACTCTGAAAGTGATGATATGGAAAGCTCTAAGCTTGGGGATGATAGGATTGCAAATCCTTTACCCACTAGTGATGTGATAATTGATAATTCTTTTGCTAGTAAGAATAAAGACAACATGTTTACAAATATAGTTGCTAGCAATGATAATGCTCTTCTCTACTATGATGATGTTATAACTCCAATCTATAGTGATTATAAAGGTACCTATGACATAAGGAGAAATTATCCTTATGAAACTTGTCATAATCATGGAGGGAATTACTCCCTTGTTGAACACCATCTTCCTAATACACAATTAATCTATAGTGTTCAAGTTGTTTATGATAGTCCTACTCCCACTATTACCAATGAGAAAGATTATGCTTATGTGGAGAGTAAGAGTACCTTTTTGCATGTGGATCATGGTAACAATGCTTTATGTGATGCTTATATTGTTGAGTTTATTCGCGATCCCACTGAAAATTATTATGAGAAGGGAACATATGCTTATAGATATTTCAATAATATCAAGTCCCCTCTCTTTATGTTGAAGGTTTTGAAGCTGCACTTGTTTTGTCTTCCTATGCTTATTGCTTTGTGCTTCAATGAATTATTCTATTGCAATATTCCTATGCATAGGAAGCATGTTAGGCTTAAATGTGTTTGGTATTTGCTTCTTGATGCTCTCTTTTGTTCTTCAACTCTTATTCCTACGAGAGCATCATTAAAGTCTTAAGCCTATCTTTATGGCTATAAAGAAAGAGCTCTAGGGAGACAACCCTTGTTATCTTTGCTTTCAGTTTGTTCTTTCAGTTTTTAGTGGTCTTGATGTTTGTTACTACTGTAGCAACATCATTGTATCTTTATTTTTCAGCTTTGTGCCAATTTTAGCCTCTGATTGCAAGAAAGTTCAAAAGTTGTGATATGTTGTCCAAAAAACAGATTCTGTCCTTGGAAAGAAAAATTCGAATAAAATCACCAGATCATCTTTTTGATCTGAAGTTTTTTGACAGCATGCTCTATACAATTGGATTTCGAGCGTCCATTCTGAGTTTTTTGATTTGAGTTGCAGAAGTACCCAAAAAAAATTATTTACTACCTGCTGGTCTGTTTTTCACAGATTCTACCCTGTTTTGCCTTTTCTTCGTTTTGCAGACCTTAAGCTTGCTTTTTCTTTGCAAAAACTTTTTGGCGATCTTGAGAAACAGTAAACCTTCAAGAATATCTTTGTTTCCAGTAGAGAAAATTATTTTATTGTGGGTACTAACCTCTCTAATCAGATTATGATGAGTTATGTATGAAGGGAGTTTTCAAGTGTGCGAGGGAAAATGATAAAAGAAGATTCAGGAGTGTCAAACGCTCAAGCTTGGGGATGCCCCCATGCACCCCCAAGAAATATCCAAGGAGACTCAAGCATCTAAGCTTGGGGATGCCCCCGTGCATCCCCTTCTCCATCAACAATCATCAGTTCGTCCTTCGTTCCACTATATTTTTATCACTTCATGCGTTATGTGCTATGCTTGGAGCATCTTGATATTTTCTTTTTAGTTTATTTAGTTTTACTTGTTGTTCTTAACAAGTTGGATCCTAGCCTTCATTGTTTGGGAGAGAAACACGCTCCACTCCACTGTAGAACACAACATAGGCTTGCATGCGTATCTTCTTGTGTGTGTTCTTTATATTTTCATAGCTGCTGTCATGCTTAGCTCTTAGTTTTCATGCTTATCTTTTTAAGAGCTTTTGTTTAGGTTGTTGCTTCTGGAACTCTCTTGAGTTATCATGCTTATCTTGTTAAGAGAGTTGGCTTCTGTGGCACTGGTTGATATGTCTATGATAAAAATGCTATGTGCATAATGGTTCTTAGTAGTTCATGTTTTCTTATGGTTAGCCTCAAATAGCTGGGGGTTCTTAATGTGTTATTGAAGTACCAGCATGATTTGTTTGCCTATGATGTGGTATGGTTTAGTGATATCTTCTTCCAAGAATGTATTTTGATTGACTTGGCATATGCTCACGCATATTTAAGACTGTAAAGAAAGTCTATCAAGCCTTGATGATCTTTAATTTCTGAGTAGTGATATAACTTCCATGCCCGGTTCAATGTTGCTTTGTCGCCCTGCATGATTATGGCCGTCATTGCTCTCTTAGTTGGTCACTCCCAGTCTTTTGCTAGCCTTCACCTGTACTAAGCGGACTGACTGCTTGTGCATCCAAAATCCTTGAAACCAGTTATGCCATATGAGTCCACCATACCTTCCTATATATGGTATTTACTTGCCATTCCTAACGAAGACTTTCTTGTACCATCTCAAAATTATTCAAAAGCATTTCTCTTTTGTGCCTCTGTTTTAGCTCATGAGGAAGTAGTAGGTAATTCATGATCTTCTTATGTTGGACAAATTTTACCCCGGGATTGCATGTCTAATCTGCAAACCCCTAATACGAGGAGGGACTGGCATGAGTGCGCCCAGCTCACAAAAAGATAATAACAACAAACAAACCCTCCTTCACGCTTTGTTCATGAGAAATCAGGAAACTCTGGCAGTGATAAACAAAGGAGATTAAGGGGATGTGATCGTCCCCGCGTGGGAGCCGTTCCTCGAAACATGTCCAGCATAAGAAGTAATTGGGTTATCTACTAGCATTCGTTGGCGAATTATGCACCTCCCAAAAGCTTTTTATCTCTATTTTTAAAACCACGAGCTCTGGTACTTGTTTAGTCTTTGCTTCCAGCCACGGGTTTTCAACCTTGCCATCAAAATCCACGGTTCGAGAGTCTCCACCTTCTTTCTTCAAAGCACCAACTATTGAGAGCATGATTGTCATTCTGAGTGTAATGTGCATTGTCCCAAAGTACCATTGTCTTCTGCATGATTGTGATATCGCTTATTCTGAAATCATTGTATCTAGTTGTCACTTAAACTTCGGACGTGCTCCTGCATTTATGTTTTGCTTCACTAAAGGGGATGTCGTGGAAATAACACGGCAGATGTCCGGTTTAACGGACTTGATAATGGAACCATCGCACGGGTTAGCTTGAAGGGGTTAAAAGCACACAAAGGACACCGAGGGTTTATACTAGTTCGGCCCCTTCGATGAAGGTAAAAGCCTACGTCTAGTTTGGTTTGGTATTGCTTGGGCGTCGATGAACAGGGAGCGGATCACTTGCCTGTGTCTCAACGGGTTGTTTCTTGCTTCTCCCTGAACCGTCGCCGGGTCGTCCCTTTATATAGAGGTGACTCCCGGTCCGGTTTACAGAGTCCCGAGGCCGGCTCATACTTGTGTCCGCCTCGGTCTCTGCTTTTTCTTCCTTATCTCTCAAGTTACATGACCAGGCGGTTTACAAACCGTAACTATATACATGGGCCCTAAGATCTCATGGGCCGTAGCCTCTACTAAGTATTACAATGATATAATGATATTACTACAATCCGGTTTACACTAGCCGGTTCATACCTGCTAGTAATATCCCTGACATTAGGCCCCATAATGATTTGAACTTGTTCACATCAATCTTCCCAGTCTTGCATAATCTTCCTTCTTGTGTCTTCTCATTTTTGTAAACCGGCCCTGACGTCATCCTTGAAAATCGCTTAATCTGACCGTGACATCACTTCCGTATTTAACGCACCCAGCTGTCTATCGGCTCTGTTTAAAGGCCATCTCGAGAATCGAGGCGACGGAGGATCTTTATCCAATCTTCTGCCTCCTCAAATCTCGCGCCTGTCGTTTCGACTCTGCCCCTCTATAAATACCGTTGCCTCTATTCTTTATCTCCTTCCGTTCTTTCTTCTTCCTCCGTCGCCCGAGCTCAAGTCTCCATTGTCGTCCGTCAAGCTCAAATCTCCGCCGTCGTTCGTCGAGCTCACCTCCGCCGGCCGCTGCATCAACCTGAGTGCGACCAGAGAAACTCCGCCGTCACTTCTCAGGTACTTCATCTTCTTCGCCGTAGATCTAAAGCTCTAAAGCTCTTCTCGCACCTCCGCCATTAAAACCTTAGTGAAAGCTTCATCTTGTTCATCCTAGGCACCAAGTTCTCAGTAATTTAGACCTTTAGATCTTGCCCTTAAAACTTGCCTCTATTCCGCTGCTGTATGCTTTAGATCTCGTCATTTATATTCAACCTGTAGATTTACCCGCTCTGTATAGGACCTTGTAGTTCTTCCTGTAATATCCTTGCATTTGTTTTTCTTTTTCCTGAGTGCTCATATCTGTTTTACTTTAGCTGTCTGTGAAAACCTGTTTCTTCACCTTTGTAGATCTGTAAAGTATTCTCCGATTTAAACAGTCATATACTGCTTCTGAAAAAAAAATCAATAGCGAACACAACGGTTTAGCTTTTCCCTCTTTTGTTGTCCTGAACCGGCAATAATACATTTTCCGGTTTATTGCCGGGTTAGCCATATCATTAGTCCCTTTGTCTAAACCGTTGCGTGATCTTTGTATATATCTTCCGGTTTATGCCACTGTACTTGAATAATCCAGGTTTACACTTTACCCTTTCAGCACTTGTTCTTCTGTTGCTATGGCCAAACAGTTTGTCTCTTGCAACTGGGTTCCTTCTGTTATCACGGAGGAAGATTTAGTTAAAGCGGTTGCAGTTGGTACTCTGGGCCCTCAGTCCATTTTAAAATGGCGGGCTCCAGGAGATGAATGCCCTCCTACTCCCAAAGAGGGGGAAATTATTGTTTTCTTCGACCACATTGCTCGAGGTTTCACTCCCCCCGGTTCAAAGTTCTTCCGGGATGTACTTGCCGCTTTCCAGCTTCACCCTCAGGACATAGGGCCCAATTCTGTTTCCAACATCTGTGATTTTCAAGTTTTCTCAGAGGTGTACTTGCAAGAAGAACCGTCTGTCGACCTGTTCCGGGACTTCTTCCACCTGAACCGATGAACTGAGTTTACCAGTGGACCTCATCAAGAACTGGACGGAGTCAGTATTCAGAAAAGAAAAGATGCAGTCTTTCCTCGTGCCGCTCTCCACACACATCCCAAGGACTAGAATAAGTCCTGGTTTTATTGTATTGACACTCCTCCTGAAGGGGAAAACCCATTGCCGGGTTATCGCGAGCACCGTCTTCCGGGGGATCACCCCCTGCCACAGCACCTCAGCTCCGCAGAGCGGCCCCGGTTTGCTTCTCAACTTGCCAGGCTAAAGGCCTTTATGGCCAATGGCTTAACCGGAGTGGATTTTATGCGCTGCTGGCTCTCTTAGAGTATCCTTCCCCTGAGCCCACGCCCAAACTTGATGTATAAATATTCTGGTAAACCGGATGACCCTCAACGTTTTTCTAAGGACAAGCTTTCTGAATTGGAAGTTACTGAGTCTGCTAAGAAGATGCTTAATATCTCCTTAGAAGAATGCAGCCAAACCGGATTGGCTCCGTATTACAAGAAAAACAAGCTGCCTGCAGTAAGTTTTGCTTTCCTTCGTATGTCTGTAATCCGTTCCTTTAAACCGTTCTTTAAATTATCTTTCACCTTTGAACAGGCTGATGATCCCTTCTGGAAGAGGAAGCCACAAGAAAAGGCCGGAAAACAGCCACGCCGGAAGACTTTCGCTATCAAGAAGAGAAAGGCGGCTGTTGGCTCCGGTTCTCATGCCGAAGATGATGATCCGGACTCCGAGGTATGGGTTAATCTGGCTTTGATTTATTCACTTCTTATCCATACTTGTATTTACTAGTAACTTTCCACATGAGTTGGCTGAAGGAGACAAACCGGCAGAAATTGAGGTAACTATTCTCTCTTCCGATTCAGAACCACTTCCACACAAAAGTCGTCGGACAGTTCGGAAATATCAGTTCTCTCACCCTTATGCTCAATTGGATCCCAATTTTCTTTCGAAGAAATAGCAACATGAAGCCCTTCGCCGGACCACCCGTCATAGCGGCCTTGTAGTGGAATCATCCGGAATATCCCTTACTCCGGCTCGGAGACGCCGTTCTGAGGTTATACTCTCTCCAACTCTTCTTCATCCCAAGGCCGGGCTTATACGCAAACCACTGAAACCATCTGACCCCAATTATCAGGATACTCCTTTATCTTCTTCCGGTGAATCAACTGCCACACAACTCCCACCCCTGAAAACTGTCCCAGGGTAAGTCTTTTAATTTAACAGGTTTATGATTGCACTTTGCTTTACAGCTCTAACTTGTTTTTCCAACTTCTTTCAGCAAGCCTAAGCCCAGCAAAAAGGCAAAGGCTAATAAATCAACTGCTGAGGTTGCTACTGATGATCCGGCGGTTGATCCGGATACAACCATCCCTCCAGAAGGCGAACCCACAATGCCACTTGAAGATCCTGCTCCTATGGATCATACCACTGCACCTGAGAATCCCAATATTGAGGACGTCCATGAACCGACAAGTCATGCCCGAGCCGATCCTCCTCGGACTAGTCCAGCTCCTGCTAGCCCGGTTCACACTGCGACCCCACCACCAACGACTGCTTCTCCGGAAGTTCAAATAACTGGCACAGCTTACACCGCTCCTGCTGAGCCCACTGTCTTAGCCAAACATACGGCTAAAGCGGAGAAGCTGCATCAAGAAAAGGGTAAATGGAATACCAAGCTATCTAGCTTCGCCGATATGAGTGCCGAGGAGCTCTATTCCGGGTACTTGAACCGGCTCCATACTAGTCGAGATTATGAAGCAGGCTTGGTTAACATGATGAAGGAAAAGTATGAGGTAATCCTTTGCTTTTTGATTTTTTTGCTTTTGACATGCTTCTGTCTATATCATAGTAGCCCCCAAGTTCCGGTTTAGCTACGTCCAGAAGGTGAACCGGTACTTCTGGATTAAACAAATGATCTTACATTAGCCCCCAAGTGCCAGGGGCATAACTCAGTTTATGTGCCTGGGACTTGTCTGAAATTTTCTTTTGATACTTCAACTATCCATTAGCCCCCAAGTGTCAAGTAGACAACTTGTTTGTGTGCTTGAGACTTGTCTTTGAATTGCTTTTGTTTGACGCTTCAACTGCCCATTAGCCCCCAAGTGTCAAGTAGATAACTTGGTTATGTGCTTGAGACTTGTCTGATTTTTGCTTTCATTCCCCTTGATTTTCCTTGCAGGCTGATTTGAACCGGAGAGCTGAAGAGATCACTGAACTCAGGAACAGACTTACTGAAACGGAGTCTGCTGCTTCTAAGGCCAAGAAAGAGTTGGCGCTGAGCATAAAGACTGCTGAACAGCTGAAGAAATTCTTTGAAGAGGAGCGGACCGCCTTTGAAGTTCAAAAGAAGGACTTAGAAAAAAGGGCAAAGGACGCTGAAGAGGCCTTTAACCCGGTGACTGAAGAGTTAACCGGTTTAAAGCGGCAAATAGAATTGATGACTTCTGCTGTGTTTGGTAAGTACCTAATCTATATTCCTGCTTTCATCCTTGCAATCTTCACTCCGTTCCGGTTTAATTGTGACAATCATATGCAGGGCGCCGTGTCACCCATCTTGGGGATGACTTACGGAAAAAACTCAAGGCATCTTATACTCTGGTCGAGCAGCTGTATTCCGGCGCTCAAAGGGTCATCAGCGCAATGTCTTTCAATAAACCGGCCCCTACGACCATCCAAGGTACATTAGAGAAGCTGTCTGTCTTGCCAGTGCGCTTGGAAGAAGTTAAGAAGTCTGCTGCTCGAGCCGGTTCCCTCGTGGCGCTTACCAGAGCGAAAGCGTGGGTTCCGGACTTTGATCCGGAAGAAGCTTTGAATGGATATCCAAATACTAAAGAAGATGGATCAGCTTTTACTACAAAGGATCTCCATGCCTTGACGAAGGAGATGCGTCCTCTCGCCAGCAAACTTGCGGCCGAATCAGATTTATCCAGGTATCATCTGGGGTATGATTTACAGAACGAGCGGGTGGAGCGGCCGGTTTATGATACCGTCAATCTAATCCCACCAGTGCGCCCTCATACCTTCGCTCCAGATATCGATCCGTCTGAACTCATCAATGAAGAGATGTACTTTCGTGCCTTAACAAAAATCGATTGGTGCGTCCCTGACTTCCAGCCGCTTCAAGAAGAGGAGGAGACTCCGGACCAAGTTGATACCCAGCCGTCGCAGCAGGAGGGAGCGTAGTTCATAGCATATCTTTGTAGTTGCAGTCTCATTTTGCCGAACAATCTTTAGTCCGTTCAGGCTTGCTATGCCTTGTAATAGGATAGCTGAAAACATTGTCCGCTTTGATCCGGATGCTCCAACTTCTTGTTTTAACATTGCCAATTTAAATTTGGTTTGATCCGGCTTATCCTGCATATCATCTGTCCCTACATAGATAATACTGAAAATATGTCCTGAAATCAAGTATGCTTGATACTCTTAATCCGGCGAATTTTGCCTTTTTGAAGGGAGTCTTTTGATAGACCCAATAATAATCTCGGGTCTTTATAGAAGCCACCGGTTTAGACCATACTTGGCTCCTTATTTTGTTTCTGCCTGCTGATTGTTCTGGGTTATGATGAACGTCGGGTTAACTCTTGCTGGTGTTTTATAACCCAGACTTTTAAGATATATGGTCAACTCTGGAGTTGTCCCATTCCGGATTAAAGAACCATAAAAACATGAACACCAGAAATGCAAGTTTTGCAAATAAAACCATGTAGTCAAGGCTTTTTACGAGCTGCCAGGCTCCAAGCAAGGTTCAGCCAATCAATGGAATGGGCTTACCATCCAGAGGGCCAGTCGATGGATGCGGGTACCATCCATAGGAACCGGATATGACCAACAGGGGTTAAGCTAGAATTCGGGTACAATCCTGCCCCCCGCTGGCCATATAAAACTTTAGCCAATCACGGGATGCGGGTACCATCCAGAGGGCCTCTATGGTTCCCGTAGAACCATAGGGAGAACTTTAGCCAATCACTGGATGGTTGTCACCATCCAGAGGGCCTCCATGGTTCCCGTAGAACCATAGAAAAAACTTTAGCCAATCACTGGATGGTTGTCACCATCCAGAGGGCCTCCATGGTTCCCGTAGAACCATAGGAAAAACTTTAGCCAATCACTGGATGGTTGTCACCATCCAGAGGGCCTCCATGGTTCCCGTAGAATCATAGGAAAAACTTTAGCCAATCACTCGATGGTTGTCACCGTCCAGAGGGCTTCCATGAAGTGTCCTCTTTGATCCAGACACGATCTTATGCTTAAAGAAACTCTTCAGTGAGTTATTGCTCCTGAGTGCATACGCCCTGCAGAATCAGTTTAAACCGATCGATTTTTTTTGAAATATGACATATGATAATACATGTATGGTTGTCCCCATAAAATACTTGTATTGGAAAAAAGGCTGAGCCCCCGGTTTACCGAGGGTGCCGGTTTATTCATTGATCATAATATATACATAGGATACAGTGGAGCTCATGGCTCAGGTATAGTAGGGCCGCAAGAGGGCGATGTTCCACGGCCTCTTTGTCTCTTCTTCCGATGTCCGTGAGTCCTTGTGTTCTCGAACGTCCACCAGGTAATATGAACCGTTGTGCAAATTCTTGCTGACCACAAAGGGCCTTTCCCAAGGCGGGGATAGCTTGTGCATGTCTGTTTGATCTTGGATGAGCCGGAGTACTAAGTCTCCCTCCTGGAATGTTCTGGTCTTGATCCGGCGGCTGTGATATCTGCGTAAGTCTTGTTGATAGATCGCAGACCATGCTGCTGCTATATCACGCTCCTCATCCAACCGGTCCAAACTGTCTTGTCTCGCCTGCTCATTGGCCGCTTCAACGTAGGTCGTCACCCTTGGTGAATCATGACGGATATCACTTGGAAGGACCGCTTCAACACCATATACCATAAAGAAAGGTGTGTAACCTGTGGACCGGTTTGGCGTAGTGTTGATACTCCAAAGGACAGATGGTAACTCCTCAACCCAGCATCCTGGGGTTCTTTGCAAGGGAGTCATAAGCCGGGGCTTGATACCTCGCAAAATCTCCTGGTTTGCTCTTTCAGCTTGACCATTGGTTTGAGGGTGGGCCACAGAAGATACGTCTAGGCGAATATGTTCCCGTCGACAAAATTCTTCCATCTCACCCTTAGATAAATTGGTGCCGTTGTCTGTGATGATGCTGTGTGGAAAACCAAACCGGAAAATTACCTTTTTGATGAATTTAACTGTTGTTGCCGCATCACACTTGCTCACAGGCTCTGCCTCAATCCACTTTGTAAACTTATCCACCGCCACCAGTAGATGAGTTTTCTGATCTTGGGATCGTTTAAAGGGCCCAACCATATCAAGCCCCCAAGTCGCAAACGGCCAAGTTATGGGTATCATCCGAAGCTCCTGCGCCGGAACAAGAGCGCGTCGTGAAAACTTCTGACAAGCATCACACTTCCGGACTAGATCTGCCGCATCGGTATGAGCTGTCAACCAATAAAACCCATGTCGAAAAGCTTTAGCCACCAAAGATTTTGAACCGGCATGATGACCACAATCCCCTTCATGGATCTCACGAAGAATATCACAACCTTCCTCAGCTGATACACACCGCTGAAATGCTCCAGAGACGTTGCGATGATGAAGTTCCCCGTTTGCAATTGTCATGGATTTAGAACGCCGGACTATCTGTCATGCCTCTATCTCGTCGTCCGGTAGCTTTCCCCGGCTCAGATACGCCAAATAGGGCAGTGTCCAATCCGGAATAACATGAAGTGCCGCAACTAGCTGTGCCTCCGGATCAGGAACAGCCAGGTCTTCCTCTGATGGTACTTGTACTGATGGACTGTGCAGCTCATCCAAAAAAGTATTTGGTGGTACCGGTTTATGTTGAGAACCCAGCCGGCTCAGAGCATCAGCTGCTTCATTCCTTCGCCGGTCTATGTGATCCACCTGATACCCTTTGAAATATCCTGCAACTGCTTCAACTTCTCGTCTGTAAGCTGCCATGAGAGGATCTCTTGAATCCCACTTGCCAGATACTTGTTGTGCCACTAAATCTGAATCGCCGAAGCACTTAACCCGGCTCAAGTTCATCTCCTTTGCCATCCGCAAGCCATGAAGGAACGCTTCATACTCTGCTGCATTATTAGTATAAGGAAACAACAAACGGAGGACGTAACAAAACTTATCACCTCGCGGGGAAGTTAAAACAACTCCAGCCCCCGAGCCTTCTAACTGCCTTGAACCGTCAAAGTGAATCGTCCAGTATGTAAGATCCGGCTTTTCCTCTGGTGTTTGTAGCTCTGTCCAATCATTGATGAAATCCACCAATGCCTGAGATTTGATAGCGGTGCGTGGCACATATTTCAATTCATGTGGACTGAGCTCAATGGCCCACTTCGCCACTCTACCCGTAGCTTCCCTATTCTGGATTATATCCCCCAATGGTGCTGAACTAACAACAGTTATTGGATGGCCCTGGAAATAATGCTTCAACTTCCGATTTGGCATGAACACACCATATACCAGCTTCTGCCATTGCGGGTACCTCTGTTTAGACTCAATGAGTACTTCACTCACATAATAAACTGGACGCTGAACCGGATATTCCTTCCCTGCTTCCTTGCGTTCAACTACAATCGCCACACTAACTGCCCGTGCGTTGGCAGCGACATATAACAGCAAAGGCTCATTATCAACAGAGGCAGCCAGGACTGGTGGCCTCGCTAGCTGTCGCTTCAAATCCTCAAACGCAGTATTTGCCTCATCACTCCATATAAACCGATCCGTCTTTCTCAGCATCTGATAAAGCGGAATCGCCTTCTCCCCCAAACGGCTAATGAACCGGCTCAATGCTGTGATCCGGCCAGCGATACGCTGAACATCATTAATGCAAGCCGGTTTAGTCAAAGATGTGATTGCCTTGATCTTCTCTGGATTAGCTTCTATTCCTCTGTTTGACACCAAAAACCCAAGGAGCTTGCCTGCCGGAACACCAAAAGCATACTTCTCCGGATTAAGCATCATCTTATAGGCCCGAAGATTGTCAAAGGTCTCCCTGATGTCCTCTATCAGCGTCTCCTCCTTCCTTGACTTCACCACGATATCATCCACATAAGCATGAACATTTCTCCCTATCTGCCCCTTAAGACAGTTCTGCACGCAACGCTGATAAGTTGCTTGGGCACTCTTGAGTCCAAAAGGCATAGATACATAGAAAAAAGCACCAAAAGGAGTTATGAAAGCTGTCTTCTCCTGGTCTTTAACTGCCATCTTGATTTGGTGATATCCTGAGTATGTATCCAAAAAACTCAGCCGCTCACATCCCGCTGTAGCATCGATGATCTGATCAATGCGAGGGAGAGCAAAAGGATCGGTTGGACAAGCTTTGTTGAGGTCTATGTAGTCCACACACATTCTCCACTTTCCATTCTTCTTTAACACCAGCACCGGATTAGCCAGCCACTCTGGGTGAAAAACTTCAACTATGAACCCTACAGCCAAAAGCCTGGCCACCTCTTCTCCTATAGCCTTGCGCCTTTCTTCGTTAAAACGGCGCAGATACTGTTTAACCGGTTTAAACTTCGGATCAATGTTAAGGCTGTGCTCAGCGAGTTCCCTCGATATACCTGGCATGTCAGAAGGTTTCCATGCAAAGATATCCCGGTTCTCACGGATGAACTCGATGAGCGCGCTTTCCTATTTGGGATCAAGGTTAGCGCTGATAGTGAACTGCTTGGATGAATCGCCTGGCACAAAATCAACTTGCTTGGTCTCCTCCGCCGATTTAAATTTCAACGTCGGATCATGCTCCGTAGTCGGCTTCTTCAACGGGGTCATATCTGCCAGATCAACATTATCCTTATAAAACTTCAACTCCTCCGTAGCACACACTGCCTCCGCGTAAGCAGCGTCTCCCTCTTCACACTCCAACGCAATCTTGCGACTTCCATGAACCGTGATTGTCCCTTTGTGACCCGGCATCTTGAGCTGCAGGTAAACATAACACGGCCTAGCCATAAACTTGGCATAAACCGTCCTCCCGAACAGAGCGTGATAAGGGCTCCGAATCTTGACGACTTCAAAAGTTATCATCTCTGACCTGGAATCATGCTCATCTCTAAAGGTAACTTCTAAGTCAATTTTCCCAACTGGGTAAGCTGACTTACCTGGCACCACCCCATGGAACACCGTGTTTGACTGCCTTAGCTTCTTATCCATCAAGCCCATACGACGGAAGGTCTCATAATACAAGATATTGATGCTGCTGCCGCCGTCCATAAGAACTTTAGTGAACTTATAGGCACCCACATGTGGTGCTACCACCAAGGCCAAGTGGCCCGGATTATCCACCCGTATCGGGTGATCCTCCCTGCTCCATACAATGGGCTGCTCTTACCAGCGCAGGAATTGCGGCGTCGCCGGTTCAACCGCGTGGACTGCCCGCTTTAAAACTTTTTGATCTCGTTTACACAAACTCTTGGTGAACACATGATATTGCCCACTACTTAACTCCTTCGGATTACTCTGATATCCGGATTGCTGCTGCTATTGCTGACGCTGCTGATTACCTTGGTTATTGTGATTACCTTGGCCCTGCTGTTGGCTGCCTTGGTTATTGTAACTACCTTGACCATGCGGCTGATTGCCCTGGTGATTATAACCACCTTGACCATATTGATTATTGACCCGGTTATGATAACCACTGTTATTGCCACGATATCCTGATTCGGAGTTGTTCCCCTGGTGACCCGAACCGTAGAACCCCGGGCCTGAACCGCCGTTTGGAGGCCTGTCATTAGAATTGAAATGGCTCATTATGGCTTCCATCAAGGGCATGCATTCTCCTATAGTTTGTTTTGCTGGTCGTTCCCTTGTGCTATGCTTCGGACAAGGCTGACTTAACTCCTGGTCCCAACTAACATCCCCTCCGCCGGTTTGTGGAGGTGGTTTGCCCCTATTGCGCTGAAAACCCCCTTGAACTTGGGTATTGGCCACGAAATCAGAGCCATCCTCTGCCTTTCGCTTGCCTAAGAAACTAGTACCAGCCGGATTAATCTGTGCCGGTTTACCAGGCTTATTGACCTTTCTAGCCTTGTCTCCCTCTGCTTCCGGATACTTATTGTTGTTGGAGTCCCCGTACTTCACCAAAGCGCTCATGAGGGTTCCCATATCATTACAATCCCGTTTAAGCCGTCCTAGTTTTAACTTTAGAGACTCAAACCGGCAATTGTTTTCCAATGTCACTATCGCCGTACTGGGATTGATACCATTCGAAGAATGCAAGATCTCTGATACTCGCCGCACCCATGCACTTGTAGATTCCTGTTCTCCTTGCACACAGGCTGCTAGATCCACTATTGACATCGGCTGTTTGCACGTATCTTTGAAATTTTTGATAAACTGGCGACGTAGCTCTCCCCATGACCCGATAGAATTAGGGGGTAAACCCTTTAGCCAGGTCTGGGCTGTACCTTCAAGCATCATAGTAAAGTATTTTGCACAAGCCGCTTCATCTACATCCGGCATCTCCATGGCCATCTCGTAACTCTCAACCCAAGCTTCTGGGGCCAAATCCGCTGTGTAATTAGGCACTTTACGCGGACCTTTGAAATCCTTGGGCAACTTCACACTCCGTAAAGCGGGGATAAGACATGGCACCCCAAAGGAACTCGTTGTGACTCCTGCCTCGGCTGTGGCTGTGTGAACCGGCGTCGTTTGACGAACCTCCTCATGGGCCACCAATCTAACCCGGTTTGCATCCTAAGCTTGTGCATCTGCACCCGCCGGATTATTCTGCCTATGACGATGTCGCCTGCGTTCACTACTAGACACCTCTGGTTCCTCCCAATGCCTAGTGTAACTCCGGCTGGGGCGTGGTGTTGAATGGAGCCTCTCCCGGCTATGAGAATATGCTTGCTGTTGTATTAACGCCGTATTAAGTAGATCCTTAACCCTGCGTGCCTCCAACGCCACCGGCGATGTCCCCTCAATGGGTAAAGCAGCCAAGCGTGAAGCAGCAGCAACGATGTTCTCCAAGGGATTTGAATAATGACCCGGAGGGGTAGGAATGTGAGGCGTAGACGTGACCCGCCGATCTTGCTCCGCAGTAGGCTGCTGAACCAGCTCATCCCTCGCTGGGGGCGCCCTCCGGTTTAGAGCCGGATCATTGCTGGTCCCTGCCCCGGGTGTCGTGAAAAGATCTGTCGCCTCGTAAACCGATGGTAAACGAGATTGGTATTTCCGACTCCTTACTCCCTGTGCGGAGGCCTGCTCCATTCTTAGATGAAAAGCTTGATCATTCAACTCTGCCTGCCTTATTGCTATCATAGCCTTCTCTGTTTTCAGATCTTCTCTTGCTTGATCAATCCGGCCCTTTAGCTGAAGGAGCTCTGCATCATGTTGCGCCTTGTCTGCTGGAGCTACCTCTGCCATTGCTTGGGCTATGAACTCCTCGACTAAGGTGGATAGAACGTCAGTGGGCGAGAGGGCCTGGCCACTCCCCCCTACACCAGCTACTGATGTCGCCCCGATCACCGTGGACTGCGGCGTAGGTTGTGAACCGGCCATAAAGAGAGCCACCCGGTTTGGCGGGACAAAGGGGCCCGGAATACTGTCTCCGTCGGACTCACCCTCAGACCGGCCGTCCCGCAACTGATACAAAGATTCAGTCTCTCCGGATGAAGATTCGTCGTCGGAGTAGACAACTGTCTCGCCACCAGATTCCGATCCGCCCTCGGCCTGGACCCCGTGAACTGCTCCAACGAAAACGTGCTTCATGGCGGGCTGAATCCGGGCCGATCTCGCACGCTGAGCCGGCTCGACGATGTTGGGGAAGACGTCCGGCTCAGGTCCCGGTTCGCCGATCTTGCCGATGAAGACGTGGATGCCGCCGAAGGGAACCCGGTACCCGTATTCGATTGAATCGGCCTCCGGTCCCCAACCTGCGTCATTGATGTAGATCCGGCCGCGGCGACTCTTGGTCATCCGGCCGACGACGTAGCCCTTAAGCCTTTCAAATCTGCCCTTCAAGAACTCGAAACCATCGTGCGGAGGCCCCAAGGTGGGCGCCAACTGTCGTGGAAATAACACGGCAGATGTCCGGTTTAACGGACTTGATAATGGAACCATCGCACGGGTTAGCTTGAAGGGGTTAAAAGCACACAAAGGACACCGAGGGTTTATACTAGTTTGGCCCCTTCGATGAAGGTAAAAGCCTACGTCTAGTTTGGTTTGGTATTCCTTGGGCGTCGATGAACAGGGAGCGGATCGCTTGCCTGTGTCTCGACGGGTTGTTTCTTGCTTCTCCCTGAACCGTCGCCGGGTCGTCCCTTTATATAGAGGTGACGCCCGGTCCGGTTTACGGAGTCCCGAGGCCGGCTCATACTTGTGTCCACCTCGGTCTCTACTTTTTCTTCCTTATCTCTCAAGTTACATGACCAGGCGGTTTACAAACCGTAACTCTATACATGGGCCCTAAGATCTCATGGGTCGTAGCCTCTACTAAGTATTACAATGATATAATGATATTACTACAATCCGGTTTACACTAGCCGGTTCATACATGCTAGTAATATCCATGACAGGGGGCAAGCGAGGTATCACTTTGTCATGTTTGCACACCATGCTCACTACAAATCTATTGGGTGTTTCAGTATCATATTGTAAACTTTCAGTTCTTTGTGATATTCTCATGAGGTAACTTAATTACTAAAGATTCATTATCTCAATAAGCATTTGTCATGTGATTGTGAAAGACTCTTTGGTAGCATGTCACCACAGAAATTGTGCTTGTTATCATTTACCTACTCAAGGACGAGCAGGAATTAAGCTTGGGGATGTTGATACGTCCCAAACGTATCTATAATTTCTGCTTGCTCCATGCATGTTTTGGGTGATATTGCTATGCTTTTGATACACTTTCATACACTTTTGATCATATTTGGACTAACCTATTAACTCAGTGCACCCTAGTGCCAGTTTCTGTTTTCTGTTGTTTTGTATTTCAGGTTTTCCCATTACTTAAATTGCTAGAAAAATTCCGGGAAAAATATATAAAAAATCAGCGCTCTAGAAGCTTCCATGCGCCAGAAGTGGGGCCAGAGGGGGGCCAGAGGGGCCCCAGGCGCCCTGATGGCGCGGCCCCACCCCTGGCCGTGCCGGGGGGCCGCCTGGGGGGCTCCCACCTCCTCTGGTGCCCCACTTGGCCTCCTATTTATTCTCCCGTCGCGAAAACCCTGATTCCAGAACCCTTTTCTCCAGAAGCAATTCCGATCTCCGCCGCCATCGCTACCAAGTTTCGGGGGACCAGAATTCCTGTGTCGGCATCCTGCCGGGACGGGTAAGTGCCCCCGGATTCATCTCCATCGACGTTGCTTCCTCCCTCCATGATGCGGGAGTAGTTCCTCCTCGGGGCTGAGGTTTCTACCAGTAGCTATGTGGTCAATTCTCTCTCCCATGATGCGATCTTCATTGTGATCATAGGCTATGTTAATCTAGGGTGATCCCATGATATTTCCCCTTCCTCTATGTATTGGATTGATGTACTCACTTGTCTTTATCTAGTATAATCCCCGAGACCAAGGTGACAGCGGTCTATTGGACATGGATTAGAAGAATATTTTCATGAGTGATTTCCTCTTTTGTGTGTTGATTGAAGATTGAGAGTCTCTTGGTGCTTGTCTTTGACTATCCTTGAGATATGTTGTGGTGATTGTGGTACTCTCTTTAGATGGCCGTGGTGACATTGGGAAATCCATAGATTGAGAACTACGAACTTTGAGGTGTACTTTTGTAGCCCTACATAATTCTCGTCCTCTCTTGACCACAAAGGAATGACCTCCGAGTGTGTCTCCATTGCATGTTTTATGGGAAATATCATGTGATTAGACTATGTTAATGTTGTTGGGGGTTGCCACTAGTGAAAGTATGAAGCCTAGGCCTTGTTTCCACCATTGCAATACCATTTGCGCTCACGTTTACCACTTGTTTGCTTGCTGCACTTTTTATTACAGATTTATATTACTTTGCTTTGCCACTCCTCTCATCCATATTTTACCATCTCTTCGCCGAACTAGTGCACCTATACAACTCCTAGTTGTATTAGGTGTGTTGGGGACACAACAGACTTCTTGTATCTTAGTTGCAGGGTTGCTAGAGAGAGACCATCTTCAACCTCTACTTCCCTGAGTTCGATAAACCTTAGGTCATCCACTTGAGGGAAATTGTTGCTGGCCTACAAACCTCTGCGCTTGGAGGCCCAACATAGTCTACAAGAAATAGAAGCGTGTGTAGACATCACCATTCAGCCGCCATGGCGTCCAAACCCGCCAAGGGAAAAGGGGCGGCCAAGGGCGTCGGGCCTGTGGGGCCGCCGGAGGGCGCGTTTACGGGGGACCAGACGAAGGCCACTGATGGCTTCTCGCCCCTCGTTGGTTACCGCAAGTGGAAGGTTGAGATGTAGCGTAGCGTCAAATTTCCCTTGGCAAATATACCAAGGATCGAATCCCATGAGACTCCGAGGGTCGACAAGTAGGTGTCAATGGCGCCAGAAACTTAGCGGTTGACAGGACCTGCACACAGATACAGATAACTTTGCTCCCAACGAGTACAGAGAGGTTGTCAATCCCTCCGGCCTTGTTGTTTACAAAGGATCAAACACAAGAGATAATAATGATAGCTATGACTGCAACTAGGAAATAAAAACAGGAAGTAAATAGAAGGTGTGATCAGCGGTGGTAATATGGACCGGGGTCCCATGATGTTCACTAGTGATGTCTCTCTCCCAAAAGACGATAAAACAGCAAAGCAAGGTAAACAAATTACAGCTGGGCAATTGACAGGATTATGTGCGCAAACCAATGCTAACTATGCTGCAAAGAAAGGTAGAGGCTCAAAAGCATGGGCGGTACGCCAAGGCAAGTAGACCGAAATCCATCTGCATCTACTACTAATCATCCACCTTGAGATATCTATCCAAAACATCTCGCTGGTATTAAGTTGCGAATCCCACCCAAAGTGTAAACTCAAAGCAACAGACAACTGCATTAAAAGAACTTTGCGTAAAGTAAACAATCCTTGCACCCGCAAGTACAAGCACCGTTGTTTTCTCCCTTGTGGCAACAGCACATCCCCTAGACTCATGTTTCTGTCACTCAAGCTAGTCATCAGGGGGCATGAACCCACAATCAAGCATAACGCTCCCTCTTGGAGTTACTACCTACTACTTGGCCAAAGCAATAAACAGCAACGGAGAACATGCAAGAATTACTCAAGAACAAAGATATAAAAGAGGTGAATCAAATATATTACTCAAACACAATCTGAACATAGTCTCATAATCCATCAGATCCTAGCAAACTCAGCAAAGCAACAGCAGAAAGATTACATATGTGCCTCTATCATGTAGGGCAGCTCACGAGGTCTACACCATGAAGAGCAAAGAGGGGAGGAGAACATCACATAGCTACTGATCATGGACCCATGGTCCAAGGTGGACTACTCACGACTCATCCGGGAAGCGTCCATGGTGGTGGAGAAGCTCCCGGTGGTGGTTCTCCCCTCCGGCAGGGTGCCGGGAAGAGTTCTCCTGATGCTCTCGATCTTGGAAGCGCTGCGGCGGCAGAACAGAGGCGAGATCGCGAAAAAGGGTTCTTCGTGAAGCTTCCTGTACGCTGATTTTTCCTATATTTTTCCTGGAATTTTTGGAGCACTTTTAATATGGGGGAAACCTGAAATAGAAAAACAGCAGAAAACATGAACTGGCACTGTGGTGCACTGAGTTAATAGGTTAGTCCAAATATGATCAAAAGTGTATGGAAGTGCATCAATATCATAGCAATATCACACAAAAGAAGCATGGAGCAAGCAGAAATTATAGATACATTTTGGACGTATCAACATCCCCAAGCTTAATTCCTGCTCGTCCTCGAGTAGGTAAACGATAACAAGCATAATTTCTGTGGTGACATGCTACCAACCATATAAGAACTTTTTAAGTAAAGCAATCAAGGCATGTAATTCAATTCAAGTCATAACAAGCAAGAGTCTATATTAGTATTGTAACAAGCAACATAAGAACATAAAGGTGCAAGAGCTCTCGCTGTCCGTGACTCGAATGTCTCCAAATGGTGTTTGCGTGCAAGAAAGGGGATAGGGATACACGAGAGAGTAAAACATAGTTTTTGTATTGTTGAGAACTTAATCTACTAAAGTTTCACACTTGGTCTTCTTTGGAATCTTATCTTGACTCATCCCCAGACCACTAGCCAGGTACAAGTCAAAATGATCCACTCCCTTTCGATATTTTGAGCACTCATGCAATGGATGAGCGTAAGCAAGAAAGTTGACACTTAGGATGGCAAAGAGAGAAAAATGATGAAGGGGGAAGACAAAAAAAGGTGTGAAAGGCTCACATCAATGAGGACAATCATAGGCGAGAGAAAGCCAAATGATAGATATGATGTGAGGAGTAGGGATTGCCATGCAACGGATGCACATATGAGCTAAGGTAAGCTCTCCAATGGAACTAGTGGGGGTGCATCCAACTTGCTCGCTCAAGAAGACCTAGAGCTCTTTTGAGGAGGCTCATCATTGGAATATACAAGCCAAGTTCTATAGTGTGAAGGTCCCCACATAGCTATATGCATGAATGATAATCTCTATGGAGTACAAGGTATAAGATGGAGTACGAGTGTGGATCTCTCAAAAGGAATAGTAGTGTGCCCCCTTCTCTCTTTTTATTTCTTTTTCTCTTTTTTCTATATTTTTTTATTTTTGTGTGGCCTCAATGGCTCTTTCTATTTAACTCTCATTTGTCCTCTTTGGGATCTTTTGATTTTGTCCTCTTTGGTATCTTTTCCTCACTTTAGGGGCAACACTCTATGTATTACAAGAAGTATAGAAGATCTTTCACACTTTACAAAAGTACTCAACATAAAGAAAATGAAACTATCATGATGTATGCAAATGTATGCCTCTGCCGGTGTAGCAGGATATGCAATGATACTAGCGCGTCATGTAGCAATGATTAGGGCAAGGCCCAACTAGCATGCGGCTCATCGATCAAGCAAAAGGCATGTATGACATGAAGATCAAGTCATGAGAAGATGGATGTTGCATGGCAATGTATCTCGGAACGGCTATGGAAATGCCTTGATAGGTAGGTATGGTGGCTGTTTTGAGGAAGGATATAATGAGGCTTATGATGACAGAGCGTATTGTGCCAAGGATTTGGATGCACCGGCGAAGTATGCGCCAACTCTCGAGGTGAGAAAGGGCAATGCACGGTACCGAAGAGGCTAGAAAAATATGGCTAGGTGGAAGTGTCAACTTTCAAATACTCACATTAGTCCGAAGAACTCATGCACTTATTATCGGTAACTCTCAATCTAATTAGGAGGTTCACAAAGAGACAAGTACCCCGAGGAGGAGTGTATGGGGGTTTGGTTATCCTTGCGCATCCTCGACTCATGGTACGTGAGTGTACTCTAATATTCGATCCCTCCAAAGATTAGTGATCCATCTAGTAGCTAAAGTTCTCAACTATTTTGTAGGTTTTCGAAAATAAACACGGATTGCCCAAAATACGACATCTATCACTAATAGGCTAAAGCTCTTGACACCAAAAGTTCAGACATTACTCATGGCAATACCTCAAAACTATTGCGAGTTACTACTAAAATTAAATAGCAACCTCAATTACCTACTTTAAGTTAAGACACACAACTCAGTGCAACAGGCAAACTCTCTTAACAAGATAAACATGAAAACTCAAGAGAGTTCAGCAACCAACTAAACAAAAGCTCTTTAAAAAGAAAAGCATGAAAACTAAGAGCTAAACATGATAGCAGCTATGGAAAGACAAAGAACACACACAACAAAGATAAGCATGAAAATCCTATGTTGTGTTCTAGGTTGAAGTGGAGCGTGTTTCTCTCCCACACAAAGAAAGATGGGTTCTAACTTGTTATGAACAACAAGCAAAGCTAAAGAAAACTAAAAAAAGAAACTAAGAGCAAGATGCTCCAAGCATAGCACATAACGCATGAAGTGATAAGAATATAGTGGAACGAAAGAAGAACTGATAATTGTTGATGGAGAAGGGGATGCATGGGGGCATCCCCAAGCTTAGACGCTTGAGTCTTCTTGAATATTTCTTGGGGGTGCACGGGGGCATCCCCAAGCTTGAGCGTTTGACCATCCTGAATCTTCTTTTATCATCTTCCCTCGCACACTTGAAAACTCCCTTCATACATAACTCATCATAATCTGATTAGCGAGGTTAGTACCCACAATAAAATAATTTTTCCCTACTGGAAATAAAGATAATCTTGAAGAGCTACTGTTTCTCAAGATTGCCAAAAGGTTTTTGCAAAGAAAAAGCAAGCTCAAGGTTTGCAAAACGAAGAAAAGGTAAAACAGGACAAAATCTGTGAAAAACAGACCAGCAGGTAGTAAATAATTTTTTCGGGGCACTTCTGCAACTCAAATAAAAAAACTCAGAACAGACGCTCGAAAGCCAATTGTATAGAGCACGCTGTCAAGACAATTCAGATCAAAAAGATGATCTGGTGATTTTATTCGAATTTTTCTGTCCAAGGACAGAATCTATTTTCTGGACAGCACGTCACAACTTTTGAACTTTCTTGCAATCGGAGGCTAAACTTGGCACAAAGCTGAAAAGAAAAGATACAATGATGATGCTACTGTAGTAACAAACATCAAGACACAACAAAAGCAAAATAAAACCTAATTCGTTGTGGGCTGCCTCCCAAAAGCGCTTTCTTTTATGCCTTTAAGCTAGGCATGATGCAAAAAGGAGGAATCAAAAGTCATCATAATAATCGGAGTTATAAATTGCTTCAAATAGTTCCTCAATAAGTTCATCCTTGTTCCTTCTAGGAAAGGGGTACGTACCTTTTGCCTTCCCGCGTAGGCGGATTTGTCCCTTACCTATATCGATGAAGCCTTTTACGGCTCGGAGGAAGTCCCTTCCAAGCACTATATTTCCTTGGTTTGGCTACATGATGAAGAAATCAACCATTGCAATCCCTTTAAGGAATGTAACTGGTACGTCTTTTATTCTTCCCTGGATCTCAGAAATATCTCCATTAGCATGTTCATGATAGGATGATAATTTGTCCATGTTAAATTTTAAAGAATGATGAACAATTTTTGGCATAGTAGAAACCATAGATCCAATATCACAATAAGCAAGGAAGTCTTGATTAGAGATGCTAATCCTAACAAAAGGCTCCCAATCATTGTCTATTTCCAAAATATCTCTCTTAATGGGTTTGGGTTTCTCTACCTTCATCAAGTCTAGAGCATCCATTCTCTTCTCAATACTAGCAAGTCTATCTATGACAGTATCAAAACTATGATCATAAACAAAGTAACTAGATAGACCATGTATAATTTCAAGAGCTCTAGCTTCATCACACTCTAGGAAATCTCCTTCAGCTATAATATCAAGAGAGTGTTTACACCATTTAAAAAGACCATGGTAAAAATTTCTAAGCACAATTTTTATAGGTATCCAAGGCATAATTCTCCTATGTGCATCAGAAATTCTGTCCCATGCCTTCTTCATATTTTCTCCATCCCTTTGATGGAATTCTAGAACTTCTGATTCCCTCAAAGCACCAAGTCCTAACATGCTTGACTAAACAGAAAGGACTACTAACAGAAAAACAAATAATTTTTTTGTGATTTTTGATAAAGGACACTAAAGCAAAAACTGAAAGGTAAACTAACAAGACTAAAAAGCAAAGATAAAAGATAGCGTGCAACTCCCCTATCTTGAAGAGTGGAGTCCCCGGCAACGGCGCCAGAAACTTGCTTGATGGCTTCTCGCCCCTCGTTGATTACCCCAAGTGGAAGGTTGAGATGTAGCGTAGCGGCAAATTTCCCTTGGCAAAGATACCAAGGATCGAATCCCGTGAGACTCCGAGGGTCGACAAGTAGGTGTCAACGGCGCCAGAAACATAGCGGTTGATGGGACCTGCACACAGATACAGATAACTTTGCTCCCAACGAGTACAGAGAGGTTGCCAATCCCTCCGGCCTTGTTTTATACAAAGGATCAAACACAAGAGATAATAATGATAGCTATGACTGCAACTAGGAAATAAAAACAGGAAGTAAATAGAAGGTGTGATCAGCGGTGGTAATATGGACCGGGGTCCCATGATGTTCACTAGTGATGTCTCTCTCCCAAAAGACGATAAAACAGCAAAGCGAGGTAAACGAATTACAGCTGGGCAATTGACATGATTATGTGCGCAAACCAATGCTAACTATGCTGCAAAGAAGGGTAGAGGCTCAAAAGCATGGGCGGTACGCCAAGGCAAGTAGACCGAAATCCATCTGCATCTACTACTAATCATCCACCTTGAGATATCTATCCAGAACATCTCGCTGGTATTAAGTTGCGAATCCCACCCAAAGTGTAAACTCAAAGCAACAGACAACTGCATTAAAAGAACTTTGCGTAAAGTAAACAATTCTTGCACCCGCAAGTACAAGCACCGTTGTTTTCTCCCTTGTGGCAACAACACATCCCCTAGACTCATGTTTCTGTCACTCAAGCTAGTCATCAGGGGGCATGAACCCACAATCAAGCATAACGCTCCCTCATGGAGTTACTACCTACTACTTGGCCAAAGCAATAAACAACAACGGAGAACATGCAAGAATTACTCAAGAACAAAGATATAAAAAAGGTGAATCAAATATATTACTCAAACACAATCTGAACATAGTCTCATAATCCATCAGATCCCAGCAAACTCAGCAAAGCAACAGCAGAAAGATTACATATGTGCCTTGATCATGTAGGGCAGCTCACGAGGTCTACACCATGAAGAGCAAAGAGGGGAGGAGAACATCACATAGCTACTGATCATGGACCCATGGTCCAAGGTGGACTACTCACGACTCATCCGGGAAGCGTCCATGGTGGTGAAGAAGCTCCCGGTGGTGGTTCTCCCTTCCGGCAGGGTGCCGGGAAGAGTTCTCCTGATGCTTCCGATCTTGGAAGTGCTACGGCGGCAGAACAGAGGCGAGATCGCGAAAAAGGGTTCTTCGCGAAGCTTCCTGTACGCTGATTTTTCCTATATTTTTCCTGGAATTTTTGGAGCACTTTTAATATGGGGGAAACCTGAAATAGAAAAACAGCAGAAAACAGGAACTGGCACTGTGGTGCACTGAGTTAATAGGTTAGTCCAAATATGATCAAAAGTGTATGGAAGTGCATCAATATCATAGCAATATCACACAAAAGAAGCATGGAGCAAGCAGAAATTATAGATACGTTTTGGACGTATCAGCCGCTTTCTTCATCCCGTCGTCGGTCGACGTCTTCGAGCTCCGGGCTGCGTTCAAACCCCTTTGGGGGGCGGAGATGGGGGGGTAAGAACTTGGGCCATCCGGCGAGGCGCGTCGTCCCGGCCGCTTGCGCCCAACCTGGCCCAAATCGGTACCCTTTCTTTGTTGATTACTTTTCTTGCGGGTTGTGTCCCCCCTTCTCCGATTTCTTCTGCGATGTCATGCACACCTTTGGCTTCCTCCTTTTGGATTTCACTCCACATGCGGTGGCGTGCATGGCTTTCTTCGCCCACCTTTGCGAGGGATTCGTCGGGGTGCAGCCCAACGCGGCGCTTTTCCGCCACTATTTTACCCCTCGGATCCAGCCGGGAGGCGTCATCTCTGGATGCATCACCTGGATTCCGAGATCCAAGGGAGCGTACCCAGAGGGCGCCGTGAAGGAGAGGTGGGACGAATGGCGTGGCCGGTGGTGTTGGATTGAAGAAGACGAGCCGCCAACATTCTGCCGGGTCCGCCGGGTGCCGCCGGTCCGCGGCAGCGACTGGGGCGACGTCGACGCCGCCGACGGGAGGCTCACCGTTGCCATCACCAGGATCAACCGGCTTGCCTAGGCCGGGCTCACCCTTGAGATGATCGGGGCGGATTTCATTCGCCGTCGGATCGCCCCGCTGCACAACAAGGGGAGCCCAGCCTGGCTCTTCAGGAACCCGGCCGACGTCATGTGGCTCCGCCCCGGCCTCGATCACAACCTCACAGTGATGGGACACGCCCATTTCTTCTAGCGGCTCTTCCAGCTGGATGTGGGTCGCGACGGCGAGGTCGAACGGACCGGCAAGGCTGCGAAGGCTGCCGCAAAGGCCGGCAAGGCCGTCAAGGGGCAGATCTTCAAGCTGCCAGCAGGGGTGGTCCCTTTGTGTAACAATTCGTGCCAGTCCGAGATCGTTGCCATGATGCCGGAATGCAACGCGCATGGCCCCGTCCCAAGCTGGCAGGAGCCGGCGGACGATGTCGTGCAGCAATTCTTCGACACTCTGGCCGAGGTGTGCGGCAATCCTGACGCCGAGCGGTGGCTTGTCAGGGACACCACCCCAGAGGAGCTGGACTACATCACCGCCAGGGCGAGGGAGGCGCAGCTCGTCAGGGAGGCCGGCAGCGCCGGGGGTGTGGAAGACAAGGATGCCACTGCCGCGGAGGAGGAGGAGTTCGCCCAGTGGGCGACGGCCGCCGGAGAGGCTAGCAGCGCCAGCATCGGAGCTCCGCTGGTCGAAGACGCGGCCGACGAGTCGTCGTCGGAGGAGGACGCGGCGGCTGATCCGGCACCAGCCAGGGGAAGAGGGCGAGTCTTGCGGCGGGCCTGTTCCGGCGAGCCGGTCCGGCCCGGGAAGACTGCGCAGTCTCAATTGGCCCTGGAGGGATCCGGGCGCCACACGAGGGCCACGGCGGCGAAGAAGTCGACGAAGGCCGCCGAGAAGAAGAAGGCGGCAGCCCTTTCTCCGTCTAGGCGCACACAAACCCCGCCTCCTTCTTCGCCTCCTCCGGCAGACGTCGACTCGGATGGCGACGCGGAGTTCCCCTTCGATCTCGGGCCCCTCAGCCCGAAGCGGAAGAGGAAAGCGGCGGAGGAGGCGGAGATGGACGACGAGTAAGTATCTCATTCCTTACTGTCGTTTCCATTTTCCTGAACCATGCCACTCATCTTGATCTGTTCTTGCTTCTTCAGGGACGCAGAGACGTTGGCCCAGAGAATGAAGAGGGCCAAGGCTTCAGCGAGCAGCCAGCCCCCGGCCGGGGCTTCAGGGACACCGCTAGTGGTGTTGAGCAGCCCAGACGGCAGCCCCCAGGAGGGCCCCCAGCGTAAGTTCATCATCCTCTTCTCGCTCAACATGCAGCAGGCGTTTGACGCTGAGTTGCTGACCTTGGCGGTTTTGTAGGACGGGAGCAGCAGCAGGAGGAGCCGCAGGGGGCTGCCCCCAACGCATCACCCCCGTCGGCTACACCGCAACGAGGGGCGTCCCCGGCAAGGGCACCAAGCACGGAGCCCACACGCATGGAAGAAGAGGGGAACTTGGGCACTGGTGGCTCTACAACGACGCCGGACGCCGGCGGGGAGGGGACTTCCGCTTCTCAGCCCTGCACTGGTGAGTCGTGTGTCTTCCGTCTTTGCCTTTCCCTTATCCTTTTCTTGACTTCGTCATCCCCATCATGGCCCAGGTCCTCCTTCAACAGATGCGGAGGACGTGGACGTCGTCATCAAGGAGGTTGCTGAGGAGGCCGCGGCGGAGGCCGACAAGATCGCCACCGAGGAGGCCGCCAAGGACGCCGCCGGGACCGCCGCGGATAAAGCCACCGAGGACGCCACCAGAGGCGCAGCCGAGGGTGCCGGTGGTGGGCCTGCCAGGGAGGCCGGCAAGGCCACAGCCGAGGAAGAGGCGATTGATGATCAGCCTTCTTCCTCCAGGACCTCGGGCCCCGGCAGGTATCTGAAGGTGGGCGACAACCTCTTCGTCCATCTTGCCGGGGCGTCAAGCTCCCGAGCGCCCGCCGAAGGGGAAGTCTTTGATGGCGAGGTGCTCGCTGCCACCGGGCTCGAGGTTGTTGATGAACCGGGCGCCGGCGGCGACGGCTCTCCAGAAGGGCAGCTCTTCCGGGCCATGGGGGCCAACTTCCGGAAGCTCCAAGCGCTCTACCGTGCCCGTCTGGACAAGGTTAAGTCCAGAACGGCAGTGGTGGACGATGCGGAGGTGGACTTCCAGGCGCGCGTCGCTGAGGCGCAAACCTGGTTCCACCAGTCCTGCGAGGAGGATAGGGCCTTCCAGGAAGAACTGGCCAAGCGTAATGCGGAGCTCATCATGAAGATGGTCGACATTGAGAAGGCCCAGGAAGAGGCAGCGAACTTGGCTGCCGCGGCGGAGGCTGCCCAGAACCAGCATCAAGCCACCCTCGATTCCCAGGAAGTAGACCTCTCCGCGCATGAGGCGAAGCTTGCCGCAACGCTCCGCGGCAAGGATGAGGAGCTCGAGGCTCTTGTCGAGCGGCGGACTCGTGAGCTGGGGCAGAGGCACAAAGAGGCGCTCGATGCCCAAGCTATGGCCCATGCCGGCAAGGTACAAGAGCTGGAGGTGGAACGGGACGGGCTGAAGGAGCAGGCCCTCAGGCTGTCCGACGAAAAGAACAGGCTCAACTGCGCCTTGACAGAGGCGCAGGGAGCGGTCATCAGCAGGACTAGGGAGCTCTCCGTGGCGCAAAACTCCATCAGAGATCTCAGGCTAAGGCTGGAGAATCTCGAGAAGATGTTGGCGGAGAGCTCAGCTTGGGAGGAGGCCTTGACCAAGAGCCTGGAGGAGGAGAAGCAGCTGCGGGCGGATGAGGGCGCCTCGCACCAAGAATACGTGGCGGGCGAGAACAGGTGGATCAGCCGCTGGAGGACATCGCCGGCAGGGTTACCTCACAGTTGGCCCTCATGGGGATGCCAAACGTGAGGTATGCCCCTGAATGGAGCGGGTCCGTCAACGCCAAGCTGACCCTGTTCTTCGAGGGTGTCCTTAGTGCCTTGACTGATCTTCACTCCAACAGAACGGCCACGCTCGCCGGGGAGGCCCGGCGGCTCTGCCGGGGGGTCATGACCAAGGTCCTCACCAAGGTGGCGTTCTGGAACCCCGCCCTCGACTTCGAAGCCGCGATGGACAGCTTGCCGGAGGATGCTGACCTCACGGCGCTCAAGGAGCGCATCAAGCCCGTCATCAGCCGCATCGACGAAATCAAGAGGGTGGAGGGCCAGCGCCGGGATTAGGCATCCCGTTCTTCCTTGCCGCTGCGGGTTCATGACCAAGACAAATTTTATCTTTAGTTAGAACCGCAGCGATGGCATGATGTAATATAACTTTGAAATATTTTTAGAATCACGCATGTTATTTTCCTGTTTGCTGCCTCTTTGTGTGTCTACCCTACGTTAACTGGGTAGGCTTGCCGGCGCGAAATAGCCAAGGCAGCGTCTTGGGGATGGGTCCCCATTGGCCTGCCGGGCGAGCGTGCTGCCGGGTCCGCCACCTTGCCACTCTTAACGCAGTCGCTCGAACTGTCGAGTTTGACTCGAGTCAGAGTCGAGAGCTTTGTCAATTGCGGAAGGCTACCCTACCGTTTCCAACGCAGCCGTTTGAACTGTTGAGCGGACTCGAAACAGAAAAAGGCTTTGCCGATCGCGAAGGGCCCCATTTGCGTGCAGGTTTCTTTTTGCACAAAGAGTGACAGCTCCGAGGATAATAACTTTAAATAATAGGGTAGAAATATCCAAGGTTCGATGTAACTTAGCTTCTATTTGTAGTCGCTCGAGCGCAGATCTTCCAGCCTCCTTCCTTCTCAAAGGGCCACAAAGACGAGAGAGCGTCAGGCCAACTACTAGAGCCGATTCTCACAACTGCGCCCCCTACCTGGCGCGCCAAAGATGTCGGCGTATTTGGATCGACACCTATGGGATCACAAGAATCCCTACTACGGTTGCGGGGCGCCGGGTTGAGAGAAGAGCGGATCTAACAGTCAGGACACGGTTCCTTTACCCAGGTTCGGGCCGCAAAGATCCGTAAAACCCTACTCCTGCTTTGGTGGATTATATGTTTGTGTTCTTCAGCTAGTGAGGAGCTCCAAAAGAGTCGTGAGGAGTTCTAAAAAGCCGAATCCCCCTCCTGGTTGCCTCGGGTCTCCTTTTATAGAAAAAAGGGGTTGCCACAGTGGCACACAGGAGGTGGAAAGGGTACAGTGATGCGAGGTTATCCCACACATTACAGGACAAGGCGCATTTAATGCGCTTAGCTTAGGTGTCCTTGCTTTATCGGGAACGAGGGGAGACGTCCGTCTTGTCCGTCGCCGCTCCTCCTCGTGTTGACACGCGCCCTGGCCAGCGGTGCCTGAGGTGCCATGTAGGCAGGCAGGCAGCTGAGGTGGTGCAACGGCGGGTCTCCACGAAGATCTAAAGTTGCCACGCAGGAGCCTGTCCAGCTGGTTGGGTCGGCAGCTGCGTGGGGCGGTGGAAATACAGTTAGTGCGGGCCTGATGGTGGCCCTGCGGGTGTCCTCGGCAAAGGGCCTTGTCGGGGCCCCGGCAAGGGTCTTGCCGCGGCGCCTGCTGTCATCCCCGGCAAGGTGCTTGCCGAAGGCCTTGTGGTCCTCCTTGGCTGGGATCCCGCCAAGGGTCGTCGTCTTCTTAGCTTGTATCTGATCTTGGATGTCTTCACAAAGATCTGCATGCCACCACGGGGATATCTCCCAAATCCTCGCCCCATGGGGGCGGTGGACTCAAGGGTGGTCCGCTCCGTAGGCGTGGGGCGCGCTGCCGCGGCAAGGGCCTTGCCGGGGCTGCCAGAGCCGGCCCCGGCAAGGATCTTGCCAGGGCTGCTAAAACTGGCTCCTGGCAAGGATCTTGCCGGGGAAAGCCGCTCCGTCCCTTTTCTCTTTGTGGTCTTGTTCTTGGCGTTGTTCCAGTCTCCATCAAGCTTCGGTCTTACCCCGGCTCACCTCCCTTGCCATGCTTGGTGTGGTGGTGCCCGTGGCTTAGACTGCCCGTGCACAGTCATAGGGGTACAAAAAGTGTACCCCTCTTTTTGTACACCGACACTCAGCAATCGCAGAAGAGACACCCCGCAGCAATGGTGCGTAGCGGTACGAGTCGAGGCAGTACAGGAAGTACAGGCGGAGGCAAGCCAACTAAATATGGTCCAAGCCTCACTGATCCTCCTCAGAGGGCTTACGACAGGACCGAGGAGCAAACCTAGGCCATAGTGCGGGCAGAAGTAGACGACCATTTTGGACCAAAACCGCCACCGCCGCCAAGGGAGAAAGTGCCTGAGGAAAAGATTGACCACTTCGTTCGTATGGCTCAACCACCAGCTCCCAAGCCTGTTGACAACGACTATGAGTGCCACCTCAGGAAGTTAAATCGAGCACGTCTACAGAAGGAGGCGAGCTCGAGCTCGAGCAAACAACAAGCAGCTGTCAAAAAATGCGGGAAAACCGTTCCCCAGCTGGGAGAATAGGCGGCGCAATCGATCACCTCGCTTATTGTGCCAACAACACGTGAGAGTACGTGCGCCCAATATTATTGTGGGCAAACAGTTTACGTTCCCGGGGATGGCAATGTGGTAATTGAAGGAAATATGCCCTAGAGGCAATAATAAAGTTGTTATTTATATTTCCTTATATCATGATAAATGTTTATTATTCATGCTAGAATTGTATTAACCGGAAACTTAGTACATGTGTGAATACATAGACAAAACAGAGTGTCCCTAGTATGCCTCTACTAGACTAGCTCATTGATCAAAGATGGTTATGTTTCCTAACCATAGACATGAGTTGTCATTTGATCAATGGGATCACATCATTAGGAGAATGATGTGATGGACTAGACCCATCCGTTAGCATAGCACTATGATCGTTTAGTTTTACTGCTATTGCTTTCTTCATGACTTATACATGTTCCTATGACTATGAGATTATGCAACTCCCGAATACTGTAGGAACACCTTGTGTGCTATCAAACGTCACAACGTAACTGGGTGATCATAAAGATGCTCTACAGGTGTCTCCGAAAGTGTTCATGGTGTTGGCATAGATCAAGACTAGGATTTGTCACTCCGATTGTCGGAGAGGTATCTCTGGGCCCTCTCGGTAATGCACATCATAATAAGCCTTGCAAGCAAAAGACTAATGAGTTAGTCATGAAATGATGTATTACTGAACGAGTAAAGAGACTTGCCGGTAACGATATTGAACTAGGTATAGAGATACCGACGATCGAATCTCGGGCAAGTAACATACCGATGACAAAAGGAACAACGTATGTTGTTATGAGGTTTGACCGATAAAGATCTTCGTAGAATATGTAGGAGCCAATATGATCATCTAGGTTCCGCTATTGGTTATTGACCGGAGATGAGTCTCGGTCATGTCTACATAGTTCTCGAACCCGTAGGGTCCGCACGCTTAACGTTTGATGACGATCGGTATTATGAGTTTATGAGTTTTGATGTACAGAAGGTAGTTCGGAGTCCCAGATGAGATCACGGACATGACGAGGAGTCTCGGAATGTCCGAGACGTAAAGATTGATATATTGGACGACTATATTCGGACAACGGAAGTGTTCCGTAAAAGTTTCGGAATTTACTGGAGTACCGGGGGGTTACCGGAACACCTGGGGAAGCTATGGGCCTTAATGGGCCGTAGGAGAAAGAGAGAAGGAGGGCCAGGGCTGGGCCGCGCGCCCCCCACCCCTTGGTCCGAATTGGACAAGGAGGGAGGGGGGGCGGCGCCTCCTTCCTTCTCCTTCTTCCTCTCCTTCCTTTCCCCCTTCTCCCTTTTGGTAGTTCCTACTAGGAATAGGATTGCAATCCTATTCCTAGTAGGATTGCACCTCCTAGGTGCGCCACAAGGGGCCGGCCGGCCTCCCCCCTTGCTTCTTTATATATGGGGGCAGGGGGCACCCAAATACACACAAGTTGAATTGTTTTAGCCGTGTGCGGTGCCCCCCTCCACAGAAACACACCTCGGTCATACCGTTGCAGTGCTTAGGCGAAGCCCTACGCCGGTAGATACATCATATCCGTCACCACGCCGTCGTGCTGACGAAACTCTCCCGTGAAGCTCAACTAGATCAAGAGCTCGTGGGACGTCATCAAGCTGAACGTGTGCTGAACGCGGAGGTGCCGTACGTTCGGTGCTTGATCGGTTGAATCGCGGAGAAGTTCGACTACATCAACCGCGTCACTTGACGCTTCCGCTAACGGTCTACGAGGGTACGTAGACACACTCTCTCCCCTCTCGTTGCTATGCATCTGGTAGATAGATCTTGCGTGATCGTAGGAAAATTTTAAAATACTACGTTCCCCAACAGTGGCATCATGAGCCAGGTCTATGCGTAGATGATATGCACGAGTAGAACACAATGAGTTGTGGGCGATACTAGTCATACTGCTTACCAGCATGTCATACTTTGCTTCGGCGGTATTGTGAGATGAAGCGGCCCGGACCGACATTACGCGTACGCTTACGCGAGACTGGTTTCACCGTTATGAGCACTCGTTGCTTAAAGGTGACTGGCGGGTGTCTGTCTCTCTCACTTTAGCTGAATCAAGTGTGGCTACGCCCGGTCCTTGTGAAGGTTAAAACAACACATACTTGACGAAACATCGTTGTGGTTTTTTGTATGCGTAGGTAAGAAGGGTTCTTGCTAAGCCCGTAGCAACCACGTAAAATTTGCAACAACAAAGTAGAGGACGCCTAACTTGTTTTTGTAGGGCATGTTGTGATGTGATATGGTCAAGACATGATGAGATATACAATTTTGTATGAGATGATCATGTTTTGTAAAGTTATCGGCAACTGGCAGGAGCCATATGGTTGTCGCTTTATTGTATGAAATGCAATCGCCATGTAATTGCTTTACTTTATCACTAAGCGGTAGCGATATTCGTAGAAGCAATAGTTGGCGAGACGACAACGATGCTACGATGGAGATCAAGGTGTCGCGCCGGTGACAAAGGTGATCATGACGATGCTTTGAAGATGGAGATCAAAAGCACAAGATGATGATGGCCATATCATGTCACATATTTTGATTTGCATGTGATGTTTATCTTATTATGCTTCTTATTTTGCTTAGTACGACAGTAGCATTATAAGATGATTCCTTACAAAATTTCAAGTTACAAGTGTTCTCCCTGAGAAAAAGACACCTCCCATCTCCCACACCTTTATGAGGTAAACTTTCAAAAAAAATCAATAGAGTTTGTTTGATTTGTTATTACTTAGTCCATAGGAATTTAATTTCGACACTGCAACCAATTTTTTATAATGTCACTGTGCCCTGTCTCTAGATTTATTTTTTATTTTTAGAACAGCTATGTACAATCAAATTGTGCACTCCACTGATTTTTCTGTGGTGTAATAAAGATTTTCTTGTGATAAAGTGTCGGTGTGTGAACAATCAAGACGAGCCATGCACTCATTCATGACCTAGTCCAGCAAGCATACGTGTTCCACCAGGCTGAGGTTGAAATGCATGCATGCACCTCTACGTGAGTGTACTATACATAGACATAAGTGCAGTATGTATGTTCGTATGTGTGTGAATGATCGAGACAGGGCATGCATTCGCGACGGTGAACAGAACAACCATCAAGATGACGACCTAGATGGATGGAGTCATGGAGGAGACACCGATCTGCACGTCCATTCACGCGCACTTCCCAGTACCACACCACGCATGCATGCACGCCATCGTATGTTCTTAACCTGTAGCTATAGCTTTGAGTGGGAACGTCGTGGACACGGTGGCCTTTAGTCTCTGCTATCTCACCAAAGTCTTTCCAGCAGGATCATGTGCCATTTAATTCAGTAGATGTACAATTTATTTCAAAAACTGTAGCGAATTTTGCTAGTGGAGTTGCAAGCCATCGGTATGCAGAGACTTGTTCATCCCTTGGTTGGATTTCAAGTCCTAGTTGCATAGGGTGTTGAATGCCAAACACCAAACTAATTAAACGCCTAAGACAAAGCCACCCAAGGTGGGCACTAGCACTCCAAGCTTTCTATATATACGACACCTCTACCCTCTTATTCTCTCACAAAACACAGGGAGACACAACTTCCCACCGTTCTAGTAGCACATTGAGCTCTCTTTTCCCCTTCTTGCTAACAATTATGACCATGGCTGGTCCATTGGTCGCCTTTGTTTGTCTACTCATTGTGCTACCTCAAATCCACGCCGTTTCTATCCCCTACAATGGGACTGTACCTCTTCAGGGGTGCCAGATCCCTTGTATGACCGAGGTTAACTTGCACTTGTTCATGCACCAATTCGTTGACGGACCAAACCAGCCAAATCGCAATGAGGAAACCTTGCTCCAAACAAGTTTTCCTTTTGGGTTTGGAACAACGATAGTCCATGACTGGACTCTTACCGAGACAACAAATTCCAAAGATACCGTTGTTGCCCGTGCACAAGGTGTGCATGTCCAAGCTGGTTTAACCAAGGATAACAGATGGTACATGACTCATAACATAGAGTTTGAGCAAGGAAGGTAATATGTTCTCTATTTCACTGTTTGTGAATATCTCGGTATATTTCGTGAGTTCTTTCACCCGCGACATTGAAGTTATGTGCTTGCCTCTATTATATTTGTAGCTAAGGATTTGACACAACCTACTGATGTACATGTACATATTAATAGTTGTGCATTTGTTAAAAGCTACATTCACTTCTAACGTTGTGGCGGAACTTGCTGTTTTGCACATGAAATAGGTTTGCAGGGTCCACCCTTCAGGTGATTGGCATAACAGCGGGTTTGGAAAGTGGTCAGTGGTCTATTGTCGGTGGGACTGGGCAATTCATTATGGCACAGGGTATAATAAGTTTCACAAATCATCCTGCCTCTACTTGGGAAGATGGTATTAAAGAACTTAATATCCGTGTACGCTACACGACTCCGCAACCTGTAAGTATAATTCTCAAAAGTATATATCCAAATTGTAATTGTTCTACTTTTTGGAAGGAAACAATAGGACATTAGAAAGCATCCTACTAAAATTGCAATATATTAAGAAATGTGTGCACGTGCAGAGCAAATGCATTAAATAACGTTATATTTTCAAGTACACTAGATGATACCCGCACTTTATTGTAGGTATGCTCTACAATATATTTCACTGTGATTTAATATGGGGGGG
>LR738712.1:699922928-699975428 GCA_902687465.1 Secale cereale | reverse complement strand
AACATGATGGAAGGTATGACCTTGGCATTTTTTTAAAGATCTTTTTACTGCTGATGCCTCTCTAAATGCAGACCGGGTGGTGCCCTTATTTGAGCGAAAGATTACGCCGGATATGAATGATCGGCTGTGTGCTCCATTCACTGATAAGGAAATTAGCGACGCGATGTTTCAGATTGGGCCTCTCAAGGCTCCGAGGCCTGACGGCTTCCCGGCAAGATTTTTTCAGAAACACTGGGCTATTGTCAAGGAGGATATTATCTCAGCAGTGTGGCTGTTTTTTGTGTCAGGTCATATGCCATAGGGGGTCAACTTGACTACCATTGTTTTGATCCCCAAGATTGATGAGCCGGTCAAGTTATCATATTTCCGCCCTATCAGCCTTTGCAATGTTATATATAAGGTGATTTCTAAATGTTTAGTCAACCGACTAAGACCCCTCCTGGGAGACATTATTTCACCGGAGCAAAGTGCTTTTGTACCTGGACGGCTTATTACCGATAATGCCTTTATGGCATTTGAGTGCACCCACTTCATCCGACATGAGAAAAACCCGGACATAAGCTTTTGTGCATATAAGCTTGATCTGTCTAAGGCTTACGATAGAGTGGATTGGGTATTCCTGAAGCGAGTGATGCAACAGTTGGGCTTTGATCATCGACGGTAAAAATTAATGGAGCCCGCTCAGATTCATTTGCACCGTCGCGAGGGCTACGGCAGGGAGATCCTCTTTCACCATTCCTCTTTCTCTTCGTTGCGGACGGTCTAGCGGCCTTGCTGAAAAAGGAGGCGCAAGAGACACATATTTTGCCACTGAAAGTGTGTCCTAGGGCACCCGGGATTTCACACCTTTTATTTGCTGATGATACACTTTTGTTCTTCCGTGCAACAGAAGAAGAGGCGCAGCGTATCAAGGCAGTACTGGACGTTTTTGCTAATGCTGCCGGACAATTAATTAATCCTGGAAAATGCTCCATCCTTTTTGGTGAACATTGCAGTCAAGGTGACAAGGATGATGTGGTACAAGTACTGGACGTGCAAAATATTAGCTTCGAAGAGAAATATCTCGGACTACCTACTCCTAATGGGCGTATGAGTAAGGGTCGTTTCCAGAACATTCAGGAAAAGTTTATCAAGAGGTTTGTCATGTGGTGTGACTCAATGGCACAAAGTGGGAGAGAGGTGCTAATAAAGTCTATTGCCCAAGCACTACCTACATATCTAATGAGCGTCTTCAGGTTGCCGGCGTCAACTTGTGATGATCTCACCTGCATGGTGTGTAACTTCTGGTGGGGTGCTGAAAAAGGGCGGCGCAAAACGCATTGGCGTGCATGGGAAAAGTTGATCCGTCCGAAGTCACACGGAGGCATGGGGTTCCGGGAGTTCCGCTTCCTCAACCAAGCTCTGCTGGCACGCCAAGCGTGGCGATTCCTTTCTAACCCGGACAGTCTGTGTGCGCAAGTGATGAAAGCTAAATATTTTCCATCTGGTCTCCTCGTGGATACTGTTTTCCCCTCCAACTCTTCACCAACTTCGCAAGCAGTGGCGCATGGGGTGGAGTTTCTGAAGAAGGGTATTTTATGGCGGGTAGGCAATGGGCGATCCATTCGTATATGGAGAGATCCTTGGATCCCGAATGGTGGCTCCGGCAAACCTATCACTATGCAGGGGCGATGTCGTCTAAGAAGAGTCTCTGAGTTGCTGGATGAGCGTGCTGCGTGGCGTATGGACCTTCTACAACAATATTTCAACCCCGTAGATGTTGAGCAGATTGTTAAAATTTGGACTTCTCCGCGAGTCGAAGAGGATATACTTGCTTGGGAACCGGAGCGTAATGTTATCTTCACGGTTCGGAGCGCGTACCGGCTGGCGCTTAATGAACGTCTTCGTCCATCTTCAGTCGCGGCGAGCAGGGCACCGGACGGGCGACGAGCCGTCTGGGCTTTTTATGGAGGTGCCCTGCTCCTCCTAAGGTACCTGTGTTTGCTTGGCGGGTGGCGACGAACTGCTTGGCCACATGGACTAATAAACATGCTCGTACCCTTGAAGTATCTAACTTATGCCCTGTGTGCGCCACCGAGCCGGAGGACACTTTTCATGCTCTTTGCAGATGCCCTCAAGCGGTCGCCTTGTGGCAAGCTATGGCGCGGCAATGGAATATTCCGGATGTCCGTCGAGTCATGCACACAGGGCCAGAGTGGCTTTTTCATGTGCTTGCGGACTTGTCGCCGGAGGAGTGGATGTACACACTCATGACGATGTGGCGCTGCTGGCATGTGAGGAATGAGATCGTTCATGACAAACGACCACCGTCGGTTGAAGCCTCGACTAGATTCCTAAGCGGCTACATCAACTCATTGCTGGCCATTCAGGCGTACCCCCATGGAGATCATATCAAAGGAAAGATGGTAGCTATGTCACTGCCCAAGAGGATATTGTTATCACATGTACAGCAGGAGAAGCCACCAGCACTAAAGTGGGAGGCACCGCCTGCCGGCTGGGCAGCGCTCAACATGAAGGAAATATGCCCTAGAGGCAACAATAAAGTTATTATTTATTTCCTTATATCATGATAAATGTTTATTATTCATGCTAGAATTGTATTAACCGGAAACTTAATACATGTGTGAATACATAGACAAAACAGAGTGTCCCTAGTATGCCTCTACTACACTAGCTCATTGATCAAAGATGGTTATGTTTCCTAGCCATAGACATGAGTTGTCATTTGATCAACGGGATCACATCATTAGGAGAATGATGTGATGGACAAGACCCATCCGTTAGCTTAGCACTATGATCGTTTAAGTTTTACTGTTGTTGCTTTCTTCATGACTTATACATGTTCCTATGACTATGAGATTATGCAACTCCCGAATACCGGAAGAACACTTTGTGTGCTACCAAACGTCACAACGTAACTGGGTGATTATAAAGGTACTCTACAGGTGTCTCCGAAGGTACTTGTTGGGTTGGCGTATTTCGAGATTAGGATTTGTCACTCCGATTGTCGGAGAGGTATCTCTGGGCCCACTCGGTAATGCACATCACTATAAGCCTTGCAAGCATTGCAGCTAATGAGTTAGTTGCGGGATGATGTATTACGGAACGAGTAAAGAGACTTGCCGGTAACGAGATTGAACTAGGTATTGAGATACCGACGATCGAATCTCGGGCAAGTAACATACCGATGACAAAGGGAACAACGTATGTTGTTATGCGGTTTGACCGATAAAGATCTTCGTAGAATATGTGGGAGCCAATATGAGCATCCAGGTTCCTCTATTGGTTATTTACTGGAGACGTGTCTCGGTCATGTCTACATAGTTCTCGAACCCGTAGGGTCCGCACGCTTAAGGTTTCGATGACAGTTTTATTATGAGTTTATGAGTTTTGATGTACCGAAGGAGTTCTGAGTCCCGGATGAGATCGGGGACATGACGAGGAGTCTCGAAATGGTCGAGACGTAAAAATCGATATATTGGACGACTATATTCGGACATCGGAAAGGTTCCGAGTGATTCGGTTATTTTCGGAGTACCGGGGAGTTACGGGAATAGAGGAGAGAGGCCAAAAGGAAGGAGGCGCGCGCCCCCCTTCTGGTCCGAATTGGACAATGGGGTGCAGCCCCCTTTTCCTTCTCCCTCTCCCCCTCTTTCCTTCTCTCCTACTCCGGAAAGGAAAGGGGAATCCTACTAGGACTTGGGAGTCCTAGTAGGACTCCCCACACTTGGCGCGCCCCCTCTAGGGCCGGCCTCTCCCTCCCTCCTTTATATACGGGGGTAGGGGGCACCTCTAGACACAACAATTGATCTCTTGATCTCTTAGCCGTGTGCGGTGCTCCCCTCCACCATAGTTCTCCTCGATAATATTGTAGCGGTGCTTAGGCGAAGCCCTGCGACGGTAGAACATCAAGATCATCACCACGCCGTCGTGCTGACGGAACTCTCCCTCGATACTCGGCTGGATCGGAGTTCGAGGGACGTCATCGAGCTGAACGTGTGCTAGAACTCGGAGGTGCCGTAGTTTCGGTGCTTGATCGGTCGGGCCGTGAAGACGTACGACTACATCAACCGCGTTGTTCTAACGCTTCCGCTTTCGGTCTACGAGGGTACGTAGACTCACTCTCCCCTCTCGTTGCTATGCATCTGGTAGATAGATCTTGCGTGATCGTAGGAAAATTTTAAAATACTACGTTCCCCAACAGTGGCATCATGAGCCAGGTCTATGCGTAGATGATATGCACGAGTAGAACACAAGTGAGTTGTGGACGATACTAGTCATACTGCTTACCAGCATGTCATACTTTGATTCGGCGGTATTGTTGGATGAAGCGGCCCGGACCGACATTACGCGTACACTTACGCGAGACTGGTTCTACCGACGTGCTTCGCACACAGGTGGCTGGCGGGTGTCAGTTTCTCCAACTTTAGTTGAATCAAGTGTGGCTACGCCCGGTCCTTGTGAAGGTTAAAACAGCACATACTTGACGAAATATCGTTGTGGTTTTGTATGCGTAGGTAAGAACGGTTCTTGCTAAGCCCGTAGCAGCCACATAAAACTTGCAACAACAAAGTAGAGGACGTCTAACTTGTTTTTGCAGGGCATGTTGTGATGTGATATGGTCAAGACATGATGAGTTATACGGTTTTGTATGAAATGATCATGTTTTGTAAAGTTATCGGCAACTGGCAGGAGCCATATGGTTGTCGCTTTATTGTATGAAATGCAATCGCCATGTAATTGCTTTACTTTATCACTAAGCGGTAGCGATAGTCGTAGAAGCAATAGTTGGCGAGACGACAACGATGCTACGATGGAGATCAAGGTGTCGCGCCGGTGACGAAGGTGATCATGAAGGTGCTTTGGAGATGAAGATCAAAAGCACAAGATGATGATGGCCATATCATGTCACATATTTTGATTGCATGTGATGTTTATCTTATTATGCTTCTTATTTTGCTTAGAACGACGGTAGCATTATAAGATGATCCCTTACTAAATTTCAAGGTATAAGTGTTCTCCCTGAGTATGCACCGTTGCGAAAGTTCGTCGTGCCGAGACACCACGTGATGATCGGGTGTGATAAGCTCTACGTTCAAATACAACGGGTGTAAGCCAGTTTTGCACACGCAGAATACTCGGGTTAAACTTGACGAGCCTAGCATATGCAGATATGGCCTCGGAACACTGGAGACCGAAAGGTCGAGCGTGAATCATATAGTAGATATGATCAACATAAGATGTTCACCATTGAAACTACTCCATCTCACGTGATGACCGGACATGGTTTAGTTAATTTGGATCACGTGATCATTTAGATGACCGGAGGGATGTCTATCTAAGTGGGAGTTCTTAAGTAATATGATTAATTGAACTTTAATTTATCATGAACTTAGTCCTGGTAGTATTAGCATATCTATGTTGTAGATCAATAGCTCGCGATGTTGCTCCACGTTTATTTTTTATATGTTCCTAGAGAAAACCAAGTTGAAAGATGTTAGTAGCAATGATGCGGAATTGTTCCGTGATCTGAGGATTATCCTCATTGCTGCACAGAAGAATTATGTCCTTAATGCACCGCTAGGTGACAGACCTATTGCAGGAGCAGATGTAGACGTTATGAATGTTTTGACAAAAGCTCGGTATGATGACTACTTGATAGTTTAAGTGCACCATGCTTTACGGCTTAGAACCGGGACTTCAAAAATGTTTTGAACGCCACGGAGCATATAAGATGTTCCAAGAGTTGAAATTAGTATTTCATACTCATGCCCGTGTCGAGAGGTATAAGACTTCTGACAGTACTTTGCCTACAAGATGGAGGAGAATAGCTCAACCAGTGAGCATGTGCTCAGATTGTCTGGGTACTACAATTACTTGAATCAAGTGGGAGTTAATCTTCCAGATAAGATAGTAATTGACAAAGTTCTCTAGTCACTATCACCAAGTTAGTAGAACTTCGTGATGAACTATAATATGCAAGGGATGACGAAAGGAATTCCCGAGCTCTTCGCAATGCTGAAGTCGGCGAAGGTAGAAATCATGAAAAAGCATCAAGTGTTGATGGTTAACAAGACCACTTGTTTCAAGTAAAGGGCAAAGGGATAGAAGGGGAACTTCAAGAAGAATGACAAGCAAGTTGTCACTCCCGTGAAGAAACCCAAAGCTAAAACTCAAGCCTGAAACTAAGTGCTTCTACTGCAAAGGAAATGGTCACTGGAAGTGGAACTGCCCTAGATTCTTGGCGGATAAGAAGGATGGCAAAGTGAACAAAGGTATATTTTGATATACAGATTATTGATGTGTACTTTACTAGTGTTCATAGCAACCCCTGGGTATTTGATACCGGTTCAGTTGCTAAAATTAGTAACTCGAAACGAGAATTGCAGAATGAACAGAGACTAGTTAAAGGTGAAGTGACGATGTGTGTTGGAAGTGGTTCCAAGATTGATATGATCATCATCGCACACTCCCTATACTTTCGGGATTAGTGTAAAACCTAAATAAATGTTATTTGGCATTTGCGTTGAGCATGAATATGATTTGATCATATTTGTTGCAATACGGTTATTTATTTAAAGTCATAGAATAATTGTTATTCCGTTTACATGAATAAAACCTTCGATGGTCATACACCCAATGAAAATAGTTTGTTGGATCTCGGTCGTGGTGATACACATATTCATAATATTGAAGCCAAAAGATGCAAGGTTAATAATGATAGTGCAACTTATTTGTTGCACTACTGTTTAGGTCATAATGGTGTAAAGCGCATGAAGAAACTCCATAGTGATGGACTTTTGGAATCACTTGATTATGAATCACTTGGTGCTTGCGAACCATGCCTCATTGGCAAGATGACTAAAACTCCATTCTCCGAAACAATGGAGCGAGCAATAGATTTGTTGGAGATCATACATACAGATGTATGTGGACCAATGAGTGTTGAAGCTCGCGGCGGGTATCGTTATTTTCTGACCTTCACTGATGATTTGAGCAGATATGGGTATATCTACTTAATGAAGCACAAGTCTAAAATATTTGAAAAGTTCAAAGAATTTCAGAGTGAAGTGGAGAATCATCGTAACAAGAAAATAAGAGTTTCTACGATATGATCGTAGAGGTAAAATATTTGAGTTAGCGAGTTTGGCCTTCAGTAAAAACAATGTGAAATAGTTTCACTACTCACGCCACCTGGAACACCATAGTGTAATGGTGTGTCCGAACGTCATAATCGTACTTTATTAGATATGGTGCGATCGATGATGTCTCTTACCGATCTACCACTATCGCTTTTGGGGTTATGCATTAGAGACAGATACATTCATGTTAAATAGGGCACCATCTAAATCCGTGGAGATGACACCGTATGAACTGTGGTTTGACGAGAAACCTAAGCTGTCATTTCTTTAAGTTTGGGACTGCGATGCTTATGTGAAAAAGTTTCAACATGATAAGCTCGAACCCAAATCGGAGAAGTAAATCTTCATAGGATACCCAAAAGAAACTGTTGGGTACACCTTCTATCACAGATCCGAAGGCAAGGTCTTTGTTGCTAAGAGTGGATCCTTTCTAGAGAAGGAGTTTCTCTCGAAAGAAGTGAGTGGGAGGAAAGTGGAACTTGATGAGGTAAGTGTACCTTCTCCCGAATTGGATAGTAGTACATCACATAAACTGGTTCCAGTGATTCCTACACCAATTAGTGAGGAAGCTAATGATGATGATCATGAAACTTCGGATCAAGTTACTGCTGAACTTCGTAGATCAACCAGAGTACGTTCCGCATCAGAGTGGTACGGCAACCCGGTTCTGGAAGTCATGTTACTGGACCATGATGAACCTACGAACTATGAGGAAGCGATGATGAGCCCAGATTCCGCAAAATGGCTTGAGACCATGAAATCTGAGATGGGATCCATGTATGAGAACAAAGTGTGGACTTTGGTTGACTTGCCCGATGGTCGGCAAGCCATCGAAAATAAATGGATCTTCAAGAGGAAGACTAACGCTGACAGTAATGTTACTGTTTACAAAGCTCGACTTGTTACGAAAGTTTTTCAACAAGTTCAAGGAGTTGACTACGATGAGACTTTCTCACCCGTAGCGATGCTTAAGTCTGTCCGAATCATGTTAGCAATTGCCGCATTTTATGAAATCTGGCAAATGGATAACAAAACTGCATTCTTTAATGGATTTATTAAAGAAGACTTGTATATGATGCAACCAGAAGGTTTTGTCAATCCTAAAGGTGCTAACAAAATGTGCAAGCTCCAGCGATCCATCTATGGACTGGTGCAAGCATCTCGGAGTTGGAATATACGCTTTGATAAGTTGATCAAAGCATATAGATTTATACAGACTTGCGGTAAAGCCTGTATTTACAAGAAGTGAGTGGGAGCACTACAACCTTTCTGATAAGTATATGTGAATGACATATTGTCGATCGGAAATGATGTAGAATTTTCTGGAAAGCATAAAGGAGTGTTTGAAAGGAGTTTTTCAAAGAAAGATCTTGGTGAAGCTGCTTACATATTGGGCATCAAGATCTATAGAGATAGATCAAGACGCTTGATAAGACTTTCGATGAGTACATACCTTGATATGATTTTGAAGTAGTTCAAAATGGATCAGTCAAAGAAGGAGTTCTTACCTGACTTGTAAGGTGTGAAGTTGAGTAAGACTCAAAGCCAGACCACGGCAGAAAAATATAGAGAGAATGAAAGTCATTCCCTATGCCTCAGCCATATGTTCTATAAAGTATGCCATGCTATGTACCAAACATGTTGTGTACCTTGCCATGAGTTTGTCAAGAGGGTACAATAGTGATCCAGGAGTAGATCACTGTACAGCGGTCAAAATTATCCTTAGTAACTGGATGACTAAGGAAATGTTTCTCGATTATGGAGGTGATAAAGAGTTCGTCGTAAAGGGTTACGCCGATGCAAGCTTTGACACTAAATCCAGCTGACTCCAAGTATCAATCTGGATGCGTATTGAAAGTGGGAGCAATTAGCTAGAGTAGCATTGTAGACACATAGACATTTGCGAAATACATACGGATCTGAATGTGACAGACCCGTTGACTAAACTTCTCTCACGAAGCAAAACATGATCACACCTTAGTACTCTTTGGGTGTTAATCACATAGCGATGTGAACTAGATTATTGACTCTAGTAAACCCTTTGGGTGTTAATCACATGACGATGTGAACTATCGGTGTTAAATCACATGGCGATGTGAACTAGATTATTGACTCTAGTGCAAGTGGGAGACTGAAGGAAATATGCCCTAGAGGCAACAATAAAGTTATTATTTATTTCCTTATATCATGATAAATGTTTATTATTCATGCTAGAATTGTATTAACCGGAAACTTAATACATGTGTGAATACATAGACAAAACAGAGTGTCCCTAGTATGCCTGTACTACACTAGCTCATTGATCAAAGATGGTTATGTTTCCTAGCCATAGACATGAGTTGTCATTTGATCAACGGGATCACATCATTAGGAGAATGATGTGATGGACAAGACCCATCCGTTAGCTTAGCACTATGATCGTTTAAGTTTTACTGTTGTTGCTTTCTTCATGACTTATACATGTTCCTATGACTATGAGATTATGCAACTCCCGAATACCGGAAGAACACTTTGTGTGCTACCAAACGTCACAACGTAACTGGGTGATTATAAAGGTACTCTACAGGTGTCTCCGAAGGTACTTGTTGGGTTGGCGTATTTCGAGATTAGGATTTGTCACTCCGATTGTCGGAGAGGTATCTCTGGGCCCACTCGGTAATGCACATCACTATAAGCCTTGCAAGCATTGCAGCTAATGAGTTAGTTGCGGGATGATGTATTACGGAACGAGTAAAGAGACTTGCCGGTAACGAGATTGAACTAGGTATTGAGATACCGACGATCGAATCTCGGGCAAGTAACATACCGATGACAAAGGGAACAACGTATGTTGTTATGCGGTTTGACCGATAAAGATCTTCGTAGAATATGTGGGAGCCAATATGAGCATCCAGGTTCCTCTATTGGTTATTGACTGGAGACGTGTCTCGGTCATGTCTACATAGTTCTCGAACCCGTAGGGTCCGCACGCTTAAGGTTTCGATGACAGTTTTATTATGAGTTTATGAGTTTTGATGTACCGAAGGAGTTCTGAGTCCCGAATGAGATCGGGGACATGACGAGGAGTCTCGAAATGGTCGAGACGTAAAAATCGATATATTGGACGACTATATTCGGACATCGGAAAGGTTCCGAGTGATTCGGTTATTTTCGGAGTACCGGGGAGTTACGGGAATAGAGGAGAGAGGCCAAAAGGAAGGAGGCGCGCGCCCCCCTTCTGGTCCGAATTGGACAAGGGGTGCAGCCCCCTTTTCCTTCTCCCTCTCCCCCTCTTTCCTTCTCTCCTACTCCGGAAAGGAAAGGGAATCCTACTAGGACTTGGGAGTCCTAGTAGGACTCCCCACACTTGGCGCGCCCCCTCTAGGGCTGGCCTCTCCCTCCCTCCTTTATATACGAGGGTAGGGGGGCACCTCTAGACACAACAATTGATCTCTTGATCTCTTAGCCGTGTGCGGTGCTCCCCTCCACCATAGTTCTCCTCGATAATATTGTAGCGGTGCTTAGGCGAAGCCCTGCGACGGTAGAACATCAAGATCGTCACCACGCCGTCGTGCTGACGGAACTCTCCCTCGATACTCGGCTGGATCGGAGTTCGAGGGACGTCATCGAGCTGAACATGTGCTAGAACTCGGAGGTGCCGTAGTTTCGGTGCTTGATCGGTCGGGCCGTGAAGACGTACGACTACATCAACTGCGTTGTTCTAACGCTTCCGCTTTCGGTCTACGAGGGTACGTAGACTCACTCTCCCCTCTCGTTGCTATGCATCTGGTAGATAGATCTTGCGTGATCGTAGGAAAATTTTAAAATACTACGTTCCCCAACACAACATAGACGGGTCCTTCTCTGCTAAGGACGGAACTGCAGGAGCTGGCATGGTCCTCCAAGATGAACATGGAGATATTATTTTTTCGTCTTGCCGTGAGCCGAGGCAGTGTGCATCACCGCTCGAGTCTGAACTTGCTGCATGTTCAGAAGGTGTCTCCCTTGCTACCCAGTGGTCTGAGCTGCCTGTTGTGATTCAAACGGACTGCGCGGAAGTGGCAAATCTGATCGAGGGAGGTAATGGCGACCGGTCGAAGCATATGATGTTGATCCGTGAGATTAGTTTGCGTCTGCGGGAACGGGATGATTTCTTAGTTAAGCTTGTGAGGCGAGAAAAAAACACTGTTAGTCGCTATTTAGCAAACTTTGGCCGGATAAAGAAGCGCACTGCGGTGTGGCTGTCCGGACGAGGTTCCGGACCTATGTAATGCAGACATGGCTGCTGCTTAATTAATGAGTTCTCCTTTCCCCGCAAAAAAAAAAAGAGCTGCAATCTGAAAATGGGCTCGTAATAAGACAAATATCCGGTAGCTTACTGATAATATATTAATGATATTGAAGAGCGCAGACAACTTTTTTCCGCCTAGATATAGAATTCACCTTGAGGAGATTTGCTGAAGGCAAAAGCTAGGCAGCTCACCTTATGGCAAACTATCTTGCGATGAGAGCACACCTTTTTTGTTTTACACAAAGGAAAAAAAAAGACAAACAGAAAGAAAAAAATGGGGGCGTTGCGAGAATCGAACTCGCGACCTCTCGCACCCAAAGCGAGAATCATACCACTAGACCAAACGCCCTTCATGCTGTTAATTAACCAGCAGTACCACTTATTAATTGACAAGATGTCCTGATTAGCCATAAACCGGTGCAAGCTTCACTGAAGGAAACAGGAATGCCACTGGACCAAACAATTACACTCTGTAGCATATGCCTAGATACTTCTGAATGTGCGCAGGTAACTCCCGCTCAGCTTGAAACACTTGGCCAAAGACGTGCTATCTGTCATTTGGTGCATCAGCGTTATGTCAACGACAAGCCCGATAATGACTGAATTTGCATCTTCCTGTTGAGGAACCGAAATGACTGCAACCACAGAGGGATTCCCATCACACAATTCCTCTGCTGCCAATTGCTCGGCCAGTGAACTCTGCGTCCTCCCTGCCGTTACAACCCAGAACAGAAGACCGAGATCGAGCAGCGAGTTGCGGAAATGCTGTGGTAGGGAGTGATCAGAACCAGCCAGCCACGGTCATTTCTCATCACCAGTTCTTCTTGTGCAAAATAAGGATGGTTCATGGCGCTTATGTGTGGAATTACAGACGTCTCGACGCCCTCACTGTTAAGAACCGTTTCCCTATGCCTCCGGTGTTTCTCTCAAGAAAATGAACCTACTCTGTACTACCTCTCTTCCTGCCTTGGCTCTCCTCCCATTCCTCTTCATTCCTCTTCCAAATTGAGATTTGTAAGGGAGGTTCGATATTCGGATTAATACAATATTTTGAGGCAAGAGATGGAAGCATGCAAAAGAGCCTACAGAAGTACAGATGCAACGTGGAGGCCGGTCTTGATACGGTGTATCCTATGGACATCACCATGTCAAGAGTCTGCTTGGGAAGTGACACGTGCGACCTCTACTTCTCATACATAAAGGTGAATCATCTCCTTTACACGTGTTCACTTGACCCCTTCGAGGATGGTATACTACTTGACACTCCACTCGTGTGCATGCATAGGTATTGTCGGAGCTTCACGGACGACGACGAGGAGTGCAAGCGCCGAGGAACACCTACACCATCCGCGAGGGAAGCTTGGAAGAGAAGACGGAAGAAGACGGAGCTGCTGATACTACAGCGGCCGGACATCCGGGCCAAAGGCCGGACATCCGGCGCTTCAGCAACGGCCGGACATCCGGCACCCCTCCCGGAAATCCGGGCCCTCCTTCACAGAAGCTGGACCGAGCCAGCCCGGACATCCGGCCGTAACCCCGGACATCCGGCTCGCCCCGAAGCCCCGGACATCCGGCTGCCAGCCCGGACATCCGGCCTTGCCTGCGTGCATGTATCCGGGCCGATGCCCATGTACCCGTTTCGCCCCTCACTTACCCCTTCATGACCCTAGACTATATATACTCCTCCACCTCCACCCTTTTAGGGTTAGCAATGGTTTAGCTCATATGAGAGATAGAGCTTTGCTCATCCATCCCGGATCTACTCCACGAGAGAGACCGCGGCCCCTCTACGGAGAAGATCCACCTTGGATTCAAGACCCCTAGCGGGAAGATCCTTCACGGATTCAAGACCTCCTCTTGGAGATGAACTTTACCTTGTATCTTTCCCTTTGTTGTTCATGTACCGTGTGATCTTGTGTGTTTGATTGTCTAGTGGATGTGTGATTGGACTTGTTCTTGTGTGTTTCCTCTCGTGTTTTCCCCCGTTTCCCTTTGTGTTCTTCGTGTTCATCGTGGGATCCCCTCCATTTCGTGAAAGATCCGCTGATTAGGGTTCCACCCTGTATCATATGGTATCATGAGCCACGGTTTCTCACGAATTTGGAGCCTCCCCACCGTTTTCTACCCTTGTTTTGTTGTGTTCTTCCCCAATTTCGAAAATTCCCCACCAAAAATAGCCCCAAATTTTTTTGTGATCTGTTGGTTTGATGAGATTTTGTTGATTTTGATCCATGGATTTGCTTGGTTGCAAGTGGATCTAGCATTTCCCCAAGTTTCCCCATCTTTCCTCCACAAAATCCGTCAAATTTTGCCCCCAAAATCATCAAATTCCGCCCACAAACGAGTTTGGAAGTCCCGATTCAGATCTGGAATCGTCGGGCCGGACATCCGGGCCATAGGCCGGACATCCGGGCCATCGGGCCGGACATCCGGGTCCCCGGCCGGACATCCGGCTCCTGGAGGGCAAAATCCCGCGCGGTTCTGGACATCAGGCCCCGGAAATCCGGGCTCCACCCCGGATGTCCGACCCCTGGGATTTCAGCCACCCGTGTTTCACCGTTTTGTCCATAACTAATTCATCCGAACTCCGATTTCGACGTTCTTGAGCTCGTTTTGAAGCTCTTGACATCCCCCATAACACAAAAATACTACCATAATCATTTGACTCCATCATATTTTGTGGATTTTGGCATCTTTGCCTAGGGCTTCCACCATATCATCCACATAACCACCACCGACTTCCGCAACCTAACAAATTTTGTTCCCATAGCATTTGTGGTTGCTTGAGTAGTGATTTGAGTCTCCTAAGGTGTTTAGGCTACTTAGGGACCATTACTTCTTCATAAACCACCACCACCACTTCCGCATAGCCTAGTCCACCATACATAGCCAACCCAACTTAACCAAATTTTTGTGTGAGCTTGTTTGAGTTGTGGCTTGTGTCTCCTAAGGTGTTTCGGCTACTTAGGGACCGTGACTTCAACTCCGACATCGTGTATAGCCCATCATTCCACTTCCGCAACCACCACGGCATTGCCGCTACCACCATTTGATATTTGTCCTTGAGATTTTGAGTTGTGGTTTTTCCGTTTCCTAAGGTGTTTCGGCTAATTAGGAACGGTTCTACATCAAGAGCACCACCTCTCATCATCGACACGGACGGTAACTTCAACGACATCCTTGTATATTCCCCTTGCAATTGCATTGTTAACCCCTAGCCCATTTTGCGTCACTTGCCTATCGAGACTAGCCTTTGAGTATTGCCGGCAACGTTACTTGTGCACATTAGTGATCATCGATCCGCCCTTCCATTACATACATACCATATCATCTTGGTATCATCATATCATCCCTTGTGTCACAAGATTGTTCCCGCATATACACAATTGCTATCTTGGTTTGTGCATCGTGGCCATATAAAAAAAAAGAATAAAGCTTTTAAGCAAAAAGAGAAAGACAAAGAAGCTTGTAAGCAAGAGACATAGCATAGCATCATATGATATCATACTTGATCATTTTGGATCATACCACCGGAATACTATACATATAGCATACTTGGGATAGAAGTCGTTGCATACATTTGCATCTTATAGGTTGTGCACAAGTGTCGTATCCGCCTATAGAGCAATCGTGCTAGCGTCTCTCTTGAGTTGTGCAACACGAGCGTTTTCCGTGGACTCCACATTTTGTGCTCATTCCTTGGTTGCACGACCCCATCTATCTATCCGTGTGTGTGTTTCCGTGTGCCACATATTGCTATTGGTCTACTTGTTTCACTTGCGAATTTGTGAATCTCTTTCAACATTATTGACTCTTTCTAACATTTTGCATCAAATTTTTGTGCCACTATCCTCACCGAGCCACTCGATAAGCTTTACTTGCTAGGTGTGAGTGAACAAGTCCGGTACCAATTCCACTATTCTTTAATTTCACATTGAGTGAAACGGGATACATCCTCAACATTCGGAAAAGGTAACTTGGTATTGTTTATCTCATCTCCTACTCACCTTTGCTCGAGTCTTGTGATGGATAGGAAAAGCATTTCATCTACTTCGGTCTACAACAACAACGACAAGTTCGATGCCATGACGAACAACTTGTGCGCCAACATGAATGCTCAAATGGAGGAGCTCAAAGCCCTCATCAAGAACCGCAAGAGGTCTCCCTCATCTTCGAGAAGACGCTCAAGTGCACATCCTTCCGAGCTACCATCTTCGGCAAGATCTCATCGGCATCGACACCATCGACGACAAGAACGTGAAGGTCATGAGCTCAACACCAACAACCGCTCAACGACTTCACCATGTACCTTGGCATCTTCGCCAAGCGACTTCAAGGCATCTTCGCCTTTGGACATACGGCATCTTCGCCAACAAGCACCCCAAGCTTATGCTCAAGAGAAGCTCCCCAAGCTCAAGTCCGCGACTACCACGAGCTACTACGACCTCGACAACGACCACGCGATTCCTTTCTATGGGACTCAAGACCCCGAGGAGTATCTCGAGTGGGAGCGCAAGATGGACGACTACCTCAAGCTACACCAAGTTCCCTACGAAGATCAAGTGAAGTGCGCCACAAGAAACTTCCACGACAACGCGTCAACATGGTGGCTTCACACACCTTCGATGAGCTTCAACGTGAATTGGCCCAAGACGAAGAGAGCTTTGCGGCGAGAGTTCGTGCCTCCCACCTACACGGAACAACTTCTACGCCAACTGGGGAACACCATTCAAGGATCCAAGTCCATGGACAAGTACTTCAAGGAGATGAAGATGGCCTTGCAACGAGCCGGCGTGGACGACCCCATTTCAATGAAGCTCTACTTCATGATGGGATTGCACAATGACGTCTACAAGACTATCTTCTTCGAGAACTACAAGTCCCTCGACGACAACTACATTGGTGCTCTCAAGGCGGAACAAGAACTTATGAAGGCCAAGGCTTCTCCACCGCAAGCACACTTCTCGAAGACCAAGCTCCAAGATGGCGAGCATGAGGCTAGTACCACCATGATGTCCAAGCCCGACGAGCTCCAAGACGACGTTCCCAAGTTCGACTTCATCGCCATCCCTCTTTGTGGCATTGATGATGCCGAGTCTACTTCGACTCTTTTTCAAGACGGTGCGGCGACGACTACGACTACGGAGCCATTCGAGGACCAAGCTTTGGAGGCGAACGACATGGTGACGAGCAAGGATGATGCTTCCATCTTTGGAGGCGAGAGTGATGATGTGCCATCTTCGGCCTTCATCCACGACGACAATGAGGAGATGGTTGAGCATGGGATTTTCCCTTCGACCACGGCGACGTATGATGACTTGAGTGACTTGTGCCACCATATTGAGAGTGAGAGTGAATTCACCACTAGCCCCATATATGATGAGCTGCCCCAATTCCCATGTGAGGAGAGCCACAACCCCCACCACTTGAGTGAGATGAGTGACTCCACCATATGCGAGCTCGAGTGCACCTACCTTGAGGGAGTGAGTGAGCCACCACATAGAGAGAGTGAGATAGTTGATAGGTCATGTGAGGCCACTTTCAACACTAACGACTTGACCTCTACCTCTATTGTGTCTTCTCATTCGGTGCTAGGTCCCACATTTGATGACGCGCCGATCCTCGACGACTTCGTCCTTCCTTTGGACAAGACGATGGCCATGGTGGAATATGATGCACCCCCCACATGGTTCCATCAAGTTGATGATGATGACCACCATTTGGTCTTGTCCACCTCACCTACACCACATGAGTGGATTGAGAATGGTAACAAAGGTGAAGGTGATGCTCTCGTCCCACTAGTGGACTATGTTGACATTGATTGCTTGCATGATGTTGATCCACCTATTGCCATGCTTCATGCTAGTATGATTGCTCCATGCGATGATTTACCCATTTATGATGAGTTTGATGATTGCCATGTGGAGTCTATTAGTTGTGATGCCATGTTGCATAGGATTTCATGTGATAATTCTCTCGGTCACATCATGTTTGACAATCCTCTTGACTTGTCATATGCTATGCATGAGATCTATAGTATGTCCTATTTGCAATCTCATCGTAGTAACTATGCATATGCCATTAAGATAAATCCAATTTGCACTTATGGCATAGATGACAAGCCCATGGTTATTGGCATTTGTTTTTCTTGTGATGATATTGACATGCTTCCTTTGCATCATATCCATCATATGCCATGCCATGATTACCTAGCTTCCGACATGCATTGTTTTGGATGTTGTTCCACTTCTCCACATTATGCTTCCGATATTGCTTATGAGGAGACCCCCATAGTTTCCTCATACATTTTAGGAGATTTTGACCCATCCCATCCATTGCATGATCCCCATACTTGTGTGCACAATATGCTCCCCATGAATGAACATGCTATAGATGTGCCATATAATTGTATGCTCAATTTGCATCCACATCATGCTATACACAATAACTATTCATTCATGATGGATGACATGTTCTTATACCATGCATCAAATTTCTTTGAGAGATGCTTATCTTGTGCTAACTCTAACGTGCACATACACATCATGATGGATGATGTGTACATTTACCACGCGCACAATTTCTTTGGTTTGTGTCTCTTTTGTGTAGGTACACATGCATACTCGTCAACCTCGCAAGAGCACGAGTTGACGAAACGAGCTCTAGAGAGCAATGATGACTTGGGATTCCGTGGATTATCTTTCCCACCGTTCCCTTCGCGCAAAGACTTCGCGCATTCCTTCTACATGGCACTCACATGGTTATGGGTTATTGTCCATTATATCTCTTATGCCCATCTTTCCATGTTCACTTTGCATGGTATGCTCATTTATATGCCTTCGCCATGCATTTGTGACCCACGCTTCGCATTACACATGATGATTGATTCTCATACTTGTATGTGTATTTGCAAGCTTGGTGGAGATATCACTTGTTATTGCCATGCTTTGCACATGATTGATATTGCTTGTTGTCATATGTCTCCACATGTTGCCTCTCTCATGCTACAATGTATTGAGCGCAACCATGATTTTAGTCTTGCCAATGAGATTGCCCCCATAGCATTCTCCCATTTATTTGGAGATTATGACTTCATTCTTGTGAAGCATGCTTGTCTTACCTCTTGGCACCATATGCCTAGTGCCATGAATATAGCCATTGTTGCATCATCTTATTCATGCACTTTTGCTCCTAATGGTTATGTGCAAGAGAAGAGAACCATCATGATGGATGATGTGTTTATCTACCATGCGCATACGTTCTTCCTTTTGTTGTGTGCATGTGTAGGATACTTGGACTATGTGTCGACTTCCACTTCACGTGAGTTGACCATTCGAGCTCTTGAGAGCGAACCACTTTCTACCACGACGCTTCGACATCGCACTTGCTTGTGCTTCGGCATTGTTGAGGATGCACAAGGACACGTTTTCAAGGTGATATCCTTCTCTTTCGAGAACCCAAAAACCATGAGCATGACTATTGTGGATCATACTACATGTGTTGCTTGCACCATGAGACTTATTTGTCATCTTGGACCCCTTGATCGCGCACATGTTAGTGATATTGCTTTCTTTCACGATAGCCAAATTGCCATGCCTCATGTTATATATGCCTTGTGTGTTGCATCCAATTCTTGGATTACTTGTCCCTATCATATGCTTGGTTGCAACAATGTCATCTCTTCACATATGCCATGTCCCATTGCTTTTCACATGATTGACTTGATGGCCTCACACATGTTGAACAATTGCTCTTTCTATTGTGTTGAGTGCCATACTATCTTCACTACACCCTATGCACATTATGCTTGGATTGTCTTGCACGTGACCGATGTGTTTAGACACTTCATTTTACATGGTGTTGTGAATGATTCTTATGCCTACCATAGACCTTTCATGGAGCGCTTTATGCATGCTTGCTATGACCATGAGGTAGATGCTTATTCTCTTGACACACATATGTGCATCTCTACCTCACATTTACATGCTTGTTTCCATGATGACCTCGATTGTGCTCAATTGATGTGCTTAAATGCCATGCCACAAACCTTTGTCACACCCTATGCTATGCTTGATGACAACACTTGTTGGGTACATCACCTCTTGAATGTTTGGTTTTGCACTAACGCTAACCACATTTGTTTTTCCAAGTGTTTGTTGTCTTTGCTCCTTTTGAAGGAATCACTAGACGGAGAGACATTGGAGAGTGCCCATGTTGAGCTTCAAGATGATGAGCACTTCGTGATGGTCCACATCTACACGACGACGCCATCTCTTTCCCATGGTGATTTGGTTTTCGATCCGAGGTCGGATCTTTTCCAAGGGGGAGGGGATGATACGGTGTATCCTATGGACATCACCATGTCAAGAGTCTGCTTGGGAAGTGACACGTGTGACCTCTATTTCTCATACATAAAGGTGAATCATCTCCTTTACACGTGTTCACTTGACCCCTTCGAGGATGGTATACTACTTGACACTCCTCTCGTGTGCATGCATAGGTATTGTCGGAGCTTCACGGATGGCGAGGAGGAGTGCAAGCGCCAAGGATCACCTACACCATCTGCGAGGGAAGCTTGGAAGAGAAGACGGAAGAAGACGGAGCGGCTGATACTACAGCGGCCGGACATCCGGGCCAAAGGCCGGACATCCGGCGCTTCCGCAACAGCCGGACATCCGGCACTCCTCCCGGAAATCCGGGCCCTCCTTCACAGAAGCTGGACCGAGCCAGCCCGGACATCCGGCCGTAACCCCGGACATCCGGCTCGCCCCGAAGCCCCGGACATCCGGCTGCCAGCCCGGACATCCGGCCTTGCCTGCGTGCATGTATCCGGGCCGATGCCCATGTACCCCTTTCGCCCCTCACTTACCCCTTCATGACCCTAGACTATATATACTCCTCCACCTCCACCATTTTAGGGTTAGCAATGGTTTAGCTCATATGAGAGATAGAGCTTTGCTCATCCATCCCGGATCTACTCCACGAGAGAGACCGCGGCCCCTCTACGGAGAAGATCCACCTTGGATTCAAGACCCCTAGCGGGAAGATCCTTCACGGATTCAAGACCTCCTCTTGGAGATGAACTTTACCTTGTATCTTTCCCTTTGTTGTTCATGTACCGTGTGATCTTGTGTGTTTGATTGTCTAGTGGATGTGTGATTGGACTTGTTCTTGTGTGTTTCCTCTCGTGTTTTCCCCCGTTTCCCTTTGTGTTCTTCGTGTTCATCGTGGGATCCCCTCCATTTCGTGAAAGATCCGCTGATTAGGGTTCCACCCTGTATCAGGTCTCTCAGGTTTTAAGAGTTGAATGCTGCAGGGATTGCATTAGCGGCACGTAAAAACTGGATGGAGTTTGTCCTTCACTTAATTTGCAAACACAGAGGATTATGTAAACACAGGAACTTTGCGGGGTTGATTAGCAGGAATGGGAAAAACATTAAAAATCCAAAAAAATAATCAAATTAAGTTTAATATGCATGCAAAGACAATATTAGATTGTTATCATGATACTTATGGCATTTACCTTGTTTTTTACATAGGAATAAAAAGAGGAGATTAGGGTGGATTGTAAATGCTTTGTTGTTTCTTTGAAACTCAAACCAAAGGGAAAATCCATCAAAAAAATAAATTATGAATCATTCATTATCATTAGATCAAATGGATGAATATTGCCACTGAAGTTTTTTTTCTTCTATTTCTGCACTTCCTCCTCCACTTTGCCTATGAATCAAAGAGGTCATGCCACAGTATCCATGATAATGCACAAAAGCTATTGTGGAGTACAAACATTTTGCTGTCTCCAACATATTTGGCGCCTGTAATGGCAGACGCTAATTGACTATACAGTTGACGAACTAACCAATGAGAGCCCAGTAAGAGAGGCTTAAACAAAATTGGAATTAGAATGTCAGGGCAGACTGGGAGTATATGTAGATCTACAGGCAGAAACTAGACCACTGATCTCAGTTTTGGGGTTTCTGTTTCTCCACCTTTGTCTTGATCTTCTGCTCCATGACCGCCTTCTCGGTGTCGAGGCCAAACATCCTGTTGAGGGCGTGCATGTTCTCAAGTGTTTCGTCAAGGGAGCGGCTGTCGGTGCCGTCGCATCTCAGGTGCTGCAATGGGCCGTGGAGAAGTCTGTTCACTATGCCGGTACTGAGCTGCTCGATGGATTTTCTCATTTTCTTGGTGAGAGCATCTTCTCCAATCTTCTGCAGGCACTTATCAAGCTCTGAAGCCCTGACCCTGTCGGCGTATGATCTCAGCTTCTTGATGGTTGGAACGGTCTCCATAGAGTCCCTCCAAGCCTCGAACCGCTTCAGTTCTTCTGAAATTATTGTTTGGGCCTCCATTGCTTTCCTGATCCGGTCTTCCTTGTTGGCTTCGACCACCTCTTTCAGGTCATCAACATTGTACACTCGTGCATGGCCAACATCAGACACGCAGGCGCTGACATTCCTCGGGACGGATATGTCGACGAAAAGCTGAACACCGCCAAGGGCACAAGAAACAGGAGGGAGTGCTTCTGCGTGCTCCTTGGTGAACAATGGAGATTCAGATGAGGTGCTTGTGAACACAACATCAGCATCAGCGGCAGCTTCATACATCTCCGTGAGAGGCCTGTACACAATCTCGATGTCTTTCATCTCTTCACGGATGGCATCCACCCTTTCAACCGAGCGGTTCACGATGACAACCTTCTTGCATCCTTTTGCAGCCAAATGCTTGGCCACCAATCTCCCCATTTTGCCAGCACCGATCAAAAGCATCCTAGCGGACAAGCATTCAGACTTTGGAAGCTTCATCAGGGCTAATTCAACTGCAGCTGAACTAACAGACACGGCACCACATGATATGTTAGTCTCGCTGCGGACACGCTTTCCTGCTGTGATTGCATCCTTGAACATCCTATCAATGATCTTTCCCAAGCCTCCACTGTTTTGCCCATTTCTGACAACCTGTTTAACCTGAGCAAGTATCTGTCCTTCTCCAAGAACCAAAGAGTCGAGCCCAGAAGAAACCTCAAACAGGTGGCGAGTCGCATCGCTGTCACGCAACATGAAGAGGTGCTCCCTGAGCTCGGAAGCAGGGATCCCACTTTTCTGCAAAAACAAGGAGTACAGCTTTTGAGCTTCTACCCAAACTGTGTTCTTGAACAACAACAAAAGACAAGCAAATGATCAGTTGATAAAAGAACCCTTACCATTGACATCCAATCTACTATCTCTCTAATGCCGCGGTTCCAGGATAAAGCGACCACATAAATTTCCATTCGGTTGCAGGTACTAAGAACAGCAGCCTCTTCGATATGATTAAGATTGGTTAGCTCTGCAACAGCACGGGGCCATAGCTCTTCTGCGACCGCAAGCTTTTCGCGCATCTCCACCGGTGCGGTGTGTATACTGAGTCCTATTACAGCGATGCTGCTCTTTTCTTTCATGTAGCCTGATAGTGAAAACAAAACATTGTGAGATGTCTGAAAGAGGCTCAGAAGTTTCTCATTTTATGAGATAATACAACTCAAATCAAACTGCAAGTCATCATAAACTCTTGTAAATTTTGAAGATCCTGATAGATGTACATGCTTGTAATAATACAGAAATGAAGCATGTTCCAAATGTGCATTATGTTAGTGATAGACTCCAACACTCCAACTGCAGAGTAAAACGACAAGGGAAACCAGCTTTCCTGTGCTAGTATATACTTGGAAAATGCCCGATTCCCACCTACTGGCCAATACAGCCATACAGCTACACCGAAAATGTTGACCAACTCCCAACTTTCAGAAAATTTGTTGACCAACTCCCACCGCGACGACAGAGCACCCACCGCAAAGATCCCTCGATCCCCGCACCGCCAGATGAATTAACGAAACCATAATCGCACACCCCACACATCACAGGATCACAGGAATCGCATCGACGGCAGCCAATTCGAGGCGGGGAGGAAGAAAGAGAGAGGAGGAGGAACTCACGGTCGGCGGAGATCTTGAACTGCTCGAGCGCGGCGACGCTGGCGGCCTTGGCCGCCGCCTGGGCCTGGGCCTGGGCCCCGGGGCCGGCGTCGCACCGCACGGCGCAGGACAACCGCTGCCGCCCGCCGGCGGGCACCCTCGGGCAGGCGGCGGAGCCCCGCGGCCTGTTGGCGGCGAACGCGCCGGCCACGGCCGTCGCGGAGGCCGTGCTGGTGCTGGCCATCATCAGGCGAGGAATGCAGCAGGCTGCTCCTCTCTCTGCGGACCAGATTGACGCAGGCCGATAGCCGTGGATAACAGGTCGACGTGTCTCGGAGTTCTTGGGCTCCGCGGGCTGTGGAGAGGAGGGTGGAGGGGACTCGTGGAATTGGTTTTCGCCTCGGGCTGGTGGTGGGAGGAGGAGTGGGAAGAAAGGCCGGAGCTTTTGGAGGCGGATGGGGACGGTCGACGGTGGTTGGTGGTGACTTGGTGTGGTGCCGGCGGCGGTATGGCGTGTGCCGCGCACAACGCGACGCGCTTCGGGCTCGGTCTACGGTCAGACCTCCCCGTTTTTTCTATAGTCACTGCTTTATTTCCACGAAGGCCTCGTGTCGTGCCCTGTTTCTTCTCTAAAAAATTACTCCCTCTGTCCCATAATATAAGAACATTTTTTACACTAGTGTAGTATCGAAAACGTTCTTATATTATGGGACGGAGGGAGTACATGAGAAAGGACAAAGTCTCGTCTAACTGCTACACATGATTTGAATAAACAAAGAGAAAATGAAAATCAAAACCCACATGAATCTTCATGAAAATCAAATGGTGTAGAAGTTAGATGTGATTTAGTTAGATGTCAAACGCTAGGCGAGTCAAAAAATACTATAGAAGTTCTCACGAAGCATTTTCAAGAGTGGCTGCATATAGCTAATCTGGCCCCTCAAGCATCCGGGTACGCATCCGCAGACAATGATCGATCATCCCTCAGATGTCCTCTTCCACAATCAGCTGCCTTATTACTCAAATCCCAAATTCATATAATCCATATAATCCCTAAAATATAAGCTGCTTCACCAAGATCCTGCATATCAAAGGATAAAAACATCTTAGCCTCTAATAGCATATTTCTATCACTGTTGGCTAGCGGTATGTCATCAACATACAGTATCAGGAAGATAAATTTACTCCCCCTGAACTTAACATAAGCACAATTGTTCACTTTATTTTCTTCAAAAAGGATTTTCCTGATGACTTGATCAAACTTGAGATGCCATTCCCTTACACTTGTTTCAAGCCATAGATGGATTTCTTTGAGGCTACGTCCTAAATGCTCATTTCCTTCCACAACAAAACCTTACGGGTGTGCCATGTATACATCTTCATGTAAGTCACCATTTAGAAATGTCGTTTTGACATCCATCTGATGGAGCGCCAAATCATAATAAGGCATGACCGCTCTAATTATTTTGAATAAGTTTTTAGAAGAGACATGTGTTTTTTCTTCTTTATAGCCAATCCCTTCTCTTTGAGTGAAACTTTTTCCCGAGCCTTGCTTTAAACCTTTCGATGTTTCCTTTGGAGCCACGTTTGGTCTTAAAGACCCATTTGCATCCAACTGTTTGGCTCTCTGGGCATTTCTACTAAATCCCATACATCATTAGTGTTCATGGACTTCATTTAATCTTTCATAGCATTGAGCTATTCAGATGAAAATTCACTTTGTATGGCTTCTTTAAATGAGGTGGGATCATTGTCCAACATCGACACATCCATATCTTCACTCATGTAAGTGAGATAAAACGTCAAGAATAGCAAACTTTCTACTCCGTTGTGACCTTCTGGGATGTTCATTATCTGGCACATCATCAATAATTTGCGATTACTGAGTATTTTCAATACAAACATCATCAGGTGTGACATCTGAAACAGTCACATGAGTCTCAGCAGGCGTTGCATTCAACTGGAGGTGTAACACCAGGAGCTAGGCACCGGGAAATCAGGTTCTTGAATGATTAGAATAGAGACATATTCACGTTTTTCCTCCAACATTATTTCCTTATGTGTCATGCTTCCCCTCATCATATCATATTCCAGGAAGACAATGTGTCTTGTTTCAACAAACTTTGTTGCCTGATTTGGACAATAAAACCGACATGCTTTAGATTTGTTAGGATAACCAATAAAACGACAACTAATTGTCTTGGGGTCTAATTTTCCCATAACTGGATTGAAAATCCTTGCTTTAGTAGGACAACCCCCATACATGATAATAATTCAGGGTCGATTTCCTCACAGTCCATAATTCATACGGTGTTTTGGGCACCGATTTACTAGGAATCGTGTTAAGAATATGCGTTGTTCTTTTAAGGGCCTCCATCCATAAATTTACCGGCAAAGTGGAGTGGCTTGACATACTCCGCACCATGTCCATACGCGTGCAGTTCCACCTTTCAGCCTCCCATTTTGCTGAGGTTCGACCGGTGCTGAATACTGGGCCATGATGCTATTTTCCTGTAAGAAATTTGCAAATGGTTCAGGAATTTGGCCATAAGAACTATGTGTGCCGTAGTACTCGCCACCACGATTAGATCTTACAACTTTAATTCTTTTATTACTTTGATTTTCAACTTCACATTTGAAAGTCTTGAACTTGTCTAATGAATATGCTCTTTCTTTAATAGGATATGCTCTTTGTTTAATAGGATAAATATATCCATAACATGAAAAATCATCGGTGGACATCATGAAAGAACTAAAACCATCCAACGATCTCACATTAAACGGACTACATATATTTGTATGAATTATTTCTAAAACTCCCATGATTTGGTTTGCACCTTTCTTAATTTGCTTGGCATATTTTCCTTTGATGTAGTCGATACAATGATCAACATATGAATCCTAAAAATCAGGAGAAGGAAGAACTTGTTCTTAATGAGATGCTCAATCCCCACCTTGAAATATGGCCAAAACGATAGTGCCATAATTTCGAAGAAGTATCATTCTCATTTACGTTTAGTACTGACATTTATATTTGAGGTAGAACCCACATTATTTATATCATCACAAAGGGAAAATTATATAAAGCTTATCTTGTCCAAAGTCAAGACCAACGTTATTATGATCATACATAATTATACATTCATTATTCCCAAAGTGACATGCATAACCGTCATCCTCTAAACATGACACGGAAACTAAATTCCGTTTCATCGAAGGTACATAAATGATACCACGTAACAGAAGCTTGAAGCCGGTATGAAGTATGAAAGTAAAATCTCCAAGGGCCTCGGCGTCAGCTTCAACACCATTATCAACTCTAATGGTTCTTTCCCTCTTTTTAGGGTCCTCCTCATATGGAACCCCTCTAATGAATTTGGAATATGAAACGTTGCACCTGAATCAATCCACCAAGTATTGGTGGCATAGTTAAAATAAATGGATTCTTCAACAAAAGTAATAACATTAGTACCTCTATCTTTGAGCCATCTCATGAATCCAAAGCAATCCATTTTGCTTATGACCACCTTTTCCACAAAAGTGGCATCCATTAGGTTCTTTCCCTTCTGGATTAGGAACTTTTTTAGGCTTCTTTTGTTGAGAGCTTTTTGAAGTCTGGCCTTTATTTTCAAACTTATTAGGCTTTGGCTTCATATATTCATTCACAAATTTATTATACCTTTTCTTTTGTGAAGTCTTAAACTGATGGGTATGCTCAATTCTGTCAGCCTTAGCTTGCTTATTCTTGCACACATCGTACCACCATTTCATATAAGCCCTGCTTTATATCCCTTACATTATAGTTGATCATAAGTGGAGAGTATTCTTGAGGCAAATATGACATGATAAAATGCATGAGGAAACCATTAGAAATTTCCATTTCCATAGTGTCGAGTTTGGCAGCCATGTTGCACTTCTTCATAATATGCTCTTGAAGGCTTCTAGTGGGATCATATTTTTCATCAATTGCACTCCTAATAAGACTTGTTGCATAAACTTTAGAAGACCTTTAAATTGATCTTCAATCTTCGCAAAATACCCCTTAACAGTTTCACAATCGGGAAGAGCTCCCCTCATGCTTTGTGTAACGGAACCCTTTATCATCATAAGGCACTGCAATTAGGGTCATCACACTTAGCCTTCATAACATCATATTCCTTATTAAGAGATTCATAATTTTCATTATCTTCTTTAGGTGCCTCAAGAGGATCATTAAGGATAGCATAATCAATATCAAGTAAGGCCATAATAATTTCAAGCTTCTCCTTCCATGTAGCATAATTGTTACCATTAAGTTTCTCTATGCCATTAAGCATCCTAGTAATATGAGAGACAATAGGTGCTCCAAAAGAAAATTTCAAAATGCTTTCATAAGCATCACCATCATCATAATTAAATTTTATTGATCAAATTCAAATCAGCTTTGGCCAGAAATGAACACGAGCAACACAAATTTGTGGACAGATATTCAGCAATTATCTTTGGCCAATTATTCCTCAATTAACTTTGATAAAGCATAAACCCACACTTTAATGTGAGGATCCATTTAAACTTTATTTCATAGCAAAAACTTTATGATATAATGACCATAATAATATTCAACATAAAAAGAATTCCATAAAAGTAAATTAACTAAGCATAACTTTTTTCTGAGCTAACAATTTGCTGCTGGTCCGGGCCGGGCCGGCCTTTCTCCTCCCACGGGCCACGCCGCAGCGGCGGACGCGCGCGAGAGAGCAAGGAGCGGCGGCGATGCCGGCCGCAGGGGAGGAAGGTGACGGCGCCGGTGAGCCTCACTCGCCGGGGTCCCTCGCGGCTTTGGCCTGCGCGAGACTCCGTCGAGCGGGGCTTGCTGGCGTCCTGAGCATCGCTCCCAACGCGCGTGTAGGCGTCCCTGCAACGGCGACGGCGACGGCGAGTCACATCAAATCCGGGCCTCCAACGGCGAAAGGCGCACAAGGATGCTCCTGCATCCACCGGTCGGTGCAGCGGACGGCCAGCCCAAACGAGCCTGCCGGCATAAGGAGGCGGCCATGGCACCACAGCTCCATGATAAGATCCGCTGCCCTTTACTTCATGATCATTACAGTTAGGGTTCCTCTGATTTGGGGGAAATTAGGATTAGGGTTTCTGCAATTGGTGATTTTGCTTTAAACTTGCACAGATGCTTCAAATCCCTTTATTTCATCATCAAAAGGAAACCCTTAATTAGCATACAATCTGTTAGGGCTAGAAACTTAAGAGATTTAGGGCTAAATAAAATCAAGCCTTGGTTAGACATGAAGAACAGCTTGATCTTGATCTTGAACTTAACTTCAATACAACAGATCAAGTCTGATCTGTTCCTTATAGGGCTCAAAAGAGTTCAAGCTATGCTCAATCATGAGGAACAGCTTGAATCTAAATTTAGACAGGAAGAACCCTTTGATTTTAACATAAACTTAATGTATCAAGCATGAACTTGAGCATGTCGGGCTCAAACTTGATGCTATATGGCTCTGGTGCCATTGTTGCATTGCCAGGATCAAAATAGCACAAGTTTGAGCCACAAATAAAGTAGTGGATGGATTACCTTGGTCTGATGACCCTCCCATCTCCTCCTCTTAATTCTACACCACCAACAGGTCGATCTGGTGGCTGTGAAGGTCCTTCCCAGTGCTCCAGCTCAGGGCTTGGTCAGTAGCCTTTTCTTGAGTGATTGAGAGAGAGAGAGAGTGAAAAATAGATAGCTTAGAGCAGCAGCAGTCCAGTAGCCGTAGTTGCTCTTCTCTTCTCTCTTTTCTTTACAACAATTCCAGTGTGCACCAGGGGGGGGGGGCACACCCTGAGTTTGCTGATGAGCTGCCCCTTAATCGGGGCAGTTCATCGGAGTAGGTAGGCACTGTAGCTGCCGCCCTACTGCAGCAGCATTTGGATATTTTCTTCGGTTTCTTAATTGAGCCTCGGTTCAGTTTTAGATCATAATATTTATTATTAACTGAACTTTAGTCTTTAGATCATAATATCCAACAATTACTAGCAAGTTGAAACCCCTTTACCAGTGGTTGCTACGAAAGAGAGCATAGCATGTGGGTTGAGCACATACTCACCGCTTCCTAGCCATGGAGAACCAGCGTGGCCATGTTATTATTGTACCTCTATCTGCAATTATGGCATGTTAAAGGCTTAAAAGCAAGCAATTGCATTGGTGCGGAGCTAAACATGCAGGTGAGCCTCATTAAAATAAGAAAGGTAAAATATGCGTGTTGCCCACCCCCCATGCCACCACTCACTTCAATTTTTCTTTTGAACACATAAATTTTCAATAATTTAATAACAACGTACATGTACAATCATGCACTGAAACTGCAGCTATATCTGCATTTAGGCATGTGTCTATGCCTGAATTTAAACACCTGTAGCTAAAAGATCCGCTCTGAATCTTCAGTGCCAACTTGGCTTGATGATGAGCTCTGAAGTTATAACCTCTGTTATATGATATATTCTGGAAGCATCAAAGGCTGCAGAGGCTGCTGTTTGAGCTAGTTGTGGTCTGATGGACCTTTGTCCAGGAGCAAGCATCAGGTTCTGAGATGCTGTCGCCAACGTCACACAGTCTGTCAAAAAAGGTAGCATGCTGAATCTTAAGTGTTCCTGCAATCTGGGCCGCTAACATCAAGCCGAATGCCTCGGCCTGAATGGCAGATGTTGGTGGTGGGGATATGGCCGAGATACACAGCTTAGAGCAATGCCGATCAGCTCCGAACTGCATGAAAATACCTAAGCCGGCAACTGCGGATCTGCGGTCTGGACTTGGGAGGCCAAGCTGCATCCAAGTAAATGATGGGGCCTGAAATGGTGGATATATCGCTGATAGTTCTTCCCGGCCTGGGTGACGTATGTTGGTCGACATGGCCCTGTCTTTGCTGTCCTTGCACAGAAGCGTCATCAAGCTCAAGCATCATGGAGACTGGAGAGCGAGCTGTATCGTCCATCTGAGAGGAAATTGGTAACTACATACTGGAGCCCTGCATGATCGCCGTTGCTGCAGCATAAACCTGCAAAGGGGCACTTAATTTCCTGCAAAAACGAGCATCGAGCTTTCCAAATACACCACAAGAACGTATAGAGGGAACTTATGCCTATTTCGGTTGGAGGCTCCCTAAAATGTACAGTAATTGTGAAAACAAAACATACAAGGCAAGATTAAGGTGTTTCTGTTGGTAGATCGATGTTCAGACCATCCGCGGCAGACTAAGCCAGAATCTATCCACCAGTAACCCATGGGACCCACTGCAATTAATATTTATGAATTGCCATATAGCATCCTGAAATAAGAAAAGTACGTAGTTCCTTGGGAAATTCAACAAGAACCAGATCTTGTATATCCTTTTCATCATGTGCAAACAAGATATCCTACCACCAGAATTTTCTTTTATTATGTGTTCACCACATGTTGTTGTTGGTAAAAAGAAGCAAACGTTCAGTTTTGACTTTTGAGATAATATAACCATAGAAAAATGGTTATGTTATTAATCCAAAGGGATGAAGGGTAAAAGCTGTGACTCTGGAGCCAGGCAAAAAGAGTTCTGTTGCATCAACTTTATTCGTTTCTTGGTCCTTTCATCAAACGAAAGCGGAAAAGTGAGCTAGTAATGCAAGTTTAGCATCTCTTCTTTTCCCCCTTGTATTGTTTTTCTCTTCTTTTGCCGTCGCCTGTCTTCGTCTTCCTCTTCGTCAGCTGCGTGCAGGCGCCTTTACTTCTCCTTTCACCAACGGCAGCATCCCATTCCCATAGTAGCCTTGGCGAGAAAGCTCCACACCGGGGAGGCAACGGAGCCTTGGATCTGATCGAATTTGGGTGTTGCTGAGGTACATGCTATCCTCCATTCTTGGGTGTGTTTTCTTCTTCTTCTTCTTCAGTTGTTCCTGATCGAATCTCTCTTCCCTTCTTTCATATGCATATGCTGCAGTTTCTTATTCCTCCGATTTGCAAGATCATGGCCGAATCACTGCTTCTCCCTGTGGTGGAAGGCCTGGCCGGCAAGGCCGCAGACGCGCTCGTCCAGACCGTGACCCGGATGTGTGGCCTGGACGACGACCGCGAAACGCTGGAGCGCCATCTGCTAGCCGTCCAGTGCAAGCTGGCCAACGCGGAGGAAAGGAGCCAGACGAATGCCTACCTCAGGAGCTGGATGGAGAAGCTCAAGGCCGCCGCCTACGAGGCCGATGATGTGCTCGACGATTTCCAGTACGAGGCGCTGCGCCGCGAAGCCCAGATCGGCAAGTCCACTTCCCGCAAGGTACTCAGCTACGTCACGTGCCGCAGCCCACTGCTCTTCCGTTTTGCCATGAGCAGGAAGCTCAAGGGAGTTCTCCAGAAGATCAAGGGGCTCGTTGAGGAGATGAACATGTTTGGCCTTGAGAATTCTGTCAATCGGGAGGGGCCGCAACTTCCTTGGCGGCAGACACACTCCAAACTGGACGAGTCTACCAACATCTTTGGAAGAGATGATGACAAGGAGAGGGTGGTGAAGCTGCTGCTAGACCAACAAGATCAGCGGAAGGTGCAGGTGCTGCCCATCTTCGGTATGGGAGGTCTTGGCAAGACGGCACTTGCTAAGATGGTGTACAATGACCAAGAGGTCCAGGAACATTTCCAGTTGAAGATGTGGCACTGCGTGTCGGACAATTTTGATGTTTCTGCCATTGTGAAATCCATCATTAAATTGGCTAATGGAACTTGTGACCAGGCTGACAGCATCGAACTATTGCAGAAGAAACTTGGCGAAGTCATTGGCCAGAAGAGGTTTTTTCTTGTTCTTGATGATGTATGGAATGAAGAAAAGAAGTTGTGGGAGGACGAACTGAAGCCACTGTTGTGTTCTGTTGGTGGACCAGGAAGTGTCATAGTGGTCACATGTCGAAGCAAGCAAGTGGCCTCTATAATGCAAACAGTCGAACCCGTTGAGCTAGCATTTCTGAGTGAAGAAGATTCATGGGAATTGTTTTCAAACAAAGCATTTAGCAATGGTGCAGAGGAGCAAACAGAGTTAGTCACAATCGGAAAACGTATTGTCAACAAATGCGGGGGGCTGCCTCTTGCTCTGAAGACAATGGGTGGTTTGCTGAGTTCAAAGCAACAGGTACATGAATGGATGACCATTGAAGAAACTAACTTTGGGGATAATGTTGGAGGCAAATATGAAGTCATGCCCATACTGAAGTTAAGCTACAAACACTTGTCATCTGAAATGAAGCAATGTTTTGCATTATGTGGACTTTTCCCCAAGGATTATGAGATGCAGAAGGATATGTTGATCCAACTATGGATGGCAAATGGCTTTATTCAAGAAGAGGGAACAATGGATTTAACTCAGAAAGGAGAGTTCATTTTCCATGAATTGATTTGGAGGTCCTTCCTGCAAGATATGAAAGCTGCAGTCCAATCTGATGGATATACATATGGGCAAATAGTATGTAAAATGCATGACTTAATGCATGACTTAGCCAAAGATGTTAGCAATGAATGTGCCACCATAGAAGAATTGGTTGAACAGAAAGCATTGGTAAACAATGTATGTCATCTGCAATTACCGAAAGATGTTGAATTGGAAAAGACTTCCAGGTTGTTTGATGGCAAAACATCTCTCCGCACTTTGATAGCTCTTTCATGGATGCAGCAGGATTTTAAACGACTGCGACATGTATCATTACGAGCATTGCATTGGCAGGGATATTGCACCACTTTGAAAGCCGTAAATGCAAAACATTTACGGTACCTTGACCTCTCACGTGTTATCGTCAGTTCTACATTGCTCGATTCAATATGTCTATTGTATAACCTGCAAACATTGAGGCTCAATCATTGCCAGGGGCTACGGCAGTTTCCAGAAGACATGGTGATGAGCCTGAGAAAGCTCATTCATATTTATCTTTATGGATGTTTTAGTCTGGAGCGGACGCCTCGAAACATTGGTCAGCTGAACAACCTTCACATACTAACAAGATTTATTGTGGATACAAGAGGTGGTTGTGGTATCGAGGAGCTCAAAGACCTGCGACACCTTAGCAACAGGTTGGAACTGTACAGCTTGAGAAAAATAAAGAGTGTAAATCATGCAAAAGAAGCCAATCTCAAGCAGAAGCAAAATCTGAGTGAGTTGTTGTTCTCTTGGGGCCTTTCAGAATATGACAAGCCCGAAAACGAGGCATCTAATGAGGAAGAAGTGTTCCAGCATCTAGAACCTCATAGCAAGATCCAAAATTTTGAGTTGTATGGATATGGTGGCCCAGAAATACCACGATGGATGAGAGACCCTCAGATGTTTCAGTGCTTAAGACAACTCACAATTGCCAACTGTACAAGATGTAAGAATATACCTGTAGTATGGCTCTCACCCTCACTGGAGTACTTAACCTTGAGAAATATGGGTAAACTGAAGACATTGTGTGATAACCTTTGCATAGAAGGTGGAGGACGCAGTACCCCTCTACAAATTTTCCCAAAGTTGAAGGAGATGGTCTTGAAAGACCTACCTAGTCTAGAGGGATGGGCAGAAAACAGTGCGGGTGTGGCTATTGATAGGTCAGTAATATTCCCGGTGCTTGAGAAGCTAGAAATCTGCCGCTGCCCTAAGATTGCAAGTTTTCCACAGAGCCCCGTTCTCAAAGACCTGAATTTAGCAGGATATTACTTGGAGGTGGAGTGTTTAATGGATATTCCAAGGTTGCCTGCATCCCTTGAAACTTTGTGGATTCAATGCTTCGGACGTTTGGTGGCGCTGCCTTCGAACCTTGGAGATCTGGCAAAGCTGAGGGAGCTAATAGTGCATAGCTGCAGCAGCCTGAAAGGGTTGCCTGACGGGATGGATGGCCTCACTTCTCTTCGGATACTGCGAATCACTGATTGTCCAGTGATAGAGGAATTCCCGAATGGTCTCCTTCAGCAGTTACCAGCCCTTAACCAGCTAACCGTAGAGGACTGCCCCGAGTTGGAAAGACGATGCAGAGAAGGTGGGGAGTATTTCCACCACTTGGTCCCTATCCCACATAAACACATTTCAGCGGAATCAGAACCGGAATCAGAAGTTTCAGAACCGGAAGCAGAATCCAGCGGAAAGAAGCTTCTAAAAAAGCTCCTCCCCTCCTGTGTTCCCTCAGAATCTGACAATAACTGAGGTGCGCATGTCACAAGTCCCTTCCTCCTGCTATTATGGTTTAGCTATCTTTCCTCAGTACTCCCTCCACCCCATAATATAAGACGTTTTTGCAACCTGTTTTAGCTTGCAAAAACATCTTATATTGTGGGACAGAGTGAGTACATAGTAATTCCCCATTGGTTGCTTACTTATTTTCGTTTTTCAGGATCCGCCGGCTCTTAACTCTTTTGAACTTTGGTCTCGTTGCCACATTCTTTACACATTTTTTAGACTGCTCTCTGCTCGTCTCAACAATCACCATAATTAGCATAAATAGGTAAATTTCCAGTCCGATACTTCCTGCTAGTGCCTACTGTTAATCTGTTAGCTGAAGACTTCAATTCCTCGCAATGGGGTTTACTGCAGGTTGCTAATGGTAATTTGTCAAACATTTCAGGCTGGAAGAGTTGAAATACATCAAAGCTCTGTATGTTGGCGTTGTGACGAAGGCTTCTTTCCCAGCCATCTAATACTGCAAATCCACAAAGCGCTATGACTGACTCCGTGTTTTAGGTAAAAATTTATCGAGACGAATCTCAAATTTGTACTTTCCTCTTAAATAAACAACTCAAAATCTACGAGCTGGATCTTTTTTCTAACATGGGTGAAACACCAATTTTCATAGCTTTTGGCCAACTAGATCCATTATGCCATCTCTGCTTAATTTTACCTCACAACTGTATTCAGCACAGTACTTAATCTAGCTAAACCTCTGTTCTGCTTCATAAAATTAATAGTACGTTCCAAAATTGCCTTGATGGCATTACTTAATCTGAGACTATGGCAAAATGCTTTCAGTATCTTGATTTGTCTCTCCTTTCTCTGTAATCGTCAGGGACAATGGTTATCGGACTAGATACTGATTTTGTGTCTGTCAGGAATCAAGTGCCAGATGAAGTCAGCTGTAACACCGTTTCGTTCTTAAGCAGACAAGAGTAAGTACATAAGTACTCATTTGCCATGCTCAATAATTGATGGATACCCTCTAGTGTACGTACTTCTTTGGTACAAACTTGTGTTGATTTGGACTCCTGCCAGAATTCAGAGACCACTCTGTGAGGACGGCGCAGGAAAACCCAAGCTGTGAAGCAAATCCGTATGAATTTGTGCCCTGGTAAATTTCCCTCTGAATTGGGTGGATGGCATGCTGGCAATATTCAGCTAAGATGCAACACTAATGTGATCGATCAATGTACCTGCAGGCTGGAATCTCTGAAAGCATCCGCAAAATGAAGGAAACAAATGCCATGCCGGATAAGCAAAGTCAGAACTCCATCACCCCGGCATGTGATGAGTGGTCTCAAAGTAGATGTAATATGTCAGAACTAGATCATGCTGTGACCGTCGTCTCTTTCCCTAGAGATTTTCTCTACATGTGTGCGTAGATGTCAGTAGGAATTTTTATTTGCCTACAAATTTGCGAATTGTCCCTTGGCTGTGAGAGCGTCTGTGTGTGTTGCACAGCCTGCACTTATGGGCGTCCGTCGTTGGGCATGTGGTATGGATAGGAGGCGTGTGTGGGTGGGTTTATAAACCCAGACGCTTGTCGAGTGTTTCCTCAGTCAAGGAAATAGCAAGCTCTGTCTGATTTTATGGATTTTGAAAAAAAATCATCAAAAATTCAAAATAACTTTATCGATTTTAAAGAAAAGTTCATTGATTTGAAAAAAAATCACAAATTGGGAAAAAAATCATTGATTTAGAAACAAAGTTCGTCAATTTTATAAAAAAGTTCAACAATTTTCAAAAACAAATCGCCAATTTGCAAAATAGTTCACGAATATGTGAAGAAAACTGATCAATTTTGGAAAAAAGAAAGTTCACCGATTTGGAAGAAAAAAATCAAGAATTTGAAATTTTGTTGTCACTTTCAAAAAAAATCACGAATTATAAAAACTTCACGCATTTAAGAAACAAAAAAGAAAAGGAAAATGCCAAACATAAAATGTTGCGCTTTTCCAGTGTACTATTTTATAAGTATTAAAAATATACATAAGAACTGACGTCCGGTTGCCCAGTTGGTTAGTGTGGCTGTGCTAATTCCTGGAGGACCTAGGTTTGAATCCTGCAGCACACATGGCTTACTTTTTGCGGTTTCATAAAAAAAGGCTGAATGGGCCAGCCCAGCGCGGCAGGGTGTGCACCTCCGTTCATGGACAGTGCATACGTGTTTTTCAAAAAAGAAAATTATCAGTATATACATGAAGAGTTTATAAAATATGACCATCATGCCCTTACTTACGAAGAGGTATGGGCTAATCTGAGCCGTCTTTTTATTTAGGGGCTGTACCGAAGTAGATGTGCCCTAAAATATACTGTACGCAGCAATAGAAATCCCCATACGTCTGGTTTAGAGTAATTGTGAAAACAAAACATACAAGGCAAGATTAAGGTGTTTCTGTTGGTAAATGTTAAGACCATCCGCGGCAGACTAAGCCAGACATCCTATTTCGGTTGGAGGCTCCCTAAAATGTGTTTCTGTTGGTAGATCAATGTTCAGACCATCCGCGACACACTAAGCCAGAATCTACTCCCTCCGTCTCATAATATAAGAACATTTTTGACATTAATGTAGTGTTAAAAGCGTTTTTATATTTTGGGACAGAGGGAGTATCCGTCAGTAACCCATGGGATCCACTGCAATTAATATTTATGATTTTTTTTTAGAAATGGAGGAGGACCCCGGCCTGCATCTGGACGATGCATGCAGCCATGTTATTAATTATCCACACAAGGCCTTACAACAGTAAGACTGAAGCCGCCGTCTAGGCAACAAAAGTGTCGCTACTCCTATCCAAGTGATGAAGGGATGCTGATAGTCTGCCTAGTACCAAACAGACCTCGCAGCCAAACCTAACATCTAAGACCTGAGGTCCCAACCAGGACGCCTGCCGGGTATGGGTCACCTACCAGTCTGGCGCACTCCTCAACCAGGACGCCTGCCGGGTCTGAGGCCGCCGCAGCCACCTGCCACCAATCCATCTTCAGAGCTGTACTGCTGCATCAACCTTGCCCGATCTAGCTGCCGCTGACGCCACCACGACGCCAGGCAGCGTCACCCTCCTGCGCGAGTCCATCTTCGCACATCAGGCACCGAGTCTCCACTACACCACGCCGCCGAGATCCGTCGTCATCAATGGACCAGATGAATCGCCGCTCCTCCTCTTGTCCCCTCCAACCAGCACTTGCTCCAAAACGATGCCCCCAGGAGGGAGAACGATGCCGAAGGCACCGTCATCGTCCGATCCGGTAGACCGAGATCTAGGGTTTCCCCTGGAGATACCCGATCAGGTTGACGTGACCAGCAACGACGATGCCTCCAGAAGGTAACGACGTCTCAGACGCCGCCATCGTCCGCCAAGATCGCAGTCAGGCGCGATTTTCACCAGAAGCCACGTCTTCCCGACCTCGCGGCTGGCTGGAACCGAGCGGAACCTCGCCACGAAGACGTATGTCGCCGTCAGTACTCCGGCAGAGATTCGACATCTCCTCACCGGTCCCTCCACGCGCTGCCGGTCGGCGGAAGGCCTCCCCACGACGGATCCAAACGGGACGTTGGATCCGCAGTGACCGTCGTCACCATCACGACCAGAACAGCCCACCCCGCCGGATGGGGCGCTGCCACCGCCGCCGTCCAATCAGGACCGCCGCTCTGCCAGCTATGGTGCTCCGGCCCCCGTCGCACAGCCTGGAGTCGCCGTCCCAGCCGTTGCCGTTGGATCGCAAGAGAGGAGCCGCCCCTGCCGCCTCAGATGGGATCCGCCGCATCCACCTGCCCAGATGCCTTCGACACCGGGCCCGCCGCCGCCGCGGCCCACGCCGGCGGCAGCGGTGGCAGGAGGAGGCGGCTAGAAGGTGCTGGCGGCGCTGGGGTTTCGGGGCCCCTGGCGCCGCCCAGGGGGAGGCGACGCGAGGGGGAGGCGACCTCGAAAATTGGGGGAGAATTTCACCCATATAACATCCTGAAATAAGAAAAGTACGTAGTTCCTTGGGAAATTCAACAAGAACCAGATCTTGTATATCCTTTTCACATGTTGTTGTTGGTAAAAAGAAGCAAACGTTCAGTTTTGAGATAATATAACCATAGAAAAATGGTTATGTTATTAATCCAAATGAAGGGTAAAAGCAGTGACTCTGGAGCCAGGCAAAAAGAGTCCTGTTGCATCAACTTTATTCGTTTCTTGGTCCTTTCATCAAACGAAAGCGGAAAAGTGAGCTAGTAATGCAAGTTTAGCATCTCTTCTTTTCCCCCTTGTATTGTTTTTCTCTTCTTTTGCCGTCGCCTGTCTTCGTCTTCCTCTTCGTCAGCTGCGTGCAGGCGCCTTTACTTCTCCTTTCACCAACGGCAGCATCCCATTCCCATAGTAGCCTTGGCGAGAAAGCTCCACACCGGGGAGGCAACGGAGCCTTGGATCTGATCGAATTTGGGTGTTGCTGAGGTACATGCTATCCTCCATTCTTGGGTGTGTTTTCTTCTTCTTCTTCTTCAGTTGTTCCTGATCGAATCTCTCTTCCCTTCTTTCATATGCATATGCTGCAGTTTCTTATTCCTCCGATTTGCAAGATCATGGCCGAATCACTGCTTCTCCCTGTGGTGGAAGGCCTGGCCGGCAAGGCCGCAGACGCGCTCGTCCAGACCGTGACCCGGATGTGTGGCCTGGACGACGACCGCGAAACGCTGGAGCGCCATCTGCTAGCCGTCCAGTGCAAGCTGGCCAACGCGGAGGAAAGGAGCCAGACGAATGCCTACCTCAGGAGCTGGATGGAGAAGCTCAAGGCCGCCGCCTACGAGGCCGATGATGTGCTCGACGATTTCCAGTACGAGGCGCTGCGCCGCGAAGCCCAGATCGGCAAGTCCACTTCCCGCAAGGTACTCAGCTACGTCACGTGCCGCAGCCCACTGCTCTTCCGTTTTGCCATGAGCAGGAAGCTCAAGGGAGTTCTCCAGAAGATCAAGGGGCTCGTTGAGGAGATGAACATGTTTGGCCTTGAGAGTTCTGTCAATCGGGAGGGGCCGCAACTTCCTTGGCGGCAGACACACTCCAAACTGGACGAGTCTACCAACATCTTTGGAAGAGATGATGACAAGGAGGGGGTGGTGAAGCTGCTGCTAGACCAACAAGATCAGCGGAAGGTGCAGGTGCTGCCCATCTTCGGTATGGGAGGTCTTGGCAAGACGGCACTTGCTAAGATGGTGTACAATGACCAAGAGGTCCAGGAACATTTCCAGTTGAAGATGTGGCACTGCGTGTCGGACAATTTTGATGTTTCTGCCATTGTGAAATCCATCATTAAATTGGCTAATGGAACTTGTGACCAGGCTGACAGCATCGAACTATTGCAGAAAAAACTTGGCGAAGTCATTGGCCAGAAGAGGTTTTTTCTTGTTCTTGATGATGTATGGAATGAAGAAAAGAAGTTGTGGGAGGATGACCTGAAGCCACTGTTGTGTTCTGTTGGTGGACCAGGAAGTGTCATAGTGGTCACATGTCGAAGCAAACAAGTGGCCTCCATAATGTCCACCCTTAAGCCCCATGAGCTAGCATTTCTGAGTGAAGAAGATTCATGGGAATTGTTTTCGAACAAAGCATTTAGCAATGGTGTAGAGGAGCAAGCAGAATTAGTTACCATCGGAAGACGTATTGTCAATAAATGCAGGGGGTTGCCTCTTGCTCTGAAGACAATGGGTGGATTGCTAAGTTCAAAGCAACATGTAGAGGAATGGAAGGCCATTGAAGGAAGTAACATTGGGGATAATGTTGGGGGCAGAGATGAGGTCATGCCCATATTAAAGTTAAGCTACAAACACCTGTCATCTGAAATGAAGCAATGTTTTGCATTATGTGGACTTTTCCATAAGGATTATGAGATGGAGAAGGATATGTTGATCCAACTATGGATGGCAAATGGCTTTATTCAAGAAGAGGGAACAATGGATTTAACTCAGAAAGGAGAGTTCATTTTCCATGAATTGATTTGGAGGTCCTTCCTGCAAGATATGAAAGCTGCAGTCCAATCTGATGGATATGCATATGGGCAAATAGTATGTAAAATGCATGACTTAATGCATGACTTAGCCAAAGATGTTAGCAATGAATGTGCCACCATAGAAGCATTGGTTGAACAGAAAGCATTGGTAAACAATGTATGTCATCTGCAATTACCGAAAGATGTTGAATTGGAAAAGACTTCCAGGTTGTTTGATGGCAAAACATCTCTCCGCACTTTGTTAGCTCTTTCATGGATGCAGCAGGATTTTAAACGACTGCCACATGTATCATTACGAGCATTGCATTGGCAGGGTAATAGCACCACTTTGAAAGCCGTAAATGCAAAACATTTACGGTACCTTGCCCTCTCATATTGTAGCGTCAGTTCTACATTGCTCGATTCAATATGTCTATTGTATAACCTGCAAACATTGAGGCTCAATCATTGCGAGGGGCTACGGCAGTTTCCAGAAGACATGGTGATGAGCCTGAGAAAGCTCATTCATATTTATCTTTATGGATGTTTTAGTCTGGAGCGGACGCCTCGAAACATTGGTCAGCTGAACAACCTTCACATACTAACAACATTTATTGTGGATACAAGAGGTGGTTGTGGTATCGAGGAGCTCAAAGACCTGCGACACCTTAGCAACAGGTTGGAACTGTACAGCTTGAGAAAAATAAAGAGTGTAAATCATGCAAAAGAAGCCAATCTCAAGCAGAAGCAAAATCTGAGTGAGTTGTTGTTCTCTTGGGGCCTTACAAAATATGACGAAGTCGAAAATGAGGCATTATGTAATGAGGAAGAAGTGTTCCAGCATCTAGAACCTCATAGCAAGATCAAAAAAATTGAGTTGTATGGATATGGTGGCCCAGAAATACCACGATGGATGAGAGACCCTCAGATGTTTCAGTGCTTAAGAAAACTCACTATTGCTAACTGGACGAGGTGTAAGAATATACCTGTAGTATGTCTCTCACCCTCACTGGAGTACTTATCCTTAGAAAACATGGATGAACTGAAGACATTATGTGATAACTTTTGCATAGAAGGTGGAGGACGCAGTACCCCTCTACAAATTTTCCCAAAGTTGCAGGAGATGGTCTTGAAAGAGCTATGTAGTCTAGTGGGATGGGCAGAAAACAGTGCAGGTGTGGCCATTGATAGCTCAGTAATATTCCCGGTGCTTGAGATGCTAAAAATCAGCCGCTGCCCTAAGATTGCAAGTTTTCCACTGAGCCCCGTTCTCAAAGAACTGAGGTTAGAGGAATTTTACCTGGAGGTGGAGTGTGTACGGGATATTCCAAGTTTGCCTACATCCCTTGTAATTTTGTGGATTCAAGGCTACAATGGTTTGGTGGCGCTTCCTTCGAACCTTGGAGATCTGGCAAAGCTGAGGGAGCTAATAGTGCATAGCTGCAGCAGCCTGAAAGGGTTGCCTGATGGGATGGACGGCCTCACTTCACTTCGGATATTGCAAATCACTTATTGTCCAGCGATAGAGGAATTCCCGAATGGTCTCCTTCAGCGGTTACCAGCCCTTGACCAGCTAACCATAGAGGGCTGCCCCGAGTTGGAAAGACGATGCGGAGAAGGTGGGGAGTATTTCCACCACTTGGTCCCTATCCCACATAAATCAGGATTCAAAACTGGAGCTCCAGATGCAGAAGCCACAATTATAGCAGAAGCAGAAGCAAAAGCAAAAGCAGAAACCAGCGGAAAGAAGTTTCTAAGAAGGCTCCTCCCCTCCTGTGCTCACTCGGAGTCTGACGATAACTGAGGTGTGTATGACACAAGTCCTTTCCTTGTGTTATTATGGTTTAGATAACTATATCTTTCATCGTGCTATATTCCAGTATAATAAAAGTAACTCCCAACTGGTTACTTTTTTTGGGTTTCATAGGATCTTCTGATTCCGAAATCTTTTGATCTTCGGTCTTGGTGCCACATTCTGTACACATTTTTAGACAAGTATCTGCCTTTTTTTGGACAAGTATATCTTGTTACTTACTGCTCTCTGCCCGTCTCAACGATCACCGAAATGGCATAAAGAGGTAAATTTCTAATCCAGTGACATCTCTAGTACTTCCTGCTGCTAGTGCCAGTACTTCCAATCCTAGTCCAGTAACATCTCTAATACTTCCTGTTAGTGCCTAGTGTTAATCTGCTTGCTCCAGCTGGAGGCGTCTATTCCCTGCGGTTGCAGTTTACTGCAGATTCCCAATGATAATTATCTCTGCTCACATCTACTCAGCACAGTACTTTATCTAGTTAAACATCTGTTCTGCATCATAAATCAACACCAAAATTGCTTTGATGCGATGCAAAAATGTTTTCGTCATCTTTATTTGCATCTCTCTCACTGTAATCGACAAGGAAATTGGTTATCAGATTAGATACTGATTTACCTACAATTATCTTGCTTTGAACTGAATTCAGATACCACCTTTTGATGATAGAGCATCGGGAAAACCCAAGCTGCGAAGCAAATCCGCATGAACGTTTACCCTGGTATAATCTCCCTACAAATTGGGTGGGTGATATGCTGACAATATTCAGGTATAATGTAAACGCTAATGTGATCAATCAACGTACCTGCAGGCTGGCATTTCTGAAAGCATCCACAAGAAGAAGGAAGCAGTGCCTGTCGAGCAAAGTTGGGAACCCCATCAGCACGGCACGGCATATGATGAGTGTTGTCTTGATCAGTATTTTCCTAAAGATTTTCTACATGCGTTGTGCCTGTGCAGGCAGATATGTCTTGATCCATTTTCTCGACACATAGACGTGCCAGAAGGAATTTTTATCTGCCTACAAATGAGCAAATTGTCCCTTGGCTCTGAAGACTAAAAGCCCATGTCCGTGTGCACAGTCTGTCCGTGTGCGTGTGGCTGAGCCGCTTGTCGCTTGTCGAGTGCTTCGTCAGTCAAGGAAAAAGCGAAGTCTGAATTCCCCAGTCTCCTCCTCTGTTCCAGCATCTAGAACTTCATAGCAAGATCACAAAATTTGAGTTGTATGGATATTGTGGCCCAGAAATACCACGATGGATGAGAGATCCTCACATGTTTCAGTGCTTAAGAAAACTCATAATTTCCAACTGGACAAGGTGTAAAAATATACCTGTAGTATTGTGACACCCCGAGACCGGTGCGCCAGGTGCTAGCCAGTTATTTGTCGTCGGTGCCTTGTCATCTGCTTGCGTGTGGCATCTTTGCCTTGTCATCATGTGCATTGCATATGCATGTTTTCAAAACTTGCATCCGTCCCGAGTCCGTCCGTCCTTTCCGTTGTCCGTTCTGAGCCCAGACACACTTGCACGTGCCCGCGACACCTCCGAGTATTTATTTTATGTGTGGCGGAAAATATTCCCGGAATGGGTTGAAACTTGGCGTGTGGTCTTATTATAGCATAAGTAGACCGTCTGTCAAGTTTCGTCGCGTTCGGAGTTCGTTTGATAGCCCAACGGTTAACCGTGTTAACCGCCGGAAGCCTTTTCTCTTTTGGCCCAGCACCCCTTTCACAACAGCCCCCAAACCCATTCTAACCCCCTCCATGCTCTTGGCCGTTCGATCACGATCGCGTCGCCGCAAAACGCTCCTCATTTGGACACTCCTAACTCCCTATGCCTATATAAACAGCCACTCCCCCGGTGCAACCCTAGCCATCTTCCTCCTCGCGCAGCCGGACACGTCCATTCCGCCGCCGGACATGTCTGCCCCGCCGTCCACGTCGCCCGGCCAATAGGAGCTCGCCACGTCACCCCGCCACCGCTGTCCAGCCAACCGCCGACCGCCACCTCACCTCCCCCGCTCCACCTCTCGTCCGCGGCCCGCCGAGCCCGCGCGGGGCCCGGCGCGCGCCGCCGCCCGCACCCGCTCGCCGGGGCTCGCCGGACTTCGCCGGCCGCGTCGCCGGAGCGCCCTGCCTCGGCGCGCGCCCCCGCCGTCGTTCTGGCCTTGTCTCCGCCGGCAAGACCCTGCCGGAGCCGCCGACCTCGCCGGAGCAGGAGCTTGCAGCCGCCGCCGTGGTTTGCGTGCCGCCGGTCGTCCTCACCGCAGGCCCCGCCGCCCTCGTTTGTCACCGGATCCGGGGACCCGGCGCCCGGATCCATCCATCCCCGGCGAGATCCACCGCCCTCTGTCGCCGGAGCCTCGCCGGTGGCAACCGCCGTCGCCGCCATGGCCATGCTCGGGGACGAGCCAGCCACGACCGCCGCCAGTGCGCACCTGGGCCGCTCCCCTCCTGTGCAGAAGCAGAAACCAGCGGAAAGAAGTTTCTAAGAAGGCTCCTCCCCTCCTGTGCTCACTCGGAGTCTGGTGATAACTGAGGTGCGTATGCCACAATTACTTTCCTCGTGTTGTTATGGTTTAGTTAACCATCTTTCCTTGTGCTATATTCCAGTATATTATAAGTAACTTCCAACTGGCTATTTTTTCCGTTTATAGGATCTGCTTGTTACGAAATCTTTTGATGTCCGGTCTCGGTGCCACATTCTGTACACATTTTTTGGACAAGTGTCTGCCTTTTCATGGACATGTATATCTCGTTGCTTACTGCTCTGTGCTCGTCTCAACGATCACCAAAGTAGCATAAAGAGGTAAACTTCCAATCCAGCGGCATCTCGAGTACTTCCTGCTGTTAGCGTCAGTGTGCCTGTGTTATTCTGTTTGCTGTGCATCTCTAGGAGTACTTCCAATCATAGTCCAGTGACATCTCTAGTACTTCCTGCTAGTGCCTAGTACGTATTAATCTGCTTGCTCCAGCTGGAGGCGCGGCGGTTGCAGTTTACTGCAGATTCCCAATGATAATTATCTTTGCCACATCAACTCAGCACAGTACTTTATCTTGTTAAACATCTGTTCTGCATCATAAATCAACACCAAAATTGCTTTGATGCGATGCAAAAATGTTTTCGTTATCTTTATTTGCATCTCTCTCACTGTAATCGACAAGGAAATTGGTTATCAGATTAGATACTGATTTACCTACAATTATCTTGCTTTGAACTGAATTCAGATACCACCTTTTGATGATAGAGCATCGGGAAAACCTAAGCTGCGAAGCAAATCCGCATGAACGTTTACCCTGGTAAATCTCCCTACAAATTGGGTCGATGATACGCTGACAATATTCCGAAAACATATTTTAGAGCAGCTGCACCCAGGCCCTTCTATCCTAGCCATCCATCCACGCATCGCGATCCGTACAAAATACATTTCTTTTTTTTGTTTCTCTCACATATAACATGTCTTGAAGTTCAAACCTTTGCCGAACAGTAAAGCTTTCTATCTAGAATCTAGGAAAAGTCTTTTCAGATTTTTTTTCAAACATATATATACAAAAAATGATTTTTTAGATTATTTTATATATATATATATATATATATATATATGTTTGACAAAAAATTCGGAAAAGATTTTTCCTAGATTCTAGATAGAAAGCTTTGTCGCGATGCAAAAGTTTGAACTTCAAGACATATTCTATGTGAAGAAATAAAAAAGAGAAAATTTCATGTAGAAAGTTAGTTGTGTCGCACGGATCTTGAAGCGATATTGGAGAGCCAGGATAAACGGGCCTGGGTGCAGCTGCTCTAAAAATCTGCATCCGACAATATTCAGTTATGATGTAAACGTTAATGTGATCAATCAACGTACCTGCAGGTTGGCATTTCTGAAAGCACCCACAAGAAGAAGGAAGCAGTGCCCGTCGAGCAAAGTTGGGAACCCCATCAGCACGGCACGGCATATGATGAGCGTTGTCTTGATCAGTATTTTCCTATAGATTTTTCTACATGCGTTGTGCCTGTGCAGGCAGATATGTCTTGATCCATTTTCTCGACACATAGACGTGCCAGTAGGAATTTTTATCTGCCTACAAATGAGCAAATTGTCCCTTGGCTCTGAAGACTAAAAGCCCATGTCCGTGTGCAGTCTGTCCGTGTGCGTGTGGCTGAGCCGCTTGTCGCTTGTTGAGTGCTTCGTCAGTCAAGGAAAAAGCAAAGTCTGAATTCCCCAGTCTCCTCCTCTGTTTCTGAGTCCCTTTCTTCTTCCTCTCCACGCATAGCAATATAGCATGTAGCTTGAGTGTTACAGGAACGAAGCCCATGTCCATGGGAGGAGAACCTTGGGTTGGTTTAGGAGGAAGAGTGCCACTGGCTGACACCGAGATAGTCTGAAACTCTGGTATATACTGAAGCAACACTTACAAAATGGTCCTTCGCAATTTACGTTGCTGTGATAAACAGTTCGTCTTCAGATCTTGTCACCACTATGAAACATAAACTTTATTTGGTGCGTTGGAAAATCCAGCTCCATCACAATTCAGATACCCTTTCTTGGGCTTCTATTTTTTTTGTTTTGTTTCTCCCTCTTTGTCTGAATTTATTTTTTATTCGGGCTGTCATGTTTAGACTCCAGGATCTCAAGTTCTCAACGAACTGTGTACTGTATAACATAGTGCAATTCAAAGCATGCAATACTGGAGGTCTCAAGTGCCAAAATTAGTTCCGCGGCATATGTGGAGCGCGGACGTTCAAAATTATTTAACCAGGGGTATATTGTTATTCATTTCTCAACCAGGAGAAAATGCAGGCTTTATTGTCGTAACTATGGATGAGCTAAACATCTTTTCTTGCACATCTAATGAGCTAAACATTTTTAGGGGGTTAAAAGTTAAAACAGAGGCTTCTTGCCCTTCTAGAGACCCTTAAAGACGTGTTCTTGTTTCACTTTAAAAACGAAAACATTGTAAAAGTTTTTTTTTAAACATTGGTACTTTTTTATTCAAGGAAAAATTAAAATAATTTATGCACATTTTCAATAAATACTCCCTTTGTAAACAAATATAAGAGCGTAGTGATCTAAACGCTCTTATATTTGTTTACGGAGGGAGTAGGATTTTAGCACATTTATGAACATTTATAATATTTTATTTTATTTTAAATGTGGACGCTTTTCCCAAAATCCATAAATGTTTTTATACAATTCAAAAAACGATTTAAACTCAGTAGTTTTTCCGCAAATAATACATGCTATCAAATATAGTTTTTCCCTCCGGAAAATAAAAACCAGCCAAAAATGTATAGGAAAGCCGTTCGTCCAGCCAGCATCAGTCACGAAGTCCTACGCACTCTGGGGATCATTTCATTGGGCTCATGAACCTAGAATGGTTTCACTAAAAAACAGAAGACCCAAGCTGGAGCCCACATAGGCACCGGAAACCAAACCTTTTCCTTCGACGCCTCGCCTTTTTTGCGCCAGAACGCCGCCGCCGCCACAGTGGGATATATTCTCCTCCAAGACGGCAGGAGATAACGGGGAAATTATGCGAGTGGTGCAGCCAAAGGTGACGCCAGAGATGAATGACATGTTATGTGCCGAATATACAGAAGAAGAGGTGAAAAGAGCCTTAGATAACATCGGTGACTTAAAAGCCCCGGGACCTGATGTATGCCAGCCATTTTCTTTAAAAGGTTTTGGAAGACAGTGGGGAACCAGATCACTAAAGAAGTTCTTCACATATTGAGAGGAGGAGATATGCCTGAAGGATGGAATGATACTCTAATAGTGCTTATTCCGAAGAACACCAACCCAATGAGCATAAAGGATCTAAGACCTATTAGTTTGTGCAACGTGGTGTATAAGGTGGTCTCTAAGGTAATCACAAATAGACTCAAAGTAATTCTCCCCGACATCGTCTCCCCTAACCAGAGCGCCTTTGTACCTGGGAGACTAATTTCAGATAATATTCTATTGGCATATGAACTAACACATTTCCTACAAAGAAGAAGAAGGGGTTCCGTAGGCTATGCGGCTATCAAACTGGACATGAGCAAAGCCTACGACCGCGTTGAATGGAATTTTTTAGAAGATATGATGGAAAGATTGGGTTTTGATAGGAATTGGATCAGACTCATAATGAAGTGTGTCTCAACTGTCAAGTACCAAATCAAGGTGAACCAGGATACAACCGATATGATTACACCCCAAAGAGGACTACGCCAAGGAGATCCACTTTCCCCTTATTTGTTTCTCATATGTGCTGAGGGGTTCTCCTCTATGTTATATGAAGCTGAGACGAGGGGATCACTAAAAGGAATCAAGGTATGTAGGGGAGCCCCTAGTGTAAGCCATCTGTTCTTTGCGGATGATTCATTACTTCTATTGGAGGCTAGTGCTGAAAGTGCCCGGGAAATTAGTAGAATTTTAAATCTTTATGAAGCTGCTTCAGGCCAAGTGATTAATAAGGATAAATCCTCAATATTGTTCAGTGCAAACACAAGGCAAGGGTTGAAGGATAAAATGAAAAGTATTCTGCAAGTTACCTTGCAAGGGCTATCCCCAAGATATCTTGGTGTTCCATCCTATGTGGGTAAGGCCAAAGCAAGAACCTTTGAGTATGTAAAAGAGAGGGTGTGGAGAAAGATCCAAGGATGGAAGGAAAAACTCCTATCGAAAGGTGGAAAAGAAATCCTCATCAAAGTGGTAGCACAAGCAATCCCGGTGTATTCCATGGCTTGCTTTGATCTAACCAAGACCCTATGTGAAGAGTTGAGAAATATGATAAATAGATATTGGTGGAGCCAAGTGGATAAAGATAATAAAATACATTGGGCTAGCTGGGAGAAGATGACGAAGACGAAGAAAACAGGAGGCTTGGGATTTAGGGATCTCCATGCCTTCAATCTGGCCATGCTTGCAAGGCAAGCATGGAGGCTCATTCAAAACCCAGCTTCCTTATGTGCGCAGGTCCTGTCAGCAAGATACTACTCAGATGGCTCAATTCTACAATCCTACACATGGCGCAGTATACTAAAAGGAGTAGATCTGCTCAAGAAGGGGATCATATGGAGAGTAGGCAGTGGTAGCAACATCAATATTTGGTCTGATCCCTGGATTCCAAGAGGAAGTACTAGGAGAGTCATCACACAAAGGGGTGGAAATGTTGTAACTAAAGTAAGTGATTTGATTGATCCCACCACAAACAATTGGGACGAAGACTTAGTTAGACAAACCTTTCTCCCTGAAGATGCAAATATTATTCTACAAATCCCAATTCATATACATGAAGATGATTTCATAGCATGTCATTATGATAAAAAAGGTATATTTTCGGTGAAATCTGCTTATAGAGTTGCTGTAGACACCACGGCTCGCGAATCCATTTCAGGACTAACTTCTTCCTCAAGTGCAGATGAAGATACATGTGGTTTTAATTGGACAAAGTTGTGGTCGCTTCCCCTCCCCAACAAGGTTCTTCACTTCTTATGGCGCATGTCCACAAATACATTACCGCTGCGCATGAAGCTCCAGCAAAGAGGTATGCATGTTGACACCCGTTGTCCAATCTGTTTTCGGTTGGATGAGGATGGTGGCCATTGTTTCATTAAATGTAAGAGGGTAAAGGATGTGTGGAGGAAAGCTCAGTTGGAGCATGTCAGATTACAAATTCTAACTTGTACTGATGCACTGAGCTGTATGGAGGAAATTTTGAATCTCAATGAAGTAGAGAAAATAAAATCATGCCTGCTTCTCTGGCGATGGTGGCATGAGAGGAATAGAGCAAATGCAGGAAATGAAATTAAACCTTCCGATGAAATATGCCACTCTATTAACTATCTTTTCATGCAATTTTCTAAGGTAAGGCGAGAAGGGAGAATACAAGAGCAACAACAAAAAGAAAGATGGTCCAGACCTCCACTGAATATCTTGAAAATCAACACTGACGGCGCCTACCTGAAGGAATCAAGTTCTGGAGGTTGGGGCTTTGTTATCAGGAACGATTGTGGTATGGTAATAGCAGCTGGTGCAGGAAATTTGAGGCAAGTTTCGGATGTGCTTCATTCGGAGGCAATGGCAATGTTACATGCCATAAATGCAGCTATCCAGATGGGTTGTCAATGTATGATAATGGAGACTGACTCTGTGCAACTTCAGTCAGCAGTGAATAAGGGAGACTATGATCTCTCTACATTAGGAGCTATTTTCAAAGATATTAAGTTTAAGCTGAGAGTGGGCTTCAATCATGTAACTGTTGTGTCTTGTCCTAGAACTTGTAATGTAGTGGCACACTGTTTAGCAGCGTATGGTACTAAACTAGGAGCTGGCACATCTGAGATTTGGCTCGATGAGTGTCCAGACTTTGTAAAGGACGCTGTTGCTGGCGACTTGTCCAGCGCTGGTACTTAATGGAATGTTTCGTGTTAAAAAAAACGCCGCCGCCGCCACCGCCGCCGCTCCCTCTTCCTTCCCAATGTCGCGAGCACCCGCGGATGAAGACCAACGGCGCAGCCCTTACTTCCACAAGCACCCGAATACTTCTTCTACTCAGCCCCGTAAAATTAGTTGTATGGGCAGATGGTATGTGTGTTCGTCCTTTGTCCTCTCAACAATTCAGCGTCAAGTAGCTCCGTTCTTCGCCTCAATTTTGCACAAGCGTAACGAAATTGAGTTAACTCACATTATTATCGTTTTGTGCTTATTATATATTTCTAGAGGTACTCATTCAATTAGAGAGGGTGCTCAAGATAATAAGGAGAAAACCGGGAGGCTTAATTCTTGTTCTATATGCGGATCCAGCCACCGACATCCAACAATATTGAGGTGCTCTTAGGTCAGTTATTTTGGACGGCTTAAAAAACAAGCTGTCTCAACCCAACTTAAAAAATAATCCGCTCCTAAAATTTATTGAGATTTCTAAATTAGTAATGTCATAACTAGGTTAGAAGCCCAAATGAATGAGGGAGGCGGCTTACCGAAAAAGCTGAGAGGAGGCGGCTTATTTTTTAAGCCGCGAAAAGAACTGATCCTTATTCTTTGTTTTGTGTACAATTAATTGAAGACACTTGTGTGATGACGTCTTCTAGAAAATACTTAGCCGGTTACCATAGAAGGTAAGAAAGTAAACAGATTGATGCACTTGGTTGACAAGGAGCAGTTAATTTATATCCCACAGCAAGATATAGGAGTATATAGTAAGTTCGGACATTACTGAAAAAGGGTTTCCCTCTAAAGCAACCAACACCGCTATAAGGATCGCTGGGGTGAACAGCACATCAAGCCCAAAAGAAAAAAGAGAAGAAACAAGTGCCAACAACGGCAGCTCGACAGAACGTGGATGACCCGCCACCGCTACGCCCTCCAGGAACAAACCACCACAACCCGAGGCTCCGAACTGCCGCGTACCAAGCAGTACCTCCAAGAAGGAATGCGGCGCCGACGACGCTGCTGCCCGGACAGGTCCTAGGGTTTCCCACACGGAGGAAGGTGGGGGATGGATATCACCGACATCCTCCAGGAAGGAATGGTGGCAAGGATTTCTCCCGCGCTCCAACCCCACCCCCAACTGACTGGAGCCCGACCAGCCAGACCGCCACCGACCACCGTGCGCCATCGTGGTTGCGCCGCCACCCATGCCGCCTAACTACGAACACCACCACGAGGCCAAGAGGACCGGAGAGAAGCGCACCACGACGGGAGCAGAAACACCGAAGCCGAGCGGGAGGGAACCACCTCCACCGCCGTCGTGTGGGAGGCCCGTGCCTCCGGCACCGTTGCGGTAGCCGTCCGGACACGGGCCCGTTAAGCCCCATCGGCCACGATGTAGCAGGCCAGCATCAGCGCCGCCAACACCCAGCCGCTCGTCGCGTCTCCCCCGCCTCTCGGAAGCCACGCCGGAGACCATTCCCGCCGCCGGCCCGCCCAGGCCCAGATGGGGCCCGAAGGGCCCGGATCTGGGCTGAGCGGGTGACGCCAGATCACGCCGCCGCGCCATGGGACCCCGCCGCCACGCCAGACCGCCACCGCCTAAGTGCACCCTCCGGTGCAGCTCCGTCCGTGCCGAAGAGCGACCGGGAGGGGAAGGGCAGGGAGGCAGCCGCCACCAGTAGCCCCGGGGCCAAGCCGGCCGCGGGCGACGGCAGGGACGAAGGAGGGAGGGGGGAGGACGCGCGGCCGGTCGCCGGGG
>LR738712.1:699788665-699922593 GCA_902687465.1 Secale cereale | reverse complement strand
ATCTTTCATGGTACCACCGAACCACAATATTTTTCTTAGTAGCATGTTCAATTCCATCCAGCACTTTGTTTACTGTACCGATATGGTGTTTGTCTTGCCTAGATCTACACCAAGGTACTATGATATTAGGAAGTTGAAACTCCCTCCAACGTACACTTTGTTTAGTACTTGCTGTATTTGTCTTCAACGTACTCTAATTCACACCGAATCACTGTATGATACTAGTAGACTGCCCGTGCGTTGCCACGGGCTTTCTAAATTTTATACTGGTTGCATGGCAAATTTTACATGGATAGAAAAAGTAGTCGGTAACACAGATTAAAAAATAACTGAAATCCACTTCATGTGCATTGTATTTTGATAAATATAATAATTCAATCGTATACATAGAAAGACTTATCATATCTGATGCACAAAATAAAGAAGGTGGTACAAAAAATGCATCACGTCTGATGCACAAAAACAAAGGTGGTACACAAATTGCATTGATGATTTTCTTCAGTTTGGTTGGAGTTGTGTAACTTCAGATTTGGTGTATCGGCTCAAAAGGAACTCACATAATACTCAAAGAAAATGTGTGTTGTAGTATAAATTGTGACATAAAGGGAAGAAAGCAACGTCCTATTCCAATGTCAACTAAAGAAAAAGCCTAATTCAGCAAACACTCAGGGCCCGGTTGGAGTCGCTGTAAGATTTTTCGTCCGGATTCAGTATACACATGTATAATACTGGCCGCAGCGTGACTTTCGCCTAGAGGTCTGTATCATTTTACGAGGGTATTTAGGGGGCCAAACATAATCCAAGCAGAGACTTTAAGCTCAAATATAAGGGTGAATCATGAGCAGCATCAATTGTGAATAACAAGGATACAACTTGCCCAGAGAATACGTGGTCACAAGTTTACTACATTTTTTTTCCATGTTAGCAAACTTGAAAAAAATATACAGTTGGGTTAAGGAGAAGAGAAGTCTATAACACCACCTAATTGGATCCCGAAATTATCGTCATATGTCCGGGCTACTCGCAAACCCCCAACCTAGACCATATGTAGGGAGGGAATTGGGAAAGACATGTCTGGACAACATGGCACGTCAGGGCGGACTACCTTTTCTCTTTCTTTTTTCCTTTCATGGTACAACCAAAGAAAATAATACATTTAAGCTCTCATTATAGAAATTTAAGGGTGAATAAACCGAAATGAGGGTGGTCCTTAGTACATTGTGAGAACTTTCAAGTCTCATCAGTAGCACAATAAGCCTAATTCAAGGTGAGGCAATATAAAATGTCCCTAAAAATATTATTTTATAAAATATCGCAAGGCAGCCCGAAGATATTGACATTCTAAATTGCTAAGAGCTTAAATATAATCATGCTTATCGATTTTCACTGAGTCCACCTAATGGGGACTAATTCATAAATACCTACAATCATTCCCTATAGGGTGCCAAACAGGATGTAAAAGTCACTAAATACTGTAGAAATAAAAAAAATCAGTTGAGTTGAAAGTGTCAATTTAAAATCCAACAAATATATGCAGGGTTATTCCATGCTGCTATTTTAATGAGGACCAATGACCTCATTAGCTTCATAATTAATCATCCAAATTCATATTTACAATTTTGGGGCAACTCATGGGAATTGGTCGATAAGTGCTAAAAAGAATGGTAGTATAGCTCTCGGGAGAAATTTCGTATAACTCCACTGCTGGTTCTTTGGTGTCAAAATTTCAGCATACATGTGAATATTAAATCAACCTCGCGTATCTAAAGAAATTAGGAAAAACACTAAGGCTGCAGTGCGGCTCACGTGTCCTCGTCAGTTTCGGCGTGCCTAACGCATCCTCGCCCGTTGTGGCGCGACCCCTACATCCTTGGTGGCGGCCCTGGCGCCCACATCCACCTACATCCATGCTTGGGCATGAACAATATAACAGAGAAATAATGTGGAACAATTGTTCATGGAATTTTGCAATGTGATATAGGCTATAGACTGCTATGATATGGGCACTTTCTGAAGAATCTGCGCAATGTAGATGACTGCAGCTCAACGATAAGTCTCCACTTACTTCTTTTAGTTAAGTCTTCACTTAGTTAGCGGTGAAGCATTTACTCTCCCATGGAGAAGAACTTGTTGATCTCTTCTGCCGGTGGAATCATTGCTCTTGACTCTAAGTCTAAGTGGAACGGTGTCGTGGTCGTCGTTGTTGTCGGATACCTCCCGTGTTTGTGCTTTGATCTGCTCGCTCAGAGACCAACACGGCTACGTTGTCTCTCTCCTGAATTACCACAACTTGGGACAAATTAAATCAGTTAAAGATGACCCCGGAGAGTAGGAAGCAACAGATAATTTTGGAGAACTCCATGGCTGAGCGAGTAACATCACTCTCCCATCCAGCGCACTCAAAGACACTGATGAAGCTCTCCATGCCACAGCTCACGCACGCGGCACACCTGCAGACCAAGACACCAGAACCTAATCTAGTAATTCAACAACAGAAACGGCCCAGTCAACAGCTCAAATTAACATGAAATTCTAGAGCTCCCACTCACCTTGCTTCGTCACTACTGATACATCTGGCCGTCACGTGCGCCGCAGAAGATGCAGTGCTTTAGCAGCGCGACCCCGGCCACATTCAACTCCATTAGTGATGGAAGGTGTGTGGACACCTGCACAGTAAAGAAACAGATTCATACCTTCTCCATTAGTGGAACGCACAAGCTGGCAAACCAGGGAATGCTTAGCACAAGTGGCTTCAGATTGACATGTGGTGTCAACATTATATGCAAATCCAAAAGATGAAAATAGCAATATGATCACGCTAGAGATCTGTCCAATGAAAGATATTTGAACATGTTGTCTGTATATGACAACACTAACCTGTACAGACAATTTGATGGAATCCACCTTCACATTCACATTTACATTTGCTATGCTAGTCCACCGAATCAGACGTATCAACATAATAAAAGATATCAACAAAAGTAGAATGCATATCCCATATTAAAATTCTAGGAACAGTTGGTTAAAGTATCTCCTCAAGAGTGAAAAGTAATGATATTTTGTGTAGCGACGATAGGCATCATTCGAGTAAATATATATTTATTCCGCTGAAAGGATTGCATTAAGAATTGTAAAGAGTATTAAGAGAAATTAGAGACCTTGTAGTGTACGTTGAAGGGCACCAAGTCGAGTTATGACAAATATAATCAAATGATGACGTGAACATAAAAATGGCACATGATTTCTACAACTGATCTAATGAGCTAAAATATATATTTGAGAGCTCTTTTTTTTGGATCAGTGATTTTTCAGAAGACATAAATGGAAGCTTTGTACAAGATATTAGAACATTTAAGTAATAACAATACCATGGTCAAAGGAATAACAACCAACCATTCATGAGCTGCAGACAACTGTAAATAATTTGTATTCTTATGCTGACAATATCGACAGAGGAAACTGACTGTCATGAGTTGTAGTCTTCCTCATATCTCCACCCAAATAGATATGTCTAACATAATTTAACCAATTTCTTCTATTTATATGTTTTCTCGGGATAGATTGTGCAAACAAAATACTACAGCATGATGCACCGCCCATCCCTTTAAACCCAGCCATCATCTCTGTCACGGAGTCACCTGAGACCTCCTGTACCCTGCACTCGAATCCATTAATCCACTACCTCTTCTCCGCCAGCGACGACCCACCTCTGCTACCGGTTCTTCTTCCTCTCGTCGCTAATTTTTTTCGTCCACAACCCGCCCACCTCTCCCTGTCTAACCACCTACCACCGCTACCCTATAGCCAACGAGTGTTGTCGAACACTGCCCCATGCTTGAGTCACCACCTCCGCCAACGTTGACGCCAGCCATCCCTCTAAATTCCGCAACCATCTCCAGTGCCCACGACATCACGCACCCCACACTCGAGTCTATTAACCCCTCGCCTCTCCTACGCCAGCGACAACCTGTTGTTGCTACTATTCTCTTCCTCCCACCGTCTACCTTTTTCTTCGTCCACTCTAACGACTCACCCACCTATACCTGCCCAACCACTTCCTACCACCATCCACGACCAGCAAGTGTTGTCACACACTACCTCATCGGCCCCTACCCGAGTCGGTACCTCTGTCGCCGGCAAACCCTCTAAACCCTGACATCATCTCTAGTGACTGCGATGTCCCGCACTGGTGCGCTCCTTCGCCGGCGACGACATGGCAAGCCACATCATCGTCACCTTTGGTGAGGTCCTAATGAGCTGTCGCCAAGGATGCCACGACCAACCATGTAGGGTTAAGGGCTCTGCGTGCATTGCTAGCGGAAAAAATGGTGTCATCGAGAGGAAAGCACGTTCCAAAATCATCTTAATGAACGTGAGCGTGTTCAGGCGTACTAAGCTCCAAACAGATATCTATAAATCATGTTAACCACGCATCATCATCACCTTTGATGAGGTCCTAATGAGCAGATGTAAAAATAAATTAGCAAGCTAAAGTCTTTCACTCTTCACACATGGACCCAATACGAGCTAAAAAAAGCTCATAATAATTGCTGAGACCAGTGTAAACAAAGCAAAACAACAACAAAGAAGCAAATTTTATCTGATTTCTATACCCAAGTGTTTGAGTTCTTTATCATTTTGGCTTCCTCCAATATACAAGCACTTACTGCAAAGTTTTTGCATACATCTTATTTTGATATAATGCATCCTATCTGGGCAAAACTATATTACAGAACTATTGATGGAATTTAAGCCATAAAGAACGGGATAAGCATCTCTAAATTCCATAAGATAGTAAGTTATATGATTTTTCAATAAAAGGTTCAAATACTAAAACTTATCCGTCCATACATGTTTCAAGTTTTACTCAATTAGAAACATGTTTCCAGATTGGTACTGCTTCTAAGGTAAACAAAATAGCTATAGGTCTTGTACTTACATACGATCTCTTGGAGTGCCTCTCCTTCCTATTAATTTCGGCCCGAGACGTACTCCCTCCGTCCGGAAATACTCGTCATCAAAATGGATAAAAGGAGATGTATCTAGACGTATTTTAGTTCTAGATACAACCCTTTTTATCCATTTTGATGACAAGTATTTTCGGACGGAGGGAGTACATAATAACACACAGAGCAACATCAATTCAAGCATGATATGTATGATCAGCCCTCTGAAAGCGGGAGCATCTAATCTTCTATAAGACAATAATATATGCCAATGTTTCAAGCTTGTACGACAAAACTTAAACTCAACTTTCAGATTTTGCTTCCCAATTGCAAAGGTAAATGTATGAAGCTCCAAGAAAATAATAAGGGACTAAGGGAATGTTTGGATGGTGCCCAAGCCAGCCCCGCCAAAACCAGGGAATGTGCCGCCAGCAACTCGCCCGCACGCTGCTGCAGAATAACACGGGTGACCAAATAATTGGCTGACATCCGAAATTTTGGCCGTGAACCACACACACGCCAGCCTGCCGACCAATATTTTGGAAGGGCAGCCACTGGCTGTCATCCAAATAGGTCCTAAACCATCTGTATTGTGGTTCATTTCAGTAAAATTTGCAGCTCGGAATAAACTAAAGATCAACCAATGCCGGAGATAGACTGCACGGGTCAGGAGCGCAGGGCCCTCCGTCACTGCTGCCTAGTCCTCCCTGCTCCTGCAGAGCTGGCACGTGTTGCCGCCGAGCCGAGGTAGCTGGCCATTGCGGAAGAAGGGACAACCATAGGTCGATGTGCATCTATGGCTTCCCCATCGTTCATTGCTGCAGTTCCCATAGCTCAATGGGATTCTTTAATATTTGTGTTCGATGTCCCTTATCACACCTTCATTTTCATTAGTGGTTTGATAAATTGATCCGTAGACATCTGGATGAATGAACAGAAATTTTAATTCCTAATTGCTTTAAATATTTGAATTCCAAACAGTAGTTTCTGAAAGTAGACATCTTGTCTTGGATCTAATTGATTGCCCAATTCACATTTTCTGGTAAAGTTGCAGAAATTGCAGTATAGCGGGCATATACCTTGTTGCCTTAGTACTTTAATTACTTGTGTCACCAAAATTGTATAGGCTAGCCAGTTGGTTCTCTTTTTATCTGTGAAAAGAACACTAAATTTCTAAATGTTCTAGAAAGATCAGCACCGAGTATATTATCCCGCAAAAAAAGCACCAAGTATATTATGTGCACCTAATTAAACATTGTCTTATTTGTCCTACAAAATGCAGCACAAAACTTGTGAGTCAAATTTGTAAGCAAGATCAGTTTCATCAAATCCTCTTGTATTTTTTAAGTTAGGAAATTAAATAATGAGCAACTATTTTGGAAGAAATAATAATGATCAGCAACGGTTATTTTGCTGCTGCAGATGTCCATTATTTTAGGAGGTGTGGTTTCTTTATGCAAGGAAAGATGTTATGGTGCTCCGAAGCCAGTCATTTGTCCACCCGAGATATTCCTACAAACAAAGGCCGTGCACAATAGTTTCAAGAATCACGTTTCATCAAAATATGCAAATATGTTAATCATGAACATTTGCAGGCATTCTCTTAATGACTATTTTTACAAACCCACATGCTACAAGGTTCCACTTTCATATGCAAGAACTATTACTCCCTAACTATCTTGACTCGTATGTCGGATCATATCTTCCATAATAGCCATGCCCGCAAGAACCATCAAGCATTAATAAATTAAGCAAATAACAGTCTCACAACAAGATGCATAAAAGGATTATAAACTATTGGGATAGCAAAGGCTACTCAAACACACCTCAACTTACCGATGTATTTTGCAGGATAGTAAATGACACCTACAACAAACAGAACAATTGAACATCAGGACCAAACCGTCTTGGAGAAATGATTGCACTTCCAATCGTACAAAAAATTATTTGGACAATAATCTGACCTGTTTGTCCTGAAGCATTGCCACTCGCATGTTCTGGTGGCTCCGCAGTCACCTCGTCACGCCCATGAGTACTCAGACCGTCACTCTGAACCTGGAACAGTATGAATCTGCATACCTTCTCATCATCCCAGGAACCCTCCCTTCCAATAATCACCACGGCGTCCCCGGAAAGCAGGGGCGGGGCCGGCCGTGCAGATCGAGCAAGCTACCATTGGATCGAGATAAAATCAGTGAGTAATTTATTGTTCTGTTTCTCTACTCCTCGACTCATACTTTAGTAACTCCCTCCTTCCCTTGTGTATGTTTGTGTCAGACCATTTAAGTTGGATGAAAAAATATCAAGATAAAACAATGTTAGTCCTTCAAAAAGTAGAAAGAACCGATGGATACTACTACAGGGGAACTTAATTCCTAGTTCAAAAAATAAGAAACCCTCCTGTCGAGACATACACCTAATATACAAGCAAGAAGCAACAATTAAAGGACCAAAAAAATGAGGCGGTATAATTTCTGTAAGCTGAAAACGGTTACCTCAATTTACAAGTACGCACCGAACCTTGAACATTGCACCGAAGAGACAATTGATGTTGTATTCACTGGCATTGATTTTATACGCTACTGAACTTCGTCGTGGAAAATTTTGCGGTAAATATTCATGATAGTTCCGTGCACTGGAAGATAAGAAATATCATACTGAAATGGTTTGTTGATATCAAAATCAAAATTTCATTATTCTCAAGTAACATCTCAAATAAAGAAGGACATTCGATGTAAATTTTCAAGGAGGCAACTCATATATGGTATCTCTGTCTGGGGAGCTATTTTGTCAAGTGTCTTAACACACTTTGGAGCCATACGCTTTGGCTACACGGTAATTAACCTTTAAAAGCTCAGATACATGAAGAAAGACACCATACAAAAAATGGAATGGAGGGATTTTGACACATGCCATTGTAACCTTCCCTCCTCTTTGGATCTCAAGTTCAGGAGGGTTCAGTTCATACCTGGAAATTATTTGGGATTTATACATCCATTGGAGTCCTTTTGGTTTTGTAGTAGAGGAGAATAACATATGAGAAGATATTTTCTGTATCAAAGCAAGAGCTCAAGATTAGTTCTGGGAATTTTGAGTGATGAAGATAAGAAATGCAGTGTTAGAACTCTTGCTCCCCTTGCTCTGAGAAGGTTTGCATACCTCAAAGTGCTCAACATCTGCTGCGGGCTAAAATAGTGTGCATAAAAAGATTAAGAATATAAGCTACAGTCAGATTAGGCTAGATAAGCAGCTATGCACTTGTACACATCAAGCCTATATCGTTATTTTCATACACCAAGGCAATTCGAATGCATTAGATTAGTCTAATGTGGCCGGCGAACTACTGTTAGGAAAAGAATGAACGGAGTTACAACCAGTTAGGATCTGCACAGGTAGGAAATATAGTGACCACACCTACGAAGGAGACTCAGGGAAGTAGTTACCTGCAGCTACATGCGACCGGGTGTCGTGCTTGAACGCTTTGTTGTGCCTCCACCATGTAGTTTCTCCGATCCACATCCCCGTACCCTTCGCTGCCGCCTACACCCCTATCCCTTTCTGGAAGCCTGGATCTAGGCGCATGGAGAGGCGGTGGCGCATTACCGGATCACAGGGATACATGGAGGGGGAGGTCACCGGTGGCGAGGCGCCGACCGATGGGAATCGTGGGGCGGAGTCGTCACCAGGGTGCAGCTCGTTGGTTGAGACCGCATTGGGGAAGAAGAGGCACTTGAGGCCGCCGCCCAACCGAGGTAGGATGCGCCAGAGGGGAGGAGGTGCGAGGCTAAGGATTCGGGAGGGGTAGGTGAGCGTGCGGCGTCTCCCGTCATCGGCGGCAGCTCCTCAACGGGATCGGCGGCGGCTCCCGTCGTAGCGCAGGGATCGGCGGCGGCTTGATGTGCGAGGGCGGCGGCGAAGGGATGCGAGTGTGAGGGCGGCGGCGAAGGGATGCGAGTGTGAGGGCGGAGACGAAGGGATCTGGTGTGGCGTGGTTCGCTCGAGGGCACAGGCTTCAATCGCTCGTTCGTGCGTACGATTTTTTTCGTTGGTTTTATTTCGTCGATTTTTTTTCGTTGGTTTTATTTCGTCGATTTTTTTTCGTTAGATTTTCTTGCGTGCGAGGGGAGTGCCCGGAGGCATCGCTACATGGTTTGCTTCGATTTTTTTTGGCGTGCGAGGGAGTACGTGGGGACGAAAGAATACGTGGACGTGGTTTTGGTTGGTTTTTTTTTAACTGGGAGGTGGGAGTAGGTACCAAAAAAAATCATGGTAGGTGGGACGAAAATAAACCCGGAATGGAGACTACCAACTGCTCCATTAGGAGTTTAGATTAGTAAGTTGAAACTGCCTCCAACGTATGCTTTGTTTCGTAGCTATTGTGTTTGTCTTCCCTATAGATCGAAACCCAAGTACTGCTATTAGCAAGTTGAAACCCCTTTAGCAGTGTTGCTACGAAGGAGCGTACGTAGGATGCGCGCTGAGCACATGTGAAAGCACCGAGCCACCAAGAACCTTGTGGCCATGTTATTATATACTTCTGCCTGCAATTGTATATGTTGAACCCGCGTATGCGTACGCGTATGACATGTAAAAGCAAGCAATTGCATTGCATTGCATTGGTGCAGAGCAAAACATGCATGTGGGGGCCAAACAAAAAGAATGGCACAGTTATTGGACGCGTCGTCTATCTGGCCGAAGGTGGTATAGCGATGAACTGATTGGCCATCTCACTTCACTAACTACTTCCTCTGTAAACTAATATAAGAGTGTTTAGATCACTACTTTAGTGATTTAAACGCTCTTATATTAATTTACGGAGGGAGTAGATGATACCACGGACGTTGTTGCCAGAGTGTTCTACATTATACTCCCTCCGTCTGGAAATACTCGTCATCAAAGTGGATAAAAGGGGATGTATCTAGATGTATTTTAGTTCTAGATACATCTTTTTTTATCCATTTTGATGACAAGTATTTTCGGACGGAGGGAGTATCTTAGTAAGATTTAATTGTATGGAACATGAAATTTTCATACATATCTGCATATTGACGTGAGTTTTTTCCTATGCGTGGTTGCATGCTGTGGTGTTTCTTTTTCATGCATATATTGCTTGCTTAGGTGACATGCTTACATTACATGCATGCTGAGAGAAATATCAAGTGAGGGCTAGCTATTAAGATATATAAGATGATAAATGATAATCAAGACTCCTCCTTTTGAAAGCTCCGTAAAATATACGCAGCAATAGAAACCCCCATGTGTGGTACGTCTGGTTTACGAAGCCAGGTTTAGACAAAAATAGCTATGGAAACAAATCATGTCAAGAAAAATTAATCAAGGTGTTTCTGTTGATAGATGTGTAGTGCACCCGCAGCAGACTAGCCATTTGTTACTACCCAAATTCAGTTTTGGCTAGTGCTACGATGTTTTTGGGCTAGCCAGATTTCTGGGTTACACAGCAGACTGGCCAGACCAAATAGCAAAAAATCGTTCTACTACACATTATCTTTCCTTTCCCCCTTGTTTTATTTATGTGCAATCAAGGTTTTGGCTTTCGGTTTGTGATTTTTTTTGCCCCAGACCAAGATGGCCGAATTTCGGCTATTTTCAAATATTTCGGCCGAAATTTGACCCAAATTTGGTTTAAATTGGACCAAAATCCATTTTTTTCGCCGGAAGGTATTTTTCGCCCCTGGCCGAGATGGCCGAAATTCGTTTTTTTTCGGCCGAAATTCAAAACACAGTGTGCAATTAGTGGTGTGAGAACACAGAGGTAACCATAGGCAAGAGCGAACGGCTATTGGCCCTTCGGAGATGTGCGATAAAATTTGAATAACACAGAAAATTGGTAGGTAATATATTTCGACAAAAATGCCTATTGGGAGGAGAAGAGCCAAACATACCGGTTCTTGAACGTCTGCCAAAAAGCCGAAATGCAGTTTCCGCCACCCCGACTCATCCTCGTTCTCTGCCACTTTCTGAGGTGCTTTCATAGTGAAAGAAATTGGAAAATCATCCTCGACTCATCCTCTTTCTCTGCCATTGTTTCCTTCCACAGTTATCAGATGGTTTAAAGAAGATCAAACCTAGAAAAACATACATCACCACTAGGTAATGATGTTAAATTAATCTAGAGAAATCTTATAGGTACCGAAAGTACACAGGGGGCAAGTTTAAAGAAACGACTTACAGTAGGAAATAAATGGGTGGCCACCGGTGGCTGTGTGTGTATATGCTGAAAATACTGTCTAGGATACAGAAAAGAAATTCTAGTGAACCTTTCGCTTGCCCACGTCTTTGTCAAGAGCCGGCTGACGAGTAGAGTTAATCCCCGCCAGCCATGACGTACCAACTCTTGCTTAAGCTTATCTCCACTTGCTTTCGTTCTCATTTCACCAACCATAGCATCCCATAGCAGCCTTGGCAAGAGAGCTCCACGGGGCAGGTGTCTCCGCGCTTTCGCCAATTTGGACCTGCTCAGATTTTGTTGTTGCTGAGGTACATGCTCCCCTCAATTCTTGTGTGTTATCCCCTCAATTCTTGGGTGTTCTCTGTACTTCTTCGGCTGTTACTGATCTGTTTGTGCTTAATCTCCCTTCCCTTGTTTCACAGGCTGTACTTTCTTCTTCCTCCGACCTGCAAGACCATGGGAGAGTCACTGCTTCTCCCTTTGGTGCGCGGTGTGGCTGGCAAGGCCATTGGCACGCTGGTCCAGACTGTGACCCGCATGTGTGGCCTCGACGATGACCGTGAAACGCTGGAGCGCCATCTGCTGGCCATCGAGTGCAAGCTGGTCAACGCGGAGGCGAGGAGCCATACAAACGGCTACATCAAGAGCTGGATGGAGAAGCTCAAGGCTGTCGCCTACGAAGCCGACGACGTCCTTGACGACTTTGAGTATGAGGGGCTGCGCCGCAAAGCTCAGATCCGCGACTCCACTTCCCGCAAGGTACTCGGCTACGTCACGCGCCACAGCCCGCTGCTCTTCCGTTTTGACATGAGCAGGAAGCTCAAGGGTGTCCTTGATAAGATCAAGGAGCTAGTGGAGGAGATGAACACGTTTGGCCTTGAGAATTCTGTAAGTTGGGAGGGGCCGCAACTTTCTTGGCGGCAGACGCACTCCAAACTGGACGAGTCTACAGCGATATTTGGAAGAGGTGATGACAAGGAGGAAGCGGTGAAGTTGCTGCTAGACCAGCGAGATCAGCGGAAGGTGCAGGTGCTGCCCATCTTTGGTATGGGAGGTCTTGGCAAGACAACACTTGCTAAGATGGTGTACAATGACCAAGAGGTCAAACAACACTTCGAGTTGAAGATGTGGCACTGTGTATCAGAGAATTTTGATGTTATCGCTATTGTGAAATCCATCATTGAATTGGCTACAAATGGAAGATACGACCTGCCCGACAGCATCGAACTATTGCAGAAGAAACTTGATGAAGTCATTGGCCGGAAGAGATTTTTACCTGTTCTCGATGATGTATGGAATGAAGAAAAGAGGTTGTGGGATGATGAATTGAAGCCACTACTTTGTTCTGTTGGCTTACCAGGAAGTGTTATAGTGGTCACATGCCGAAGCAAGCAAGTGGCCTCTATAATGGCCACCATTAAGCCCCATGAGCTAGCATTTCTGAGTGAAGAAGATTCATGGGAACTGTTTTCGAACAAAGCAATTAGCAATGGTGTAGAGGAGCAACCTGAGTTAAACACCATTGGAAGACGTATTGTCAATAAATGCGGGGGGTTGCCTCTTGCTCTGAAGACAATGGGTGGATTGCTGAGCTCAAAGCAACAAGTACATGAATGGAAAGCCATAGAAGAAAGTAACATTGGTGCTAATGTTGGAGGTAAATATGAGGTCATGCCCATACTAAAGTTAAGCTACAAACACATGCCATCTGAAATGAAGCAATGTTTTGCATTTTGTGCACTTTTCCCAAAGGATTATGAGATGCAAAAGGATATCTTGATGCAACTATGGATGGCAAATGGCTTCATTCAAGAAGATGAAACAATGGATTTAACACAGAAAGGAGAATTCATTTTCCATGAATTGGTCTGGAGATCCTTCCTGCAAGATATAAAAGCGAAAGTGGTAGACCCTGTACCCCATGGTGATAAAACAACATACGTGAAAATAGTATGTAAAATGCATGACTTAATGCATGACTTAGCCAGAGATGTTAGCAATGAATGTGCCACCATCGAAGAATTGATTGAGCAGAAAGCATTGGTAAAAAATGTCTGTCACCTGCAAATGTCAAAGGTTGAATTGGAAAAGATCCATGGGTTGTTCGGTGGCAAAATATCTTTCCGCACTTTGTTAGCTCCTTCATATATGCAGCAGAATTTTAAAAAGCTGCCCCATGTGTCATTAAGAGCATTGCATTGGCATAGTTGGTTTTCCAGTTTCAAGGCCGTAAATGCAAAACATTTAAGGTATCTTGACCTCTCCGGTTGTAGCGTCGATGCTAGATTGCTACATTCGATATGTCTATTGTATAACCTGCAAACGTTGAGGCTGAATGGTTGCCGTGGTCTACTACAGTTGCCAGAAGACATGGCGACGAGTCTGAGAAAGCTCATACATATTTATCTTTTTGAATGTCCTAAGCTGGAGCGGATGCCTCCAAATATAGGTCAGTTGAACAATCTTCGCACACTAACAACATTTGTTGTGAATGCTAGAGACGGTTGTGGTATTGAGGAGCTCAAAGACTTGCAAGAACCTTAGCAACAGGTTGGAACTGTACAACTTGAGAAAAATAAAGAGTGTAAATCATGCAAAAGAAGCCAATCTCCAGCAGAAGATAAATCTGAGTGAGTTGTTGTTCTGTTGGGGCCTTACAAAATATGACAAGCCCGAAAATGAGGCATGTGATGAGGAAGAAGTGTTCCAGCATCTAAAACCTCATAGAAAGATCCAAATTTTGGAGTTATACGGATATGGTGGCATGGAAATACCACAATGGATGAGTGATCCTTGGATGTTTCAGTGCTTAAGAAAACTCATCATTTCCAACTGCACAAGGTGTAAGAATATACGTGTAGTAGGGTTCTCGCCCTCACTGGAGTACTTGGCCTTAGTCAACATGGATAAACTAAAGACATTATGTGATAACCTTTGCATAGAAAGTGGAGGACGCAGTACCCCTCTAAATTTTTTCCCGAAGTTGAAGGAGATGGTCTTGGAAGAGTTATGTAGTCTAGAGGGGATGGGTAGAAAACAGTGCGGGAGTGGCTATTGATAGCTTAGTAACATTTCCAGTGCTTGAGCAGCTGGAAATCACCAGATGCCCTAAGCTTGCAAGTATTCCACTGAGCCCCATTCTCAAAGTCCTGAGGGTTTCAAATACTCGTGCAATCAGCTCAATCCTGGAGGGGAAGGCTTCATTATCCAAGGAGACCCTTCCGCTATCGCAGATGGAGTGTTTTCCGATGTTGCCTACATCCCTTGAAATTTTGTGGATTCAAGGTTTCCAATGTTTAGTGGCACTGCCTTCGAACCTCGGAGATCTGGCAAAGCTGAGGGACCTACTGGTGCATAACTGCACTGGCCTGAAAGCGTTGCCTGATGGGATGGGTGGCCTCACTTCTCTTCAGATTTTGACGATCAGTGATTCTCTAGCGATAGTGGATTTCCCGGATGGTCTCCTTCGGCGATTGCCGGCCCTTAACGAGCTAAGCATATGGAACTGCCCCGAGTTGGAAAGACGATGCAGAGAAGGTGGGGAGTATTTCCACCACGTGGTCCCTATCCCAGTTAAGTCAAAATTCAGAACCGGAGCTCCAGAAGCAAAAGCAGAATCCACAATTACAGCACCAGAAGCAGAAACCAGCGGAAAGAAGTCTCTAAGAAGGCTCCTCCCCTCCTGTGCTCAATCGAAGTCTGACTCTGAGTAGGAGGCGTGTATGCGACAAGGGGAGAAGGAGGGGAAGAATTGAGAATATAACTGAGGTGCTATTTTGGTGGCTGATGACTGAGGTGTGTATGATACAATTCAGAGAAAATTCAGAATATATTGGTCCCTGTCCCAGTTAAAGACATTCGAAATCTAATAGTGCTGGAAAAGTTGAAATCCGTCAAAGCAATCTGTATGTTGCCAGCATGACCGAAACAGAGGCAAATCTGATCCCAGCCGTCTAATAGTGCAAATCCATAGAACAGCATGAATGACCAAGGGTTTCAGGTAAATTTTATGGAGACAAAACTCAACCCTGTACTCCTTGCATATACCACCACTCCCACGATCTATTATGCTTGATTATTATTTTTTGAACATAAGCGAAATCCCAATTTTTATTAGCATTTGGCCAAACAAAAAAAATATCTCCAGATCTATTATGCTTGATTACTTATCTGCTATTTTCCTTCAGCAGGACAACCAGAAATATGGTGCCAGCGGTGACCGCTCGTTCTTCTTGATATCAGGTTACATCAACCCAACCTACGACCAAAGTCGGCCATGAAAAATCTTTTATTACATCCCTCAGTTCTCTCACCAATGCCCTTCAGTGAATATATTCCCTCTAACGCTCAAGGTGATTGGTCCAGCTGGAAGGTGCGCTCCATCTCTGCTTAATTTTACCCTGGACTGTGTTCAATTCAACTCGGCACAGTACTTAATCTAGCTAAACCTCTGTTGTGCGTCATAAGTAAATACCAAGATTGCTTTGATAACACCACGTAATCTAAAACGATGACAAAATGCTTTTATTATCGTGATTTGCTTCTCCTTTCTCTGTAATCGTCAAGGAAATTGCTTATCAGACTCGATACAGATTTCTTGTGTGTCAGGAATCAAGTGTCGGATGACATCAGCTGTAAAACCGTTTCGTTCTTAAGCGAAAAAGAGCAAGCGCATCCTAACTAACTGATGGATGTGCTCTTGTGCACTTTGGTATACTATAAAAATTAATATCTTGCTTTGAACTACAGTCAGAATTCAGATACCACTCTGTGATGGCAGCGTCAGGAAAATCCAAGCTGTTAAGAAAATCCCTATGAATGTGTGCCCTGGTAAATCTCCTTACAAATTGGATGGATGATATGCTGACAATATCCAGGTAAAATGTAACGCTAATGTGATCGATCAATGTACCTGCAGGCTGGAATCTCAGAAAGCATCCACAAAATGATGGAAGCAATGCCCATCAAGCAAAGTCAGAACTGCGTCACCACGGCATGTGACGAGTGTTGTCTGAAACTGAAAGTAGATGTAATGATCAGAATTAGATCATGCTGTGACCGTCGTCACTTTCCCTAGAGATTTTCTCTAGATGTGTGCGTCAGTGCAGGCAGATATATGTCTTGTTCCATTTTCTCTACATGTACATGTCAGTAGGAAATTATTTTTTTTTGCCTACAAATTTGTAAATTGGACACCTTTTCTCTGAAGCCCATTTCCGTGTGCACGGGACACTGAAGTGGTAGTCTGACATGCTCTAGTGAGAGCGTTTGTGTGATTTGGAGATGTGTAAACCTTGTCAAGTGTTTCGTCAGCTAAGGAAATAGCAATGTCTGTCTGAATTCCCCTGTCTCCTCTGTTCCCAGTCCCCTTTCTTCTTCCTAATCACACACAGCATGCAGCCCATGTCCTCACGGGGAATACTTATACATTTGAAACTATCGTATACTGGAGCTTCGTGGCAAAACTGCAACGTGGAAGCAAGAATTGAAAATGGTCTTCGCAATTTAATTTGTTCTGATAACAGTTCGTCTTCAGATCTTGTTATGAACATTATGAAGCATAATGGCTGATCTAGTACCTGGCGATTGGTGCGTTGAAAATCAAGCTCCATCATAATTCAGATACACTTTCTTGGCCTTCTAAGTTTAATTTTTCTTCCTCTTTGTCTCAAGTTGTTTATTCGGGTTGACATGTTTGCATTCCAGGATCTCAACGAATTGTACATAATTTTTTTTTTTGAAATGGAGGAGTACCCCCGGCCTCTGCATCTAGACGATGCATGCAGCCACTTTATTAATAATTCACATAAGACTTTACAAAGTCATACAACAGTAAGTCGAATCCACCGTCTAGGCAACAAAAATGTCGCTACTCCTATCTAAATGATGAAGGGATGTTGATAGTCTGGGCCTAATACCAAATAGACCTCGCAGCCATACCTAACATCTAAGACCTGAGGTCCCGACCAGGATGCCTGCCGGGTATGAGGCCGCCGCAGCCATCTGCCACCAATCCATCTTCAGATTTGTACTGCTGCATGAACCTTGCCCGGTCTAGCTGCCGCCGACGCCACCACGACACCAGACAGCGTCGAGCTCCTGCGCGAATCCATCATCGCACATCAGACGCCTAATCTCCAGAGCGCCGTGCCATCGAGATCCGACACCATCAATGTGTGTGATGAAGCACCGCTCCTCCTCTTGTCACCTCCAGCCATCACTTGCTTCAAAACGATGCCCACATGAGGGAAAGCGCTACTAAGAACGCCATTATCGTCCGATCCGGAGACCCAGATCTAGGGTTTTCCCCGGAGCAGCCCGAGCCTGATGAAGCAAACTGCAACGACGATGCCTCGACAAGGGAACGACATCAAAGACGCCGCCATCGTCCGCCATGACCGTAGTCGGCGCGATTTTCATCGGCAATTGCTCCACCAGACGTGCGCCGCCAGATTCGCTGATCCCTTCAACCGGAGTAAGCTCCAAAATGATGCCCTGAAGAGGGGTTACGACACAAAAGCACCGCCATCGCTCAATCCCAAAGAGATCTAGGGTTTCCCCCGTAGTTTCCTGTGCTGTCAAGGACCAGACAAAGGAAGAATCTCTGCGGATCCACCCAGTTGCCGACGAGCCGCACCCACCACCGCGTCGACGGCAATCCAGTGACCAAGGTCCACTGGACCTAGATCCGGCCATGCCGCCGCGAACCCATCTGGTCATGCCGCCGCCGTCCTTGGCGACCGCGACGCACCAGACCATGAAGCCGCCTGCCGCGGGGGAAGAGAACCGCCGAAGCACCGCCGCCACCCGCCGTGGCGTCCGACCCGACGCCACCTCTCCGGCCCGGGTGCGCCGGCCCGCGCCAGCCCCACGAGCAGGAGGACTACGAGTCCCCGCCGCCACCGGCAACGGCAAGGCTTCGCCTGGCCGTGCCCTTGGGCGGCGGCGAGGGAGGAGGAGGAGATGTGGAGACCGGCGGCGATGGGATTTGGGAGCCACCCGGCCATCACGCGGGACGCGGGGGCGAGTTATCCAGAAGCATCAACTACATGACTGAAACGAATACAACCCTTTAACGGTGGCGGCATGGGCGCTCGCTCGCGCAGTCCACGTGTGCTGCAGGAGGTATTCGTGATGTACTGTGTCGATTTTGTCGCGCACTCCTTCCTTCCCCTCGAGGGCAGTAGCACACCCATGTCTCCACGGCTCCTCCTTTTCCCCTTTCGCACCCCGCTCCTCATCCTTTCCTCGTCACCACGGCAAACCACCTCCCATGGCGGCGATCGGGAGATCGGGACTAGGCAGGCGCAACGGCTGCGGGCGGAAGCAACAGGGGTTGAAGGAGGCGCGGGGAGGGGCGGATGTGGGCGGGGTCAGCGGTTGAGGACGAGCGCCAGACAGGCAGAGGGAGCACCTTGGTCGAGGGAAAGCGAGGCTCGCCGGCTGGGCAACAAGCGCTGGATAGGCAGAGGAGGCGATGAGAAGGGGATGACATGGGGGCTCGGCTCACCTCCCACATCCTATCTATTTGGACGCGCCCAACCTCTGCCACAAATCTCTCTCTCTCTCTTGTTTGGGGACAAGGGTTGCCGTCAGTTCATGCCGCCGTCCTCGTGCCTCGGTGTGTGGCGCCGGGCCTCCCCACGCCGGCCAACACTCCTCCACCAATCCCTACACCTGAGATCCGCCGCCGCCACCACCGGCTCCTCGTTGTAGTGCCAGCAGCGGCACACCACGACTGCGGCAACTCTCGAGAAGGGCGAGGCGGCGGATGTGGTCGGGGCAGTGGCGGGGTTCACTATCATGATGAAGTTCGGTGGGTCTTCGCTGGCGTCGGCCGCTCGGATCTGCGTGGTGGCCGACCTGATCCTCAGCTTCCTCGAGGAGAGGCCCATCGTCGTCCTCTCCGCCATGGGAAAGGCCACCAACAACCTCCTCCTGGTACTACTATTACCATTTCCGCTCCGTGGGAAATTTGTAATTTTTTTGGTATCTCCATTCCGTGCTAAGTTCGCTTGGGTGTGGACTGTGTAGGCTGGGGAGAAGGCGGTGAGCTGTGGCGCCCCGAAGGCATCCGATATTGATGAGCTCGCTGTCATCGAGGAGCTTCATCTGACGTGTGTGCTACTTCAATAAATTTGTCATACCTTGTTGCTCGAATGCTGGTTTGGAGTGTGCAAATCTTGATTCCTGAACCATTCGTTGGTGTGTCTGCTCAGGACCATTAATGAGCTGACATTGAACAGCTCTATTGTTTCAGGTATGCCACTGTTGCTTTTCTGTTGTTAGTTCAAAGTCTATTTCTTCTGCAAAAAATATCCCCCAGTAGAGATCCACCCAATGTCCTGCTGAACTGATAAGCAATTGCAGTTCATCAGCAATTGCATAAAGTAACTGAATCTTTCTGTTGAATGTGCCTGTTATGTGTATTATTAGATTAAACTAGACTTTTTATTTGGCTTGGCCTGCAACTAATTTTCTCCTTCAGTGTTCCTTTTCCTGTTTGTGTTCTTGCACACAATCTCTATGTACATCTTCATGTTTATCTGATTATCCCCTTGACCTACAGCACGCCGCTACCTTCCTCCGACGCGTCAGCATCGTCTCCGGCGCCGACGCCATCATCACCAAGAACTACGATCTCGTCATCGTCACCGCCGGGGCTAGGCAGATCCATGGTGAGAACAGGCTCAACCTGCTGCACACGAACATTCCCCTATATCTCAAGATCGTGTCGTCTGTGGCCGAGCACTCCCCGGAGGCGCTGCTTCTCGTAGTCTCCAACCCCGCCGACGTGCTCACCTACATCACCTGGAGGATCTCCAGCTTCCCGGCCAGCCGCGTCATCGTCTGCGGCACCAACCTCGACTCCTACCGCTTCAGGTTCCTCATCGCCAAGCACCTCGACGTCAACCCGCAGGACGTGCAGGTAAATAACTCACTGAATACTGAATCCATGTGCATGTACCTTACTTTGTTCATATGTTTAATTAACTATGGGATGGCTGGGTATGTGCGGTAGTTGGAAATTATTGTGACATTTGACCCTAGGTAACAACTTTACTAAACTTGGGTTCAGATCAGTATCGGTTGATGTTTGATTTCTAGAATTACTAACCATGAATTTTTTTGACGTGGAATCTTTAGTATTGTTCTTTCGCCGAACAAGCCAGACTTTCTTGGTTTGTTTGGTGGGAGGATAATTACTCCGAGATCATGTATTTGGTGATCGATAGCTACTCTGTTCATATTGACATTTGAAACTAAATAACAGATTTACTAAATAGAGCCTCTGTTCAGCATGGGTAATCACTGTATCTACAAAAGTAAACAAAAGAACCGTATGGCAACATTTGCCATCAGTTTACTTAAGATAGCACTGAATTGATTTACAGGTAACCACTAGTAGAAAACAGGGCATTGGTCCAGCCCATTAGCCCCGGTTCAATCTAGAACCAGGACCAATGGGGGTACTGGACCCGGTTCGTTAGCCCAGGGGGCCGGCCGGGCCACGTGGGCCATTGGTCCCGGTTCGTCTGGACCTATTGGTCCCGGTTGGAGCTAAAAACCGGGACCAATGGCTCTTGCTCCTGGCCCACCACTATTGGTCCCGGTTGGTTTTATGAATCGGGACCAAAGGCACCCCTTTAGCCCCGGTTTGTAGCACCAACCGGGACCAGTGAGTTGCCTATATAAACCCCCTCACTCAAGAGCAGAGCTCACTGCTCTGTTTTTTTTTTCTGGCCGAGGGGGAGAGGGGTTAGTGGTGCTCTAGCTCACCTCCTATGCACACAACGTGTTCGGTGGAATGCCCGAGCCACACTAGTTAAGCTTTTCTCCTCTCGAAGCTCTATTTTCTCCGAGATTTGTCTAGGTTTAGCGGTCCGTCACGTCCCGTCCCCGTCTTCGCCGCCGGCACCACCGTGGTGAGCCTCTTGTTATGTCCATGCTTTTCTTACTTTTATTATTGCTTTAGATAGATATTTGTCTAATTTTCTTACGTTTATTATTGCTTGTTATTATATAGTGCGATGGTTTTGATATCCGCCCACGTGGGCCCTCGTCCGGTCTACGATTCGGATGTGGTATATTATCTTTAATTTATAACTATTTGTTTTAGTGCTTATGATAGTTATGCCGACCAACCTGACATGCATAGATGTTTTATTATGTCTAGGAGGTAGTTGAACCGGAAATTCCAACCGACCCTCTTGTGGAGAGGTTAAATTTAGTTGAAGAGGAAAACATTTCGTTAAAGAAAAAATTGGAAAAAATGGAGGAGGAGAAGATGGAATTGGAGTTCCATGTTGAGGAAGTTATCGATGATCACAAGATCAAGATGGACCCTATTGTCGAGAGGTTAAATTTAGTTGAAGAAGAAAACAAATTCTTGAAGGAAAAAATAAAAAAAATTGTGGACGAGAAGATGATATTGGAGTTGCATGTTGCGGATGTCGTCGATGATCACAAGATCAAGATGGATGCAATGCGGTTGAAGATTAAAAAGATTAGAAAATATGCCATTCATACCGAGGCTTGGTATCATTATGCCGTTGGATCAATTGTTACCTTGGTTGCGATTATGATAGCATTTGTTTTCGCGTTGAAATGTTTTACATAGTTTCGATGTGTATGGAGAGCTATATGTTGTTAGATGAGAACTATATATGTATGTACTTTGGTTTTTATGTGATGATGAACTTTTATCCATTTGGTCACTTAATTATCTATTTATGATGTTCTGTAATGGTTTTTGACACACTTAATTATATATAAATGCACGCAGATGAACCGGCAATGGATGTACGGTGACAAACACACCTCTGAGTACATTAAGGGCGTGCGTGAGTTTCTAAATGCGGCTGAGGCAAACAAGCAGAATGGTTTTATGTGTTATCCATGCACTAAATGTGTGAATACGATGTCTTACTCTAACCGGAAAATCCTTCACTCCCACCTGCTTTACAAGGGTTTCATGCCACACTATAATGTTTGGACGAGGCACGGAGAAATAGGGGTTATGATGGAAGACGGCGAAGAAGAAGAGTACAATGACAACTATGTGCCCCCTGAATACTGTGATGCTGCAATGGGGGGAGCTGGTGAAGATCAAGAGGAACCAGACGATGTGCCCAATGATGCTGCAACGGGTGAAGCTGCTGAAGATCAAGAGGAACCAAATGATGATCTTCGCCGGGTCATTGTCGATGCAAGGACATAATGCGAAAGTCAAAAGGAGAAGCTGAAGTTCGATCGCATGTTAGAGGATCACAAAAAAGGGTTGTACCCCAATTGCGAAGATGGCAACACAAAGCTCGGTACCGTACTGGAATTGCTGCAGTGGAAGGCAGAGAATGCTGTGGCTGACAAAGGATTTGAGAAGCTACTGAAAATATTGAAGAAGAAGCTTCCGAAGGATAACGAATTGCCCGACAGTACATACGCAGCAAAGAAGGTCGTATGCCCTCTAGGATTGGAGGTGCAGAAGATACATGCATGCCCTAATGACTGCATCCTCTACCGCGGTGCATACAACGATCTGAACGCATGCCCGGTATGTGGTGCGTTGCGGTATAAGATCAGACGAGATGACCCTGGTGATGTTGATGGCGAGCCCGCCAGGAAGAGGGTTCCTGCGAAGGTGATGTGGTATGCTCCTATATATAATACCACGGTTGAAACGTTTGTTTAGAAACAGAGAGCATGCCAAGTTGATGCGATGGCACAGTGAGGACCGTAAGAAAGACGGGAAGTTGAGAGCACCCGCTGACGGGTCGCAATGGAGAAAAATCGAGAGAAAGTACTGGGAGGAGTTTGCAAAGGACGCAAGGAACGTATGGTTTGCTCTAAGCGCGGATGGCATTAATCCTTTCGGGGAGCAGAGCAGCAATCACAGCACCTGGCCCGTGACTCTATGTATGTATAACCTTCCTCCTTGGATGTGCATGAAGCGGAAGTTCATTATGATGCCAGTTCTCATCCAAGGCCCTAAGCAACCCGGCAACGACATTGATGTGTACCTAAGGCCATTAGTTGAAGAACTTTTACAGCTGTGGAATGGAAACGGTGTACGTGCGTGGGATGAGCACAAACAGGAGGAATTTGACCTAAAGGCGTTGCTGTTCGTGACCATCAACGATTGGCCCGCTCTCAGTAACCTTTCAGGACAGACAAACAAAGGATACCACGCATGCACGCACTGTTTAGATGACACTGGAAGTATATACCTGGACAAGTGCAGGAAGAATGTGTACCTGGGCCATCGTCGATTTCTTCCGACCAACCATCAATGTCGAAAGAAAGGCAAGCATTTCAAAGGCGAGGCAGATCACCGGAAGAAGCCCGCCATGCGTACCGGTGATCACGTACTTGCTATGGTAAATGATTTACACATAATCTTTGGAAAGGGCCTCGGCGCACTAGCTGTTCCGAATGACGATGAGGGACACGCACCCATGTGGAAGAAGAAATCTATATTTTGGGACCTACCCTACTGGAAAGACCTAGAGGTCCGCTCTTCAATCGACGTGATGCACGCGACGAAGAACCTTTGTGTGAACCTGCTAGGCTTCTTGGGCGTGTATGGAAAGACAAAAGATACAGCTGAGGCACGGGAGGACCTGCAACGTTTGCACGAAAAAGACGGCATCCCTCCGAAGCAGTATGAAGGTCCTGCCAGCTATGCTCTTACGAAAGAAGAGAAAGAAATCTTCTTTGAATGCCTTCTCAGTATGAAGGTCCCGACTGGCTTCTCGTCGAATATAAAGGGAATAATAAATATGGCAGAGAAAAAGTTCCAGAACCTAAAGTCTCATGACTGCCATGTGATTATGACGCAACTGCTTCCGGTTGCATTGAGGGGGCTTCTACCGGAAAACGTCCGATTAGCCATTGTGAAACTATGTGCATTCCTCAATGCAATCTCTCAGAAGGTGATCGATCCAGAAATCGTACCAAGGCTAAGGAGTGATGTGGCGCAATGTCTTGTCAGTTTCGAGCTTGTGTTCCCACCATCCTTCTTCAATATCATGACACACGTCCTAGTTCATCTAGTCGACGAGATTGTCATTCTGGGGCCCGTATTTCTACACAATATGTTCCCCTTTGAGAGGTTCATGGGAGACTTAAGAAATATGTCCGTAACCGCGCCAGACCAGAAGGAAGCATCTCCATGGGCCATCAAACAGAGGATGTCATCGGGTTTTGTGTTGACTTCATTCCTGGCCTTAATAAGATAGGTCTCCCTAAATCGCGGTACGAGGGCAGACTGACTGGAAAAGGCACGCTTGGAAGGGACTCAATAATATGCAGGGACGGTTATTCTTGGTCTCAAGCACACTACACAGTTCTACAGAACTCTACATTGGTGACCCCGTATGTCGATGAACACAAGAACAGTCTGCGCTCCAAACACCCGGAGCAGTGCGACGACTGGATTACACGTGAACACATCAGGACTTTCAGCAGTTGGTTGGAAACACGTCTCAGAGGTGACAACACTGTTTGTGATGAGTTGTACTTGTTGTCCAGGGGACCATCTTCGACTGTATTGATTTACAAAGGATACGAGATAAATGGGAATACAATTTACACGATTGTCCAAGATCAAAAGAGCACCAACCAAAACAGCGGTGTCCGCTTTGATGCAACAACCGAGAGGGGAAAGGACACATATTATGGTTACATAGTGGACATATGGGAACTTGACTACGGACATGATTTTAAGGTCCCTTTGTTTAAGTGTAAATGGGTCAATCTGTCAGGAGGCGGGGTACAGGTAGACCCACAGTACGGAATGACAACAGTGGATCTGAAAAATCTTGGATACACTGACGAACCGTTCGTCCTAGCCAATGATGTGGCACAGGTTATCTATGTGAAGGACATGTCTACCAGACCGAGAAAAAGAAAAGATAAGGAAGCGAATACATCATACGATGAGCCAAAGCGCCACATAGTTCTTTCAGGAAAAAGGGACATCCTGGGAGTGGAGGGCAAGACAGACATGTCTGAAGATTATGAAAAGTTTCATGAAATTCCTCCCTTCAAAGTCAAGGCTGACCCAAGCATCCTGATAAACGATGAAGATTATCCATGGTTACGGCGCAATAATCAAATGACACAAGCGAAGAAAAAGTGAAGAGTTTTTTCCGCAACTATTATGATGATACCATGCCAACTTTGTAACAAACGAGTATGATACCATTGTCAGTTTGTACTATTCAAATTTGCACTAACAGAAAGTTTGTAATTGGATTTACCAGAAAGAATTAAAAAATAAAACAAAAAACAAAAGAAAATAAATAATGCAGAAAACAAAAAAAACTTGCAAAAAAATAAAAAATAGCAACAATAAGTATTTCATTGTAAGTAGAAACAAAATAAAATAAATAAAGCAACAAAGAAAACAAATAATTTCAAATTTAAACTATTCAAATTTGAATACTACTTGCACTAACAGAAAGTTTGTAATTGGTTTTACCAGAAAGAATTAAAAAATAAAGCAAAAAACAAAAGAAAATAAATAATGCAGAAAACAAAACAAAAAAACTTGAAAAAAAATAGCAACAATAAGTATTTTTTTGTAAGTAGAAACAAAATCAAATAAATAAAGCAACAAAGAAAACAAATAAATAAAAATAGCAACAGTAAGTATTTTGTTGAAAGTAGAAACAAAACTAAAAAATAAAGCAACAAAGAAAAAAAATAAAAAATATGCCACCTGCTGGGCCCACACGGCCTGAATACGACTAGAAACCCAACTATGGGCCAGGATTCAGGCCCGTAGAGAGCCCAGCAAGCCCACAGGCAAAGCAGTGTCAGTTTAGGCCCTTAGGCCTGCAGTTCAGAGGAGTTCGAGAGGAGAGAGGCAGCGGGGCTTATAAACTGGTGCTGCTCTCTCTCAACTAGCGAGGTGGGACTAAACTTCCCACCGCACCGTGGCAAGGCCTTTAGTCCCGGTTGGTGGCAGCAACCGGGACTAAAGGGTGGCATTAGTCCCGGTTGGTGGCACCAACCGGGACTAATACCCCCCTTTAGTCCCGGTTGGTGGCAGCAACCGGGACTAAAGGGTGGCATTAGTCCCGGTTGGTGGCACCAACCGGGACTAATGCCCCTCCTATATAACCAACACTTGCGAAAATTTGGGCAGTTTCCTCCTTTCCTCGCCCCCGACGCCTCCCTCTTCTTCCCCGTCGCCCCGTCGCCGTCGCCGTCGCCCCCGTCGCCCCCGACGCCGCCTCGTCGCCGTCGCCCCGCCCCGCCCCGCGACGTCGCCGCGCCCCGGCCGGCCCGTCGCCGTCGCGCCGCGCGCCCCGCCCCGCCGCCGTCGCGCCACGCGCCCCGCCCTGCCGCCGCGCCCCGTCGCCGCCTCGTCGCCGCCCCGCCCCGCCGCCGCCGCGCCCCAACGCCGCCTCGTCGCCGCCCCGCCGCGCGATGTGAGGGGCTACCTTTTTTTTATGTTTATTAATATATATTGCTGTATATATATATATATATAGTTGCTGTGTATATATGTGTATATTTTTTTTTATGTTTATATAAATTGCAGTATATATAGTTGCTGTATTTATATGTATGTGTATATATTTTTTTTTCTTAGGAATTTGCTAAATATATATGTTAAATATATATGTATGCATGTGTATATAAATATATTTTTTCTTAGGAAGTTGCTGTATATATATATGTGATGTGTGTATGTGATGTATATATATGTGTATGTGGCTATATAGTTTTTAGAAAAAGAAGGATAGGAAAGAAGAAAATAAGAAAGAGGAAAGAAAGAAGAAGAGGAGAGGAAGAAGAGGAGAAATAAATAAGAAGAAGAAAATAAGAAAGAGGAAAGAAAGAAGAAGAGGAGAGGAAGAAGAGGAGAAATAAATAAGAAGAAGAAGAAAAAAAAGAGGAGAAGAAGAAAGGAATAGAGGAGAAGAAGAGAAATTTTCTCTTCTTCTCCTCTATTCCTTTCTTCTTCTCCTTTTTTTTCTTTTTTTTTCTTCGATCTTCTCCTCTAACGGTTCCTTTTTTCTTCTTCTTCCTCTTTTTTTATCGGATATGTCTATGTCGATATACACCCTCCCCGATAACTTCGACATTAGGGGGGGCCGGGGTCGAGGGTCGTCGAGGGACCGAGAGGCCGAAAGTCGTCGAGGGGTCGAGAGGTTGCCTAGCAGTCGGGGGTCTAGGGTTGTGGATCGCCGAGCAGTCGGGGGTCAAAGTATTGAAGAATTCCATGACTTCATCATTTGCCAGAAGTAACCGGGGCATTTTGGTACAAAGTTATGCAAAGTTATTCTGGAACGGAGTTCCTGATAGGATAATCCGTCTTTTGTTACGAATTATCCTATCTGGGACTCCGTTCCAAAATAACTTTGGAGAGCTTCGTACCATCATGCTACTGTTACTTTCGCCTAATGATGAAGTATTGGTTTTGTTGAATCCTTTGACACTCGACAAAATGTGACATGAGGGGGTCTAGGGTTGTGGATCGCCGAGCAGTCGGGGGTCGAGGGGTCGAGAGAGGTTGCCTAGCTAGCTAGTGTCAAAGTATTGAAAAATTCCATGACTTCATCATTTGCCAGAAGTAACCGGGGCATGTTGGTACGAAGTTATGCAAAGATGTTTTGGAACGGAGTTCCTGATAGGATAATCCGTCTTTTGTTACGGATTATCTTATCTGGGACTCCGTTCCAAAACAACTTTGGAGAGCTTCGTACCATCATTCTACTGTTACTTTCGCCTAATGATGAAGTATTGGTTTGTTGAATCCTTTGACACTAGACAAAATGTGACATGAGGGTGTCTAGGGTTGTGGATCGCCGAGAAGTCGGGGGGGGGGGGTCGAGGGGTTGCCTAGCTAGTGTCAAAGTATTGAAAAATTCCATGACTTCATCATTTGCCAAAAGTAACCGGGGCATTTTGGTACAAAGTTATGCAAAGTTGTTCTGGAACGAAGTCCCTGATAGGATAATCCGTCTTTTGTTACGAATTATCTTATCCGGGGACTCCGTTCCAAAACAACTTTGGAGAGCTTCGTACCATCATGCTACTGTTACTTTCGCCTAATGATGAAGTATTGGTTTGTTGAATCCTTTGACACTAGACAAAATGTGACATGAGGGGGTCTAGGGTTGTGGATCGCCGATAAGTCGGGGGGGTCGAGAGGTTGCCTAGCTAGTGTCAAAGTATTGAAGAATTCCATGACTTCATCATTTGCCAGAAGTAACCGGGGCATGTTGGTACGAAGTTATGCAAAGATGTTCTGGAACGGAGTTCCTGATAGGATAATCCGTCTTTTGTTACGGATTATCTTATCTGGGACTTCGTTCCAAAACAACTTTGGAGAGCTTCGTACCATCATGCTACTGTTACTTTCGCCTAATGATGAAGTATTGGTTTTGTTGAATCCTTTGCCACTAGCTAGACAAAATGTGACATGAGGGGGTCTAGGGTTTGTGGATCGCCGAGCAGTCGAGGGTTGAAGCTAGTTCTACGTTTGCCATTAATATATCCATCTGTCATGTTTGAATAATAATTGGCATGTTGTAAATATTTGTAGAAACAATGGACGACAACACCCGAGACCTAGCACAAGAAGCGATGTTGATGGACATAATCGCACACGGACAAAATGTCGTCTTGTCGTATCTCAACGACACCGATGAGCAGGTCGAACAAGAGCTGCAGCTGGAAGATCTAGGCTATGATATTGATGAATTCGGTGACCCAATGCACATGGAAGAAGTAGACCGTGAGGACGGCTCCGGTGACCCAATGCCGGTGCAAGAAGGAGACCGTGATGCTGGCTCCGGTGACCGAACCGAGTCCGGCCAGGAGGTATATATGTTAGTTAAGCATGTGCTGACTAGTTAATTGATTCATTCATTAACTCTCGTCTTTGTTCCTTTTTCTAGCCCTCCGGATCGAGCAAATCTTCGGTAAAGAGACGAGGAGCGAAGAAAAAGTTGAGGCCGGATGAAAAGTTTGAGATCTCAGAAATCTCGCGCTCCGGCGAGCCGATTGCACCCATCCGGACAAAGAACGCATTTGTTAATCAGTGCGGGGTTCTGGTTAGGGACAAGATCCCGATCAGCATCCATCAATGGTTAAAGCCGGCTGCAGACGACGCTCAGGTGACTTATGTCACTGATATGCAGAAAGAAGATATTTGGACTGAGCTGAAGTCAAATTTTGTCCTACCGCGAGAGGTTGATCCGGCGAACCCAGTTAAAGAGGAGTTAATCAAGTCTGCTGCACTTTCGAAGATGGCAGACCAATTCAGGGCATGGAAGAAAAAACCGAATACGTTTGTCAAAGATAAAAAGACTCCAGAATTCATGGGCATATATGAGAAGATCAAAGATGACTGGCCCGCATTTGTGGCCCATAAGAAGTCGGAAAAGAGTCTGAAGATGTCGGAGACAAACCGGATAAATGCTGCGAAGAAGAAGGATCAGCATCGCACGGGGTCGGGCGGCTACCTCGTAGCCCGGCCTAAGTGGGCCAAGGCTGAGAATGATCTGCTTCAGAAAGGGATCGAACCAGAGACAATGCACTGGCCAGAACGTTGCCGGACTTGGTTCTTCGGGGCTGGCGGAACCTTGGACCCTGTAACAGGGTGGTGCATTTGGACGGACAAGCAATTGGAAACACCACTCAGGAAGATGCGACAGTATATCAAAGCAGCGCATGAAGGGACGTTCATCCCCGACAGAGAGAACGACGAGCTGACAATGGCCCTCGGGAATCCTGAGCACCCTGGATGGACACGAGGCACGCCAGGCTCCCTTCCGTGGCGTGCTGGGTTTCCGGACGCAGGAGGCTACAAATGCCACGACAGAAGGAAGAAAATGGAGCAGACCGAAATCCAGGCGCTGCGGGCCAGAATACAAGCGATAGAGGAACGGGAAGCAAATCGGGAGAAAAGAATTGCCGAAGCTTCCCCCGAAGCTACCCCGCCATCTCAGCGGAGAAGCAGCGTGGCTTCCACCGAGCTGCTTCAGCCAGAGCCTGCCTTGACGGCTACTGCCAGGAATCCTGTGGATGCTATCACGCAGGCACAAAATTGCCACCTTATGGCACAGTGGATGAATCTGAAGGTCAAGGCGGCTGCTGGCTCTGTTTATCCTTCTGGACCCGACGACACTTTTCACTGCCGGCCGATTCCAGAAGGATATGCTAGGGTGATGGTCGACGAAATAACGGAGGGATTTGAGGAGCTCCAGCTTGACCACCCTACCGGTGAAGGGGAGACTCGGCTGGGTTCTTCACTGAAGACTCCATGCCTATGGTGGAAGGACCTAATCAACATTCTCAACTGGACGCCTCCGCCTCCTCCTCCTCCTCCGGCGAGTCAGGGCACTCTGCCTCCTCCACCGCCTCCTCCTCCGGCGAGTGACCATCAGGGCACTCCGGCTCCTTCTCCGGCGCGTGGCGGCACTCCGCCTCCTTCGCCGCCGGCGCGTGGCGGCACTCCGCCTCCTTCGCCGCCGGCGCGCCCGAGTAGCCAGCCTGCTCCTCCTTCTCCGCCTAATCAGCAAGGGCGGAAGAGACCTGCCGCCGCTCCGGCTGCTCCTGCTCCGACGCGTAAGCAAGTAAAAAAGACAGCCGCTTCGTCTGGTCCGGCGACGTCTACCAGTGCCAGAGGCGGGAGGCGATGCAGATTCGGTCCTTCTCTCACGCCTCTAGAGAAGTTACCGTACGAGAGGTCTGACGAGGAAAACACGAAGATCGCTCAAGGCCAAGTGAAGGACTTTTTTGAAGGGTTGAAAGCACAGAGACATCCACCTCCGGAGGAGAAGATAGATGCGGTGAAAGCAAAGCGCACTCTTGCTGCCCTGAAGCAACCAGCGCAAAGTAAGACGCAGGACAACTATGACCGCATGATCCAAAAGACATATCAAGCAGCGAAGCGGTCGGGAAGTACTAAAAGTGATCAGAGGTTAGAAGGGCGAGCTGGGAAACAAATTGCCCAGCTCGGCGAACAAGCGGACCAATCGTGCCCCCCGCTCAAGGTGTCTAGCGACATGGTCGCTAATGATCCGAGGATGGTGCCCAGTTATACCAATCTTGCAGATTACGTGTCCGACGATGTACACTATGATTTCATGGACGTGCAGATAGAAAGATACGAGTACAAAAAGCCTCTCGTCAAAAATGAAAGATCTCTATCAACGAATATGCGAAGATTGCATAATTGGTACATGAAAATCTGCAGAGAGTCTGGGGGGAGGAATAACTTGTATTTGAGAGTTAAACCGGAGCATGACCTCGTTGGAATTGACCTGTTGCCTGTTCCATTTGAGGAGTTCTATCAATTTTTCAATCAATTGGCCCTCGATAAAACAACGGTCACCTGCTACTGTCTGTAAGTAGTACTACTTCTGTCATTAAGTCTCTCTATATAGCTGATCTTCATTGCATGTATTTATAATTATCCTCACTATATTATGCAGATTGAAGATCGTCGAATTGAAGAAAAGACAAGTAGGTGATATTGGGTTTATTAACACATACCTCATAGATGCAACCGAGGTTAAATTGCGTCCCGACGACACCGAGACCAACTTGCTACGATCGTTGGTGGTAAATGAAAACAAAGATATAATACTCTTTCCTTACAACTTCAAGTGAGTGTTAATGTCTTGTGCATATTTGGTTTCCCTTATATATCAGTCAAGTTTATAGTGATGTAATTGATGATCTCATGCATTCGTGCGCAGCTTCCACTATATTCTCTTAGAGATTAAGCTTGAGAAGGGAGTAGTAACTGTCTTCGACTCTAAACGTAAAGATCCCGAGGAGTATGCGGACATGACTCAAATGCTAGCCAGGTAAGTTAAATCGATCAATATTATCCACCATGCATATATATCAGCAACTTCATTTCTGATATCAACTAATTGTTTCCTTTGTCTGGCAGGGCTTGGAAAAAATTCACCAAAAAAGCTCCGGGACTGCCGAAGAAGCTACAATTTAGATACCCGAAAGTAAGTACTAAGTAGCATGTTCCGCGAGCGCATCTCCTATATCTTGATTCAAGCGCTAGTTTCATCAATACCAATTTGGCATTCTTGCTTATCAGTTTGATTGACCTCTATTTCTTGTAAAGTGGTTGTGGCAGGAACCCGGGAATGATTATTGTGGATACTACATTTGCGAGTCCATCCGCCACACGACCTGTGAGCGGGGCTACACTGATGAACAATTTGAAGTGCGTAAGCAATCAATAATATTCACAAATTTATAGCATCATTTCATGTATTGACCCCCTACTTCAAATTAGATATTTCGGATGCGGGATGAACTCCTAACACCAGATCGTCTGCGAGCAATTCAAGAGGAATTGGCGGCATTCTTCCTTGAACACGTGATCGCTGAAGACGGAGAATACTATGTGGACCATGCATCCATGTGTTAGGAGATTATTTTTGTAAGAGATAACTATTGTATATATGTGCCCGGTAGTGTCGGATAGATATACGAGAACTTGTTGTTCGACCAATCTCTCGGAGAAGGAGAGGTGGTCGATATTACTTCTCTCTGTATGCATATATATATATATGTTGATTATACGAGATCTTCTGTTCCTTCGTTTGCTTAGTAGCTAGCAGCTAGCTAGCTAGCTAGCGTGACTCTAGTCCTCTCTATATACGTATGTGTAGTATGTAGCGTCGACCAAGCACGGACATAAGAAAGAACACTTCTCTCTATTAATTAGCTAGCTAACACAATATATGAAACACCTAAATTAACCCCCAAAACCTAAAACCCCCCCTCCCCTTTCAAAAAAAAAACAAAAATCACAGCCACAGAAATGCTGACGCGTGGATGCCTTTTGGTCCCGGTTGGTACCACCAACCGGGACTAAAGCCCCTCCTGCCTGGACTCGGTGCACAGGCCACGTGGACACCCTTTTGCCCCGGTTCTGGATTGAACCGGGACTAAAGGGTCAGAGCATTAGTACCGACCCTCTTGTCCCGGTTCCAGAACCGGGGCTAAAAGGCCCAAATGAACCGGGGCTAAAGACCCTTTATCTACTAGTGAACATTAAGTATATCAAAGATGACCTACAGGTGAAATCTACTTAAGAGCGCTACACACATTTTTTGTTGGAAATGATCCGTAACTGACAACATAACAAGAAAATAGCAATTTCTAATCTAATTCCTATAGATCAGAAATTACTATTTTTATGTTTTGTTTTGGGTGACCAAACCAAATACCATGTGGTATAGTGCTATTCTGTAAGTTCAATCTTGTTTTGAACACAACGCCGTGCCCTGTTCATCTCCCGTCCTGAGTTGCACCTTCTCCAAGGACAAGGCGACTGGGAAGTCAGGGGCTACATATCCGTGCTCTCCTTGATTTTCTCCAAAATCTGAGGTAATTTTGTTTACTAAATCCCATATGTGCTAAATTCTAATGCTTCTAAACATTTCTTGGGTCTTATGTGCCTATTAGCTTTTACTGGAAACCTTTGATTTGCTTGTGCTTTACCAGTGTGAAGTTCAGTGCTATGTCTGCCATTATGTGTTGTGTAATGGTATGGTGGTCAGGAGTCATGTATGATATAGTTATCATTTCTATGCTTAAAGCTGATCATTTTGTAGGAATATGCCTGGTTTTTTTTTCAAATGCAAGCCGCACTTAATATTTTCTCAAATGGATTTTCTTATCAAATAATTGTCTCTTACATGGATATAGTTTCTGTTAAACCCAAGAAATGAAAGGTGAATTATCCATGAATATGATCTGGTGTTAGTTGGAACATTTTGTGTTTCATGGTATCCTAAAATACGGTCTACTTTTTAGCGTTTATTCCCATTTACTTGTGTTCTTCCAAAATAATATTAGACTTCCTTCTGGTTGCTGAAATTTAAATGTTTGCCGTGGAATAGGAAATTTGAGTACAGTAGCCATTAGCCTGAAAATAATATAGTGAGCCATAGAAAAGATTGTTGCTCTAATTGACTGGTATTTATGGCGCTGATCTCTTTCTCTCGCACCTACAATTGTAAAAAAGCCCCTGCTGAATATCTTGAACGATCCTAGAACCTTCTCACTTACAGGTCTAGTGGATCATTGCGAACTTATTTCCAACATTGAAGCACAAATTACAAAAGCAAACGACGAATCCATAACAAAGAAAGATATCATGAAGAGAGTAAACAAATGGCTATCGGCCTGTGATGAAGAGACTTGGCTTGAGGAATATATGTTTATTTTCATGAAAATATGCTAGCACATGGTCCATCAGTTTAATATGATTTCCGCATTTTTATTCTCTATATTGGCATGCTTGTACTGAATATTCAATTTGGCTGCCAAGCTATGATTTAGGTAATGTCCTATTTAATGTTTGCATATGCCCTACTGCAGGATGATAACAAGTACAGGCGGGGGTGCCCATTTGAATCTCAAGCGTGTAGAGAAAGGCAGAAAGCAGGGGTACTTTGTTCAAAAGATTCCAAGTGAGTCTTCGTTTCTTAATTCGGACACTGCAGTGATTTCCGTATAATAATTTTTGAATAACTGTGCTCCATCATTCATAAGCGTAATATAATTCCTATTTTTTCAAAAAGATCCACTGTGATCTTCGTTTGTTCGCTTGGTCACTTAGTCGCTCATTCGATACGTAATATGATCAGAAGCTACATTTGTGTAGCTATGATTGACAACTTGATGGACAAGACATTTGCCTGGGAGGATGAAAGCAATACACCATTTCTATATGACGTAGTAAGTCACTGAGCTAGATCACCATGATTATCAACTACTCCCTCCGTTCCCAAATACTTGTCTTTTTAGACATTTCAAATGGATACAACATACGGATGTATGTAGACATATTTTAGAGTGTAGATTAACTCATTTTCCTTCGTATATAGCCACTTGTTGAAATCTCTAGAAAGACAAATATTTGGGAACGGAGGGACTAGATCTGATGCATTGAATTTCCATGCGAAGGTTCATATGGTTGCCATTTTGGAAGAGCAAAAACTTAGGAGAGTACAGAACGAGGAAGATAAGAGACGATACCGGGTATAAATTCCACATCCTCAAGCACTACACTCACAACAGAAGTCATCAGTCTTGTTCACTGACTTGACTCTTACCAGATGACCCGAAGAACCTGCACAATCTATTGCGTAAAGAGAATGAGATGACCTTTGGGTCCAAGTCTGTTCCGAAGAAGACAAGCAGTTTTAACAGGAGAACCAGTGGCCATAATCATGACTTCGATGCCCTGCCGGGTGTTGGCTGACAGTGCCACACCTGAGCTTTTGACACCACGCTCGTACTCTGGACGGTACAACAATCTTACTTCAGGGAGAACCGGAGGATGACGGCGGCCCCGCTCAACTTCTCGGTGGCTTCCATGAATGACAACATGTTATCCTTTGCCTCCATTAGCGGCTCGGAGCCTGGTTCTCCATTGCTTTTGCACTGAGTATGATATTGCCCAACATTTTGTCATCCTCTGGTTCTTTTGTCAACGTATTTTTCTGAATTTCTGCAAAAGAACATATTTTTCTGTTATTCAGTTATAAGACCACGGTGGGGTGGCGGGCTGCACCTATGCCCATGTTGTCACTGACAATCCACTTGGTCGTCGCTGACTGGGGAGTTGCCACATGGGAACTACGTGTTAGATTACCACTGCGTGTCGTATGATGCTCTACTTTTGAAACCTATCATCAGTTCCTTTTAAATTACTATTGTCTTTTGTTATCACTGATCTTAGTGTCCATATTATCGCTGTTAGTATCTACGTTGTCACTGTTTATACTGCTCGAGTGAGCAACTTGCACCTATGACTACTTTCATATTACTATCTTGTGCTCTTATGCAACACTAACAAAGCTTGTATCCAGAAGACTAACCCAAAGAATAAAAAAGACAGTGTAAGGGGCGCATCCAACCTAGTACCGTCCCAACTTTCTCTCAGGCGGCGCACCAAGGATGCGCCCCAACCACTAGTTGTACATATAACATAGTGCAATTCTAAAGCGTACAAATATGACTGGAGCGCCGAAACCAGTGCCGCGGGATATGTGCAGACATTTGGAATACTCGGTAGACTATAATGAGGCCACACAATTCATCCCAAGTCAGTCGGAGGCCGTTTGACATATATTTAGAAAATATAAGGAAGAAGGCTTTTCTAGCAAACTGAGCCCCAATAGGTTCACTTATACTAAATAAATGGGGATTGCATTATGGGTAGGGGTTTGGCTCGTGCAAATGTTGCGAATTAATTTGGGTAGCTCCCAAATATCACGATAAGGTTGTGTCCAATGATTCAGGGGTGAGTCTCTCAAGTCAATGTCGAAAGGGAGAGGGAGGTGTAACACATTCATCATTTAGCAAACTGACAAAACAAAATATGCAAATTAATTTTTCGAAGCTGATGGGACGCACATGATTAGGCAAAATATATTTAGGCTACTATTCCCGGAATTGTCTTTTTTAATGTATTTCGAATTTGGAGTCGAAATTCTTTAGGGGTTGTACACACTTATTTTGTGAATATTCACAAAAAAAAAATCCAACTTCTTTCAAACTTCAAATTTGAGTTTTCTGAAATTGGAGCATGCATGGTAACATCAAAGTCATGGGATCACTCGGCGTCTAGTAGCCTTGTTTTCTCCCCCGTTCGCCATCGTCCACACGACCACCACACAACACGCCTATGCAGTATCCGTGTGAGTAAATTGTTCGAAACCACCACATTTGTGGCTAGGATACTCCAAAACCACCGCTTTTGCCGAAAATCACAAAAAACCACCACTTCTGCGGCAAGTGGGTAACAAAATGCACTAATTCAGAACTGAGCCGCGTTAATAGCAAAACTGACGGGTGGAACCCATATGTCTGGGCTGATGTGGCGAAGACTAGTCCTAGCCAGTGTTTGACCTGCTGAGGTGGACGGGGGGCCCACATGTCAGCCACACACTCTTATCTCCTCTCTCCTCTCCTTCTTCCTCCCCACAGCTCGGGGAGACGGGGAGGTCTGGCTCTCGACCTCTCGACCAAATCGAGCTCCGACTGGCAGAGCGGGCAGGGGAGCAGGTGCGCTGGAGCTCGGCCTCGCCGGATGCGGCGCGGCGCGCTGGAGCTCGGCCTCGCCGGATCCGTGTAGTGTTGCTCTCCACCATTCACTCGTTTAGAAGGAGGAAACAATCTGCTTTCCTCCTCTTTTCCCAACCGCAGCATACCATAGCAGCCTTGACGAGCACGAGCTCCCCACAGCGGACGCGACGGCGCGAGCCGCAGTATCGCTCGCAGCTCTTTCACTAAATTGGATCTGATCGATTTTGGGTGTTGCTGAGGTATATGCTCTCCTCAATTCTTGCATGTGCATTCTTCTTCTTGAGCTGTTTCTCATTTGTCAGTGCTTAATCTCCCTTTCCCTTCTTTTATATGCTTCACTTTCTTCTTCCTCTTAAAGATCATGGCAGAATCATTTCTTCTCCCGCTGGTGCGCGGCGTGGCCAGCAAGGCCGGAGACACGCTCGTCCAGACTGTGATCCGCATGTGTGGCCTTGACGGCGACCGCGAAACGCTGGAGCGCCATCTGCGAGCCGTCCGGTGCAAGTTGGAGAGCGCAGAGGAAAGGAGCCAGACAAAAGGTGGTGACTACATCAAGAGTTGGATGGAGAAGCTCAAGGCCGTCGCCTACGAGGCTGACGACGTCCTCGACGACTTTCAGTACGAGGGGCTACGCCGTGAAGCCCAGATCGGCAAGTCCACTTCCCGCAAGGTACTCGGCTATGTCACATACCACAGCCCGCTGCTCTTCCGTTTCGCCATGAGCAGGAAGCTCAAGGGAGTCCTTGATAAGATCAGGGAGCTAGTTGAGGAGATGAACATGTTTGGCCTTGAGAATTCTGTCCATCCACAGGAGCCGCAACTTCCTTGGCCGCAGACGCACTCCAAACTCGACGAGTCTACTGACATCTTTGGAAGAGATGATGACAAGGAGAGGGTGGTGAAGTTGCTGCTAGACCAGCAGGATCAGCAGAAGGTGCAGGTGCTGCCCATATTTGGTATGGGAGGTCTTGGCAAGACGACACTTGCTAAGATGGTGTACAATGACCAAGAGGTCCAGCAGCATTTCCAGTTGAAGATATGGCACTGTGTGTCAGACAATTTTGATGTTATTGCTGTTGTGAAATCCATCATTGAATTGGCTACAAATGGAAGATGCGACCTGCCTAACAGCATCGAACTATTGCAGAAGAAACTTGACGAAGTCATTGGCCAGAAGAGGTTTTTTCTTGTTCTTGATGATGTATGGAATGAAGAAAAGAAGTTGTGGGAGGATGAACTGAAGCCACTTTTGTGTTCGGTTGGTGGACCAGGAAGTGTCATTGTGGTCACATATCGAAGCAAGCAAGTGGCCTCTATAATGTGCACTGTTAAGCCCCATGGTTCAGCTGGTCCGCGACGGGGTCATCGGGATGGACCTGCTTGAGGTGTTCCTCAAGAGGAGGATCCAGCCTCTTCAAGCTCGGGACCACCCGATGTGGATGTACTCGGGCGTCGATGACACGTCTCGGGTCCATCCGGAAGAAGCTGCCGCACTGACGGTGGTGTAGTGCATGAAGTGCATAACGGGGAACAAGGACAACCCCGTTATGCTGCAAGGTCGACACCGGCATCATTTCTGCTATTGCAAAGAGCCGGACCCACCGACGTCGTGCGTGCCGCGTGATCCTATTGCGATCAACTCGGCGTGACTCACGTGTCCTCTTGTTGTGTGCTAACAAGCCGGTGGATTGTGCCTCCTTACGTGCGTGAGTTAGCTCAAGGCAAGATCGATCCACCCATCTACGTGAGCATCGTGTACGGCATCAACCCGGCGTACTACAAGCACGGGTGGCTTGTGCTATGATGGAGCTTTCACGTGTGGTCGTCGGTACTGGGATGGAGCATCGCAGGCTCTGCGATGACATCATGCTGCTACAACGACCACGATGGGGCTGCCTTGTTATTGTAACTCCGGTGATATTGTGCGGCCGCCGGTGCTACAATGGAGCATCATCTTTGGCCATGTTATTTTGAGAAGACATGATTGCTTGATTAGTATGCTTGAAGTATTATCATTCTTATGTCAATATAGACTTTTGTCTTGAATCTTTCAAATCTGAACATTCATGCCACAATAAAGAAAATTACATTGAGAATTATGTTGGTTAGCATTCCACATCAAAAATTATGTTTTTATCATTTACCTACTTAAGGACGAGCAGGAATTAAGCTTGGGGATGCTTGATACGTCTTCAACGTATCTATAATTTTTTATTTTTCCATGCTATTATATATTCTATTTTGGATGTTTAATGGGCTTTATTATACACTTTTATATTATTTTTAGGACTAACATACTAACCCAAGGCCCAGTGCAAATTTCTGTTTTTTTTGCCTATTTCAGTGTTTTGCAGGAATATCAAACGGAGTCCAAACGGAATGAAACCTTCAGGAGAGTTATTTTTGGAAACAATATCAACGCGAAAGACTTGGAGTACACGCCAGGAAGCGAAGGAGGTGCCCACGAGGGCAGGGGGCGCCCCCCACCCTCGTGGGCCACCTGTTGACCTCCCGACGTGCCTCTTCAGCCTATATATACTCTCATACCCTGAAAACATCGAGGCAATAGACGAAACCCTAATTCCACCGCCGCAACCTTCTATTCCCATGAGATCCCTTCTTGGGGCCTAATCCGGAGCTCCGCCGTAGGGGGCATTGATCACGGAGGGCTTCTACATCAACACCATAGCCTCTCCGATGAGTCGTGAGTAGTTTACCACAGACCTTCGGGTCCATAATTATTAGCTAGATGACTTCTTCTCTCTGTTTGGATCTCAATACAAAGTTCTCCTCGATCTTCGAGGAGATCTATTCGATGTAATTTTTTTGCGGTGTGTTTGTCGAGATTCGATGAATTGTGGGTTTATGGTCAAGATTATCTTTGAAAAATATTGGATTCTTTTCTAAAATCTTGTATGTATGATTATAATATCCTTGCAAGCTCTTCGAATTATTGGTTTGGTTTGGCCTACTAGATCTATAGTTCTTGCAATGAGAGAAGTGCTTGGCTTTGGGTTTAATCTTGCGGTGTCCTTTCCCAGAGACAGCAGGGGCAGCAAGGCACGTATAGTATTGTTGCCATCGAGGATAAAAAGATGCGGTTTATATCATATTGCTTGAGTTTATTCCTCTACATCATGTCATCTTGCTTAAGGTGTTACTCTGTTCTTATGAACTTAATACTCTAGATGCATGCTGGATAGCGGTCGATGTGTGGAGTAATAGTAGTAGACGCTGAATCGTTTCGGTCTACTTATCACGGACGTGATGCCTATATACAATGCGCTTTTATATCAATTGCTCGACAGTAATTTGTTCACCCACCGTAGAATTCTGCTATCATGAGAGAAGCTATTAGTGAAACGTATGGCCCCCGGGTCTATTCCCATCATATTAATCTTACATCAACTATTTACTTTACTTTGCTTTATTTGCTTTCAATCTCTATACCAAAAATAACAAAATTATTATCTTATCATATCTATCAGATCTCACTCTCGTAAGTGACCGAGAAGGGATTGACAACCCCTTTTATCGCGTTGGCTGCGAGGTTCTTATTTGTTTGTGCAGGTGCGAGGGACTCGCACATGGTCTCCTACTAGATTGATACCTTGGTTCTCAAAAACTGAGGGAAATACTTACGCTACTGTGTTGCATCACCCTTTCCTCTTCGAGGGAATACAACGCAAGCTCGAGAAGTAGCACGACCCGTCAGCGGGTGCTCTCAACTTCCCGTCTTTCTTACGGTCATCTGCGTGCCATCACATCAACTTGGCATGATCTTTATTTCTGAACAGACGTTTCAACGATTGTATTATAGGAGCATACCACATCACCTTGGCAGGAACCCTCTTCCTGGGGCGCTCGGCGTCAACATCATCAGGGTCATCTCGTCTGATCTTATACTGCAATGCACCGCATACCGGGCATGCGTTCAAATCCTCGTACGCATCGCGGTAGATGATGCAGTCATTAGGTCATGCGGTAGGTGATAAACAAAGGAGATTAAGAGGATGTGATCGTCCTCATTCGGGAGCCGTTCCTCGAAACTTGTCCATCTCAAGAAGTGATTGAGTTGTCTGCTAGCATTCGTTGACGGAACATGCATAATCTAAAAAAAATAGTTATTACCTCTGTTTTTAAAACCAAGAGCTCTGGTACATGTTTTGTTTTTATTTCCGACCACGGGTTTTCAACCTTGCCAACAAAAGCCACGGTTCAAGAGTCTCCACCTTCTTTTAAAGCACCAACTATTAAGAGCATGATTGTCATTCTGAGTGTAATGTGCATTGTCCCAAAGTAGCATTGTCTTTTGCATGATTATGATATCGTTCATTCTGAAATCATTGTATCTAGTCATCACTTAAACCTTGGAGGTGCCCCTGCATTTATGTTTTGCTTCACTAAAGGGGGCAAGCGAGATATCACTTTATCATATTTGCACACCATGCTCATTACAAATCTATTTGATGTTTCAGTATCATATTGTAAAACTTTCAGTTCTTTGTGAATTTCTCATGAGGCAACTTAATTACTACAGATTCATTGTCTCAGTAAGCTTTTGTCATGTGATTATGAAAAAGTCCTATATGGTTAATAGCATGTCACCACATAAATTATTCTTGTTATCATTTACCTACTCGAGGACGAGCAGGAATTAAGCTTGGGGATGTTGATACGTCCAAAACGTATCTATAATTTCTGCTTGCTCCATGCCTCTTTTGGGTGATATTGCTATGATATTTATACACTTCCATACACTTTTGATCATATTTGGACTAACTTATTAACTCAGTGCACCCCAGTGCCAGTTTCTGTTTTCGGCTGTTTTTGTATTTCAGGTTTTCACGTTACGAGAACTGCCAGGAAAAATCCAGAAAAATTATATAAAAAATCAGCATTCCAGAACCTACCGTGCGCCCGAAGTACAGCCGGGGGGGGGGCCACCAGGGCTCCAGGCGCCCTGGCGGCGCGCCCCCCTGGGCCGCGCCGGGGGGTGCCTGGGCCCCCCGAGGCTCCGCTGATGCCCCCCTTTGGCATATATTTAACACCCGTCGCAGAAACCCTGATTCCGGACCCCTTTTCTCCAGACGCAATTCCGATCTCCGCCGCCATCGCGGTCAAGCTTCGGGGTACCAGAATTCCTGTGCCGACACCCTGCCGGGACGGGGAAGTGCCCCCGGATTCATCTCCATCGACGTTGCTTCCTCCCTCCATGATGCGGGAGTAGTTCCTCCTCGGGGCTGAGGTTCTTACCAGTAGCTATGTGGTCAATTCTCTCTCCCATGATGTGATCTTCGTTGTGATCATAGGCTATGTTAATCTAGGGTGATCCCATGATATTTCCCCTTCCTCTATGTATTGGATTGATGTACTCACTTGTCTTTATCTAGTATAATCCCCGAGACTAAGGTGACAGCGGTCTATTGGACATGGATTAGAAAAATATTTTCATGAGTGATTTCCTCTCTTGTGTGTTGATTGAAGATTGAGAGTCTCTTGGTGCTTGTCTTTGACTATCCTTTAGATATGTTGTGATGATTGTGGGACTCTCTTTGGATGGCCGCGGTGACCATTTGTGCTCACGTTTACCACTTGTTTGCTTGCTGCACTTTTTATTACAGATTTATATTATTTTGTTTTGCCATCCATATCACTTGCCATTTAACATCTCTTCGCCGAACTAGTGCACCTATACATCTAACAAGTGTATTAGGTGTGTTGGGGACACAAGAGACTTCTTGTATCTTAGTTGCAGGGTTGCTTGAGAGAGACCATCTTCAACCTCTACTTCCCTGAGTTCAATAAACCTTAGGTCATCCACTTAAGGGAAATTGCTGCTGTCCTACAAACCTCTGCGCTTGGAGGCCCAACATAGTCTACAAGAGTAGAAGCGTGTGTAGACATCAGGGCCTAATCCGGAGCTCCGCCGGAGGGGGCATTGATCACGGAGGGCTTCTACATCAACACCATAGCCTCTCCGATGAGTCGTGAGTAGTTTACCACAGACCTTCGAGTCCATAGTTATTAGCTAGATGGCTTCTTCTCTCTGTTTGGATCTCAATACAAAGTTCTCATCGATCTTCGAGGAGATCTATTCGATGTAATCTTTTTGCGGTGTGTTTGTCGAGATTCGATGAATTGTGGGTTTATGATCAAGATTATCTTTGAACAATATTGGATTCTTTTCTGAAATCTTGTATGTATGATTATAATATCCTTCCAAGCTCTTCGAATTATTGGTTTGGTTTGGCCTACTAGATCTATAGTTCTTGCAATGGGAGAAGTGCTTGGCTTTGGGTTTAATCTTGCGGTGTCCTTTCCCAGGGACAACAGGGGCAGCAAGGCACGTATAGTATTGTTGCCATCGAGGATAAAAAGATGCGGTTTATATCATATTGCTTGAGTTTATCCCTCTACATCATGTCTCTTGCTTAAGGCGTTACTCTGTTCTTATGAACTTAATACTCTAGATGCATGCTGGATAGCGGTCGATGTGTGGAGTAATAGTAGTAGACGCTGAATCGTTTCGGTCTACTTATCACGGACGTGATGCCTATATACAATGCTCTTTTATATCAATTGCTCGACAGTAATTTGTTAACCCACCGTAGAATTTTGCTATCATGAGAGAAGCCATTAGTGAAACGTATGGCCCCCGGGTCTATTCACATCATATTAATCTTACATCAACTATTTACTTTACTTTGCTTTATTTGCTTTCAATCTCTATACCAAAAATAACAAAATTATTATCTTATCATATCTATCAGATCTCACTCTCGTAAGTGACCGAGAAGGGATTGACAACCCCTTTTATCGCATTGGCTGCGAGGTTCTTATTTGTTTGTGCAGGTGCGAGGGACTCGCACATGGTATCCTACTAGATTGATACCTTGGTTTTCAAAAACTGAGGGAAATGCTTACGCTACTGTGCTGCATGACCCTTTCCTCTTCGAGGAAATACAACGCGAGCTCGAGAAGTAGCACGACCCGTCAGCGGGTGCTCTCAACTTCCCGTCTTTCTTACGGTCCTCTGCGTGCCATCGCATCAACTTGGCATGATCTTTATTTCTGAACAGACGTTTCAACGATTGTATTATAGGAGCATACCACATCACCTTGGCAGGAACCCTCTTCCTGGGGCGCTCGGCGTCAACATCATCAGGGTCATCTCGTCTGATCTTATACTGCAATGCACCGCATACCGGGCATGCGTTCAAATCCTCGTACGCATCGCGGTAGATGATGCAGTCATTAGGTCATGCATGTATCTTCTGCACCTCCAATCCTAGAGGGCATATAACCTTCTTTACTCCGTACCTACTGTCGGGAAATTCGTTATCCTCTGGAAGCTTCTTCTTCAATATTTTCATTAGCTTCTCAAATCCGATATCAGATACACCATTGTGTGCCTTCCACTGCAGCAATTCCAGTATGGTACCGAGCTTTGTGTTGCCATCTTCGCAATTTGGATACAACCTTTTTTTGTGATCCTCTAACATGCGTTTGACCTTCAACTTCACCTTTTCACTTTCGCATTGTCTCTTTGCATCAACAATGACCCGACGAAGATCATCATCGGGCACATCATCTGGTTCCTCTTGATCTTCAGCTTCCCCCGTTGCAGCATCACCGTATTTAGGGGGCACATAGTTGTCATCATACTCTTCTTCTTCGTTGTCTTCCATCATAACCCCTCTTTCTCCTTGCTTGGTCCAAACATTATAGTGTGGCATGAAAACCTTTATAAAGCAGGTGGGTGTGAAGGATTTTCCGGTCAGAGTAAGACTTCGTATTCCCACATATAGGGCATGGAAAACACATAAAACTATTCTGCTTGTTTGCCTCAACCACTTCGAGAAAATTATGCACGCCCTTAGTGTACTCGGAGGTGCGTCTGTTACTGTACATCCATTGCCGGTTCATCTGCGTGCATTATATATAATTAAGTGTGTCAAAAACCATTACAGAACATCATGAATACAAAAGTGACCAAATTAATAGAAGTTTATCATCACATTAAAACCAAAGTACATACATAGTTCTCATAGAAGTTCATCATCAGAATTTTTTGCTTTTAGAAAGAAGATAAGAACAAAAGGCTCACCACGGTGGTGCCGGCGTCGAGATCGGCGCCGGCGAATAACGGTGATGAGGACAGGGACGGACCGGCAAACCTAGACAAATCTTGAGGAAAATGAAGTTTGGACAAGGAGCTTCGAGAGGAGAAAGCTTAAGTAGTGTGGCTCGGTCATTTCATCGAACACCTCATGTGCATAGGAGATCAACTAGAGCACCACAAAGCTCTCTCCCATGGCCAAAAAATAGAGCAGTGGACTGCTCTGTTCTCCTGATGGGGGTATATATAGGCAACTCATTGATCCCGGTTCATGGCTGGAACCGGGACTAAAGGGGCACATTTGGTCCCGGTTCCTGCCACCAACCGGGACCAATGGTTGTGAGCCAGGAGCGAGGCCCATTGGTCCCGGTTCGTGTCCAGAACCGGGACCAAAGGGGCCACACCAACCGGGACCAATGGCCACCGAGGCCCGGCCGGCCCCCTGGCCTCACGAACCGGGACAGATTCCCCCATAAATCCCGGTTCATGAGTGAACCGGAACTAATGGGCCTCCCCGGCCTCGACCAAAGCCCTGTTTTCTACTAGTGTCAGTGCCTTTGGACGCGTCCACGAGTGTTTGAGGGTCCGCGGACGCGCCCGGTTAGTGACCGGACGTGTCCGTTTTGAGCCCTTATTTATCTGTCCGCACAACCACACTCCTCATTTTCTTTCTCATATGAGAGAAAGAAAATAATAAAGAAAGAAAGAGAAAGTGTGGTCCGGGGTGGGGACGTGTCCTATGTGGTGGACTACCCGCGAGCTCTCACATCTTCCTCATATTTAAGATGGATATAAGGGTTCGCGGACAGCCAGAGCGTATAGGGATGATATAAGGAGTCTGGTTAGGTCAACTTTTTGCTATATTTTGCTTCTCTCTTCTGTCCGGTCAGTGGTCCCGGCTCCTCGTGTCCGCCCGGTCAATTTGAGAAGTCCGGCTGTAGATGCTGTTAGTACACAATTGAGTCGTGGTTTAACTTGAGTGGCTCGGCCACCCAAAATCACAACATACTTTAACATGAGCGGCCAACCGCCCAGAAGATAGTCTTGCTCTCACGTGATGGCTTGGCTGCCCAGAAGCTAATAGTGCATTTAGCAAGTGGAGTTTGTGGGTCCTCATATAGTGGGTTTAGGCTCACAACAAATCTGTACCGTTATCATAAATAAAATCACTAATAACTGGAGTTAGTGTGCATATTACAATAACCTTATAATTGGAGTTGACACACTGAAATAGGTTGCAACCAAACATTAAGCTAGCAGCCTTTGCTGGAATTCACGTGTATAGATAGACAGCTGCAAGCTAGCGATTGAAGATGGAACTTTGAAAGAGAAATTGCACACAGTTACAAACACAATAACTAACAGAAGAATAAATTATTACATACCGTCCACAGCCTAAAAGTATGTCTTATGGAAGAAGAAGCGGAAACGATGAATGTTTGTTTCTTGGCTTGCATCAGCTTTTAATCCTCCTTTTTGAAGTAGGCTTTCGTCCCGCTTTATAGATAAACCAAACATCAATAAAAATCCCAAGAGTCATAGCAAATAAGATGGCCGGGACAACAGCACAATCATGCCCCAAAAACATAAAAGAAATAGAGAAAAATGCCACCGAGCGACAGTCGACAAGACGACCCTACGAAGAGGAGAACTTTTAATCATAGGACACATACAACTCCATAAAGATCCAGTGGTCCCAACGCAACTCACAGCTAACTTAGAAAGAGCAGAACCAAATGGACATAAGGAAACGAACAATGTGCAGATGAAGGTGTTGATGAAGTAGGAAACTGACCAAGCACAAAATAGTAACAGGTGCCTGTGCCAGTTCAGTGATCTTGAGGTACTTGAAGCTTGGCATGCACGTATGAGTAATGACCCTGTCGTCAACTAATTAAAGGAATGATAATCCTATAATAGTCCCGGAGAGTACCAACACGGCAATTATCGTTCGACGAAATAGATATGTGCGCGGAAGCACGGTGCGGCACCATGTTCGGACACCAACCCTTTTGATCAAGGTCCGTACGCTAAAAAACAGCGTGGCGGACATTGCGAGGTGCGGCAAAGTGGCTAGAATGGCAAATGCGCAGGCAGTGACGGCGAACCTGAAACCAACTGGAGAAGCGACCACATAGACCCCCGACATAAAGACGGCGAGCATACACATTGCGGCAAGCTCGAGTAACAGCCATCCAACTGCAAGGTGGGCGAAGCGTGTCCTCCTGTCCGCTATAGAAAAGCCTGCAAACGTGCAGCAAGACGTGGCTGCCGCCGAGAAGACAAACGCTAAGGCGTCCGAGACCATGAACGCCTTGTACACGTGCATCCTTGTTCTCCTCAGTGTGCTGCTCGCGTTGACGTTGCTGGAATCGACGTAGAATTTCGACACGTTGAAAGGGGCCGCAAATGCTACGTTCAAGATAAGCACAGCACAGACGGCCATGAGCCCGGCTGACTTGCTAATTGCTTCGGAATTCTTCTCCTTGTCAGCTTCTGTGAAGTTGGTAGAAAAATGATCCCACCGACCAATGCCACGTTCAGCCTTAGCAAGTTCAAGGTCATACGCAATCCATCGCCGGGGCTGGAACAAGAGGTGTAGTACAAGTGAGAGAACAGATGATTGTGACTGCAAGAGCCTTCCAAAGAAGAAGAAAAAGTACACGAATGAGTTATACTTCCTCCATTCCACAATGTAGTGCCGATAGATTTTTGAGTAAGTCAAACTTTGCCAACTTTGACCAAATGTATAGAGAAAACATTCTACATCCACAATACCAAACATGTACATTCTGAAAATATACCTCATGATGTATCCAATGACGTGCATTTGGTATTCTAGATGTACCTACTTTTCTCTATAAATATGATCAAAGTTTGTAATGTTTGACTTTTGAAAAAAATTATAGGCACTACTTTATGGAACAGAGGAAATACTATACAAGAAAGAAAACCCTAGCTAGGAAGGGAGGGCGGCGCTGACGGACGTGACCTCTCGGGCATCGCCAATTCAATGTGGACACCGCGCCTCGAGGAACCAAATGCAACTGTCCCTTCGCATGGGCCTCACCGCGGCTATTTAAGTCGTGCGCCGGTGACGCCCAGAGTCGCACTCCCCTCCCCGAGGACCAGCCCCTCCCCTCCCCTATTTCCATGCCCGAGCGCCTCCTCCTCTTCGACCCTAGCTGAGGCGATGCCAAAGTTGTGGTGCTCCGCGCCGGCAGGTGGAGTAGGCGGAAGCTCCTCCTCTGATGGTTCTTGGTGCCGCCACCCACGCTCTCCAGGCCCGTCGGCGCCCATGGCGGCCGGCTCCTTCGGTGATGAGGATGTCCAGGTGCCGCCGCAGCAACCGCCCCGACTCCTCAAGGAGGCAGCTCTGACGGACGAAGTTTCGTCCATCAGATCGACATAATGACAGAGCGGTCGCTCTGTTACATGGGCTTGTCGCTGGCGTGCGTGAAGGAGGAGCCGCCGCGCCATTGCGTGAAGCACGAGCCAGCATCCCCGCTCTAGCCTATGAAGGAGGAGTCGGCCTGGCCGGGTCAATTGCATGCCCTCTTAAGATGAGGCGCGATGCTAGGTCTTAGCGACCCAGCCTATCACGCGGTGGCGGCGGCGCTGCCCCCCCGTCCCGACGGGGCCCAGGCCCCTGCCGGTACCCTTGCCATGATCGGACGTAGTCCGCCCTATGGCCTCGTTGCGGCTGAGTCCGCGCGCACGACGTTTGTCTTCCGGGGCCGTCGCTGCCTGCAAATCCAATCAAAGGAGTCCGGTGATGGCACAAGCCCTAACCCTTACATCAAGAGATCATGCTATGCGTGTGCTCCCATGTATCCCGTGGGGGTGGAGGCGAGTACAACAGCTATCAAAGATCGAGAGCCTCCAGATCGCACCGCTACCATAGTCATCGGACCCCTGGTGCGACCCCTCCCTACGGCCATGGCATCAACAACGTTCTCTTTAGCGATCTTGACGAAAACAGCCAAGGAGAAGCCGGAGGATGGTGGGAGCGAATATGGAGCTCCCCGTGCGGATGCTGCCCGCCCGAAGCCATCCGAGGGTGGAACCACGGTTGCAAGGATGGAGAGCTCCGATGTGGGTGCTATGGCTATGGCGGCAGGAGGATCTCAAGCACCTGACTGTAGTCAGATGCAAAAAACTGTCATGATGTTTGGTGCAGCGGCGGACTTTGGGTCAGTGGAGGAGGAGGAAAATCACGCTATGGAGGCAACCGGCTCTGGGGCCGCCGGTAAACTGACGGGGACGCATGTGGCGCCCCGTCAGGAGCAATGAGTATCTTAAGATGGAACTGCCGAGGGGCGGGGAGCTCTCGGACAGTTCGTGATCTTGTGAGTTTGGTGCAAGCTCACTCCCCTTGTATAGTTTTTCTCTGCGAAACTAGACAGTCGAAAGACAGGTTGAAAAGATATCGCTCTCGCTTGGGATTGAAAGGCTTTGATGCAATTGACAGTAATGGTCTTAGTGGAGGTCTAGCTCTTTTTTGGCACGAATCTGTGCAACTCGATGTAAAAGATATGAATGAACGATATATTGATGCATATGTGAGTACTACAGGGGGTGAGGCCCCTTGGAGGCTAACCTGCGTCTACGGCGAGCCCAGGACAGAGGATCGACATCACATGTGGTCGCTTCTCCGGGATCTTCACCACCAGGCGGACATGCCTTGGGTGGTAATTGGTGACTTCAACGAGGCCATGTGGGGCTTCGAGCACTTCTCCGACGCCCCCCGCTCAGCAGGTCAGATGATTGATTTTCGGGATGTTCTGGAGCTGTGTGGTCTTGGAGATCTTGGTTTTTCGGGACTGCCATACACCTTCGATAACCGGCGGTCCGGGCGTGCAAATGTCAAAGTGCGACTTGATCGTGCAGTGGCAAATAATTCTTGGCGTGACTTATTTATGGAGGCGACCGTCCGCCATTTGGTGGCACCGTCATCCGACCATGCGCCCATCCTCCTGAGTTACTTGCCGGAGCCACCTAGGGAGTATGTTGGCAGGAAGTGCAGACACTACGAGGTGGCCTGGGAGAGGGATCTCACGCTCCCTGAGGTCATCATGCAAGCCTGGACTGCTGCTGGGGTCATGGGGAACATAGGCGATCTGGCAACAACGCTAGGTGAGCTCATGCATACCCTACAAGGATGGAATAAGAGGAAATTTGGTAATGTAATCCAAGATATCAATAAATCACGTACCCGTCTTGAAGAACTAATGGCCATGAATGCAGATCAGCGTACCATTAGAGAAGCTACTGATCGTTTAAATGAGCTACTTTATAGGGAAGAAATGCTTTGGATGCAACGATCCAGAGTTGACTGGTTGAGAGAAGGTGACAGGAACACTAAATTCTTTCATAGGAAGGCAGTGTGGCATGCACGGAAAAACCGCATCAGGTCTTTGGTAGACGAGGATGGGGTGGCGCATACGGATAGTGCCACCATGGCATCAATGGTGACTGATTATTTCACCACCCTCTATACTGCCGACCCCTCGCTATGTGCAGATCCTATTATTGATCTTATTAATAGCCGTGTTACTGATGATATGAATGAGGCTTTATGCGCAGATTTTTCGGACAAGGAAATTTCTGACGCACTCTTTCAGATTGGGCCACTCAAAGCGCCGGGACCGGATGGGTTTCCCGCTAGGATGTTTCAGAGGAATTGGGCAGTGATGAAGGATCAGGTACTCATGGGAGTGAAAGAGTTCTTCCGGACAGGTGTGATGCCAAATGGAGTAAACAACACTACAATTGTTCTTATCCCCAAAGTTGATAATCCGGTGAAGCTCTCTGAGTATAGGCCTATAAGCTTGTGCAATGTCATCTACAAGGTTGTGTCAAAATGCCTTGTGAATAGGTTGAGACCAATTCTGGAGGAAATCATATCGCCAGAACAGAGTGCCTTTGTGCCAGGTAGAATGATTACTGATAATGTTCTTATTGTGTTTGAATGCATTCACTCTATTCAACAGGAGAAAGATCCGGAGAGAAGCTTTTGTGCATATAAAATTATAAATTGGACCTTTCCAAGGCATATGACAGGGTTGATTGGTTGTTCTTGAAGCGGATGATGCAAAAGTTGGGTTTCACTGATCGCTGGGTTGACTGGATCATGACTTGTGTCACCTCGGTCAGATACACTGTTATATTTAATGGCACCCTCTTGGATTCGTTCGCACCGTCGCGTGGGCTACGGCAAGGTGATCCACTCTCCCCATTTTTATTCCTATTTATTGCTGATGGTCTGTCTGCTTTGCTAAAGGATGGAGAGGAGAAAAGAAAGTATACGCCTGTGAAGGTGTGCCGGAGAGCTCCTGGTATTTCCCACTTGTTGTTTGCTGATGACACTTTGTTGTTCTTTAAGGCAGATGGGCAGCAAGCTAGGGAGGTAAAGGACATTATTTCGGTATATGAAAGTGCAACAGGACAACTCATAAACCGAGCCAAGTGTAGTGTCATGTTTGGAAAATCATGCCCACAAAACCAACAGGAAAATGTACGTGACTCTCTCCAAGTACAGCTCTCTACCTTCGAAGAGAAATATTTGGGTTTACCAACTCCTGAAGGTAGGATGTCCAAGGGTAAGTGCCAGAACCTGCAAGCTAGGCTCACTAAAAGAATTATTGCATGGGGCGACACTTTGTCCCTTGCAGGCAAAGAGACGATGATCAAAGCCGTCGCACAGGCTATACCGACATATATGATGGGTGTTTTCAAGTTGCCTATGTCAGTTTGTGATGATCTCAACAGGATGGTCCGTAACTTCTGGTGGGGCTCAAAGGATGGAAAGCGGAAAACTCACTGGATGGCATGGCCAAAAATACAGAGACAAAAACAGTGTGGTGGCCTTGGGTTTCGGGATTTCAGAGTGTTCAACCAGGCACTACTCGCTCGCCAAGCATGGCGCTTATTAACTAAACCAGATAGTCTCTGTGCGCAGGTACTTAAAGCTTGCTATTACCCGGAGGGGCGCTTGGAGGACACCGTTTTTTCCGGTAACGCGTCTGTTACATGGCAGGCGATCACGCATGGTTTGGAGCTCCTCAAGAAGGGGCTGATTTGGCGTGTTGGCACCGGCCAACAAATCCGGATCTGGCGGGATAGGTGGCTGCCGCGGCCGCCTACAGGCCAACTCGTTACAGCCCAGGGCACATGCCGACTCAGGCGCGTTTCGGAGCTTCTGAATGACAACGGCTCCTGGAGGATGGACCTTCTTCGACAACACTTTCACATGATTGATGTGGATGTCATCACCCGCATCAGGACGTCCACGCGAATCACTGATGATGTCCTCGCCTGGGCACCGGAGAAGTCCGGCGTCTTCTCCGTCCGGTCAGCGTACCGCTTCGCCATGGACGAGCGCGAGCGTCCTTTGGCGAGCGCATCGAGCAGGGCAGCGGATGGTCGTCGCGCCATCTGGAAGACCATATGGGGGTGCCCTGCTCCCCCGAAGGTACGGGTCTTTGCTTGGCGGCTGGTGTCCAACTCTTTGGCTACTTGGGAAAATAAACTCTCTCGTACACTTGAACCTAATAATTTGTGCCCTCTATGTTCTGTGGAATGCGAGGATATTTTCCACGCTATGTGCAGATGTCCTCGAGCAAAAGAGTTGTGGAGCGCGATGGCGAAGGACTGGGCTATTCCAGATATAATGTCGATCGAAAACTCCGGGCCAGAGTGGCTCTTCGGTGTGCTAGAGCCGCTCTCGGAAACCTCTCGTATGGTTGTTCTAATGACGTTTTGGAGAACATGGCATGTTCGGAACGAAATTGTTCATCACAAAGCTCCATCCCCAACTGAAGTATCCAGCAGGTTCTTGCACGGCTACATCTCGTCGCTCCTTTGCATTAAACAACACCCGCAGTCGGACGTAGTAAAGGGAAAGATGTTGATCCAGGATCCTTCATACCCCGCTGCACACTTCGATAGTCCGGGCAGAGAGCCTGTACGGGCGCGTGCGACGGAGACATGGAAGCCACCACCAGAGGGCTGGCTTAAACTGAACGTAGACGGTGCATTTTCAGAACATGCAGGCAATGGTGGTACTGGGATGGTGCTGCGGGACTGCAACGGCAAGATCATCTTCAGCTCCTGCAGGCATTTGTTTACATGTGATAACGCCTTAACGGCTGAACTGGAGGCATGCCGTGAAGGAATTCAGTTAGCTCTTGACTGGAGTTCGCAACCTTTCGTGGTCGAGATGGATTGCGAGGTTGCCGTAACAATGATATGCAACACTTCAATCAACAGGTCCGTGATGCTTCTTTAGTCCAGGAGATAAAACATTTACTGAATAGTGAACGGAAGATTGAGATGGGAGCTAGTAGGCGTGAGGCCAATAGAGTTAGTCATGAACTAGCTGCAGTAGGGCGTACGGAAGTAAAAACTGCAGTCTGGCTGCGTTCTGGAATCGATGGGGTTGTAAAACTATGTGAGTTGGATCTCTCTGATCCAGGTTGATAAATAGATAAACCCCTTTTTCCCCGCAAAAAAAAGGAGGAGTCGGGCTCGCCCCAGCACAACCGTGGCGTCCAGATTGGATGCTGCGTGAAGGATGACCCGGCATCGCACCGGCAACACCGTGGCATCCAGATCGGACACCGTGTCAAGGAGGAGCCGGCGTCCCTGCCATGCAACCGGTATGGCCGCATGGACGCGCCAACGTCGCCACCTCATCGACGTTAAGGAAGAGTTGTCGCCCGTGATCAAGAAGGCACGGGTCCGCCTCCTCCACTAACTCGGAGGAGGCAGTTACAGCGGTGCCTCAGGCTCGAGGGTCGTTGTCTCCGAGGCAAAGCGTGCACACTACCCCAAACTGATTTTTTCCTGACGGCAGAAGACATTCGTGAAGGTGACGATGCCTCCTTCAGGAATGAAGCAGATTCCTGACGTGGACGGGGCACCGAAGGGAAAAAAGGAGTCATTCCTGAAGGTCTCGCTAAAAACCTTCACGAATACGTCCAGCCTTCAGGAATGTAACCTGACGTTCCTGAAGGGGCCAGATCCACGACGCCAATAATATCCCGCACCTTCAGGAATGTGGCGAGCAGCCTTCAGGAACATCAAATTTAGGAAATGCGCGTTGATTTCGCGCCTGGAGAGGAAAGCGCGCTTTTGCTTTTTCGCTCGGGCGAATTTTCCGCGCGTTTTGTTCCTTTTCGCTGGCGTGGATGGGCCTCCTTCAGGAAAGAAGGGTCAAAACCAAACAACGAAGTCTCCGTCGTCCTCCCCATTCCCAATCTGAATCTGGCCGCCCCTTGTCCCACTACCACACCATGGCCGCCTCCTCCCGCCGGGGGCCGCCGCACGCCACACCCGCCGCTTCTCCCTACACCCGCTGCAGCCCCCCTCTCCTCTAGCGCCGTCTCCCTCCCCATCGAGGGCCGCCCCCTCGCCATCCAGCCACTCCGGCGCCACCTGCCTCCCCGTCGACCGGCGCCTCCCTCGCCGTCCAGCTACTCCAGCTCCGTCTCTCCCTCGACCGGCGCCTCCTCGCCGTCCAGCCACTACAGCTCCGTCCCTCCATCGACCAACGCTTCACTGGCAATCCAGATCTGCCTCCCTGGCCGTCCAGATCTGCCTCCCTTGCCGGCCAGCTGCCTCGTCCCCCTCCCAGTCCAGCGCCTCCCATTGCCGAGTAAGTCTCAACGAACAACAACCAAAGCTGAGCAGCTGGGAACTTGGATTCTTTCAAGAAAGACCACAAATGGTGGCAGCCTGTACAATTTTTTCATTATGAATGTTGTATCCCTAGCTGAGAATTCACCAGTAGCAGCAATATGTTCATTGTTTAGTACACTATTCTTGAGATTAAAACTGGTTTGTAGGATACATTAAATCTGGTTGTGCTGTGCAATTTTAAGTTTGTAGGATACATTAAATCTGGTTGTTCCTCAATTGGTGTCATTGATAGAGTTTTGATACATATCTGTATGCATGTAAATACCTGCAAGCTGTAGGTTATGTCCCCTGTTCAGGAAGGTGTAGTTTATGTATGCATGTTTTATTGTTTTCTCTTTATTGAAGGTCTTACAAAATCAGGGAGTTGTAGCAGGACAACGGCCAAGTTTGAGAAGTGACACTACCACACCACAACCCTCTCCACCGAGAGGTCCAGTCCAAGCATGTTGGTAAGTTCCACTCAGTTTGATATGACTTGTGAGTATGGAAAGTTTGTTGAAAGAGCATGTTCTCATATGTAGGAAAAGAAGTATGGGCCTGCAGCAGCAACAAACTTAAACACTACAATTATTGTTAATCTGAAATTAATAGCGACATGCTATGTTCATGGTTTCAGAAGAACCCACCACAAAGCATCTTCAAGATGCACATCCAGTATATTGGAAGGAACGTCATCTCGATCTTCAAAGTTATGTTCCTTCTCCAAGACAGGATATATATCATTCGTTGCACTACAGTTGGTATATAGCAAGATGGATAAGAGATACCCAAGAGCTTCTTCCTTTTCAAGATTAGACGATGAATGATAGTGATCTGGTAAGTAGTTGTGATCCCCAATTCCTCTGTGCACAAACTTGACAATGGTATGTGATCATGTTACTTCTGTGGTTAGCAAAGTAAACTGCAGCTGAATTATACAAGTAGAGTAATGTATAATGCATGCAAGATTTTGGTGTCATCAAAACAGGGATGCATCAAACTAGTTCGTGTGTTAATAATTTATGATAAGAAACAATCTATTTAATCCGTGCCTGTGTATTTCAATCAGTGGTTGCTGCCTGCTTATGTCCTGCTCTGTTTCTTTCTCTGTAAATGTGGTGCTAGTTCTGTCCTTGTAGTGAAGTGCCAGTGCAGTGCACAACTGCATATATATGTCTTTTTACACATATTTGCTCTGACTTTGCTATAGGTCTTGTTGATGATTTGCACATAAACCTAATCATTTGTTGCACTATAAATGCTATACAGCAAGCTGGAATGGCTGGATGGGAAATACCTGAAGACCTTTCCGCCTTTCAAGATGAGCTGATGGATGGTAGTGATGTGGTACGTGTGCACAAACTTGACAATGGTTTCTAATGTGCATGGTATTGACATTTTATTCATGTATTAAAACATTTTAGACAACCTCAACAAGTAGAAGAGCAAGTTAAAGTACGAAAGGTGCATGGTCTTGGCTTTCAGTTTGGATTGGATTGTAAACGTTTATCTTATTCCCTTTTCTTCCTTGTACGTTATGTTCCTGTTAACTCTTCATAAGTGTAGCCTACACTTGGCTTTAATAAAAGAATTCTTCATTTGCTTGCTGGATAACAACATGTGTGTTGTCGTGAACTGAAGTTTCCTTTTGGTTTGTAAACTTGTTCATGCTTTAAGTACCTCTAAACTTGCATTTATCAGTATGTCTCCAATTATTCTAATTTCCTTTATGAATATAGCTTATGAGAAGAAGTCAGTTCTAGGTACTGGGGCGTAGTGGTGATGGAGACACAAACTTGTAAGACCCTTGGGTGGGCGAACGCCCTCGAGCACCTCCACTTGAACTTCTGGTGAGCAAGTCCGTAAGGAACCACCCCAGGACTGTTCCAGTCATATTAGTCTTTTCTTATCAGCTAGCTTTGCATAGTCCGCTTCCTTCTTGTTTTTAACATTTTCAAGATGGTGAATTTTCAGATTGCCTTGCAGCTTGTTTAGGCTCCCCAACTGTTTTAGCTCATGCCCATGTTCTGTTCTTCCTTGAGATACAGCAAGTTCTTGTAGTAATGTTAAACCGCTGATGTTCGGAACTTGCATTGCAAAGCTATATATATGCCGCATACTGCTAGTTTTCTACATGTAGTGCTAGTTCTGTATATGCTGTTTAGTGCTTGGCATACTTAGATTTTTCCTATGAAGTGATGATTGTTTTGCTACCACGTAAAGTTCTGAAGGGGGTTGGTGGCTGTTAATTTTTATTGGATTTTTTGCAACCATTTATTTTTTTCTTGCCTTTTTTTAATTATGTTCCTGTTACATTTAATTGCAGCCTGTACTTGGCAATAAGAAAAGTCTTCTTCACTTGCTTGGTGGCTAGCAACAAGTGTGTCATGAGCTGGAGTTTACCTTTTGGTTTGAAAGCTTGTATATATCACAGTTTTGCCTTTCACTGTTCATTGAAATCTCCTATATTTTTCTATTGTATAGGTGAATGGAACCTTCCAAGCCCAAGGGAATGCTGGTACTCTACCGACAGAATTTCCCATGATGAAGACCATCCTCATGCTACTCATGTGGATGAGCATAGTTCTATCTAACATTTAGGAATTCCAGTAGTATAATTAGTGGTTAATATTGTGAAATAGGGTGCAGGTAGGCTTTCTTTGTCAATTGCTTCTCCTGACAATTTAGGAATCAACTAGTATGCGCTTTTCGGACTTGGTGACACCTCCTGTTAAGTTAAGCTACCATGAATCATGACTTGGATATGAATGTGTGGATCTTGTGAATAAAGAGATTTAAATAAATTGGATGGGTACATTGTGATTTTAAACCGGATTCTGTAACCTTTGTGTATGCATGAATGTGAAATGATTTGGCATGTGGCTGTGAATATGGATATATATATATGCAATAATATTTTTATTTACTTTTGGTTCATTCCTGAGGAACGTTTCTCTTCTTTCCTGACGAAGCCAGCCGTCATGGATATGTAGAGCTCATTCCTGAAGGTATGGTCCTGACTGCCACTAGCTGTCAGGAAACAGATCATGTTCCCGACGGCCAGATTTCTGACGGCATCTCCTGACGGTGAGGCCGTCAGGAATTTGATTTTGGGTGGCTCCAGGCACCCGTCGGGAAAGGCCGTCAGGAAAAACTATTCGTGACGGGTACCGTCAGGAACAAGCGTTTTTCCTGACAAGCTGTTGCTGACGGGATGTTCCTGACGGTGGGGGCTCATTCCTGACGAAATCGGTTCATTCCTGACGTATATTGGCCGTCAGGAAAAAGTCAGTTTGGGGTAGTGGCAGCTTGGAATAGGCGAGGTAGGAACGACGCAATTCATGTCACCGCTCCGCGTTCGCCAAGAGCGATGTGGTGCCGGACTAGGTCTGCAACGACCCTGACATCGCCACCGCGTGGGCGCTCGACCGCTCCGTGACCACCGCGGAAACGGCCGCCAGGCGCCGTCACCGCCATGACGGCGAGCTCGCCAAGATCGGCGAGGAGTGATCGCTTAGCGACTGCTCCACCAACACCAGTGCGGCAAGGCCATCGCAAGGGCTCCAAAGGGCATGTCGGCAGTGGCCACGATGGCACTCCGCACGGAGCAAGAGGACGTGGAGCGGCTCCTCGGCAAACAGCGGGCAGCCGCCGGACAAGGCTACCATGGCCCTCCGACGTCGTTCAGCCGCTAGAGGGACCACGACGACGACACCATCGTTGACAGTGGTGTGGCAAGGCAGGTTGGTCATCTGGTATAGGTTTTGTTTTTTTGTTTTTTAAACAGTCGAAATATCGACATTTTACGTAAATTATGTCCGAACTTGAGTGAAATCTGCCCGGTTTGATAGAATTTCATCCAATTAGTTCGAACTGTTAGCCGGATGTATGCGGACAAAGTTAGATGGCGGCCTCCCGCATGCATGTCCACGGTCCCCCTGTCGGCAGGCGAATGCGGAAGAAAACTTACGGGTTGTCGTTGGAGAAATCGTAGCAAACCAACCAAAAATAGTTAGAAATTTGACCATGGGGCTTCCAAATTCCAATGGTGTACGTTAATCATGGAAAAGGTTTGAAATTGAAATGATGTATAAAGGTTGACTTCGTTCGAAACCTTACACTTCACCGAAGGGTGTTCAGTTTGTACACGAAGTCCATCAAGTTTTTGCCCTAAGGCTCAGAATATTTTACTACAGCCCACGGGGGTTCTATAAATGCACCATAGGATCTTCTCCGCGCTTCCCTGGGGGCTGAACGTACACGCCATCACGGTTGGTAGGTGCCCAACTGGTGATGTGAGTGGTTGGCGTTGCGACTCCTGTGATGACGATGGTGCTAGTGTGCAGACCTGGGTCGCGGCTTGTCCTTCTGATGTCGATGGTCTGATTCGTCACTGGGTGCGCCTATACTTGTTTCTCACTGTGACAGAGAAGTCGGAGCTGCGTGCGGCGGGGCCTCGGCGGCAACGGTGACTCCATAGGGTGGTTTTAGCAGACGGTGCTCACCGGAAGATGTGTTGGACCAGGATGGTGCGAGGCTTGCAACTTTCTCACATGAAGCACATCAAGAAAATTGAAGTTGCCGGTCCTTGACGTCTGCGGTCGACGTTTGGCTATGGCTGACGAGGTCCTCGTGTGTCCTTGGTTCGGAGGGGTCTTGATGGGTCGTCGGTGGCGAAGTAGGAGTCGCTTGCTCGCGGAGAGGTGATAACAATGACATTGCAGACAATGTCGTTGGTGTCCTCTCCTCAGTGGTGTGTGTGGTCTTGTGGGTGCCGGGTCAGCCGTAGTGCTCTTTTATGTGGGTGTGTTGTAACGACTTTCATCCGGGTTTCCGCTAATTAACCGGTCAACTCTATTCTACTTTGTTTTATTGAATCAGGCACTAAGGACCGCGTCTCAAAAAGAATGGCATGGGATTTTGTGGGATTATTTTTTTAAAAGCGATATGATATCTTATTTCTTTGTCACAAGTGCACAAGGTTATGATGCAATCACACATTGACCATCTCTCCTCTAATAGAAAAAAAGATACGTATTTGACAGAGAGAGACTATACACACATACCTGCATAATTGACACGCCAGGCGGGATGCCCAAGGATGCAAGATCTCGAGGCGTGCGCTCCTCCTTATTTCTGGGACTCAAAAAGATTTGCCTCATCCCCAGTAACACTCGGAGGATTGACACATTTCCTTTCAATACAGCCAAATGAAGAGCCGTATTCCCATCTGCATCTCTGGTGTTAAGAATTCCTAGGAACCTTTTCCCTGAGCATACATACCTTACTACATTGTAATTTTTTTGCTGGACAGCAATGTGGAGGATGGTCTGGCCAAAGTTACTGCATGGCCAATAGCAATCGGGAGTTCGGGACAATGCTCTAGCAACAGCTTGATCATGTCAAGACATCCATTAGCAGCTGCGACATGTATGGGCAGTGCTCCCTCGGCATCCCAGAGGTATCCAGCGCTTGCGTCTCTATCCAACAGAAGTTTTGCAGTAGCTGCGTACCTGGTCCTGCAGCGTGATGCCAAAAGGTGAAGTGGCGTGTTCCCATATAGATCAGTCTTCTTTACGAGGTTAGCATTCCACGCCATGAGATGTTCACTGAGCTCTGCAATTGAGGAAGAATACACGTACATGCGATGCATACAGTGAGAACAGAGTATGGTGTCGAAAGGAAGATGAGAAGAATTAGCTTATGTTTTGATTGGGGATCGAGCTAGCACATGCACCTGTGCTGCGGTATCGAAGAAGAACTGCAGCATGCAGAGCTGTCTTCTTTTCAGGCCCAGCACATGATGCCGCATATCTGTGATCTTGTGGCCTTTCAGTGAGGAGTTGAACCATTTCAAGTTTGCCTAGAGTTGTAGCCAAATATAGAGGAGAAACACCTTCGTTATCCTCTATTTGCACCAGAGCACGGCATCTGTGTTTGTCCCTAATGTATTGCACACTGACATCCGCCGCGATCAATCTACTCGCAGCTTGTCTGTTCCCCCGCCGCACTGCGTCGTGTAAACATGTTTCCCCGTTGGACTTTCTTTCACTGAGAAGTTCCATTTGCTTGTCATGGCTTCCAGACATCCGTATGAGAAGATCGATCGTCTCGAGTTCCTCGGTGGCAGCCGCACAGTGCAAGGGAGTCTCCCCTCTCTGGTTCTTCGCTGCTACATCGACTAACATGGCCCATCCATCGGAAATGGATCGCACTAGTTCAACATGCCCTAGTCTTGCTGCAATATGGAGCACTCCGTCCCAGTCAGATGTCACTCCTTGGAGAAGCCTGGATGTCCTTGGAGGTGGCTGGTTTTCATCTTGCAAAAGTTCATTAAATCGCTGTACATTGCCTTCTGTTACTGCCCTTCGCAATTTATAGTCCATTAACTGCCTTTCTGACTTGTGCTGAATGTCTTCCATTCTCACGTCACCTTCACTATCGAACACAGTGTCTGCGATTCAATTTACTGAAGAACTTGTGTTAAAATAGCACTACAAGTAATTACAGTTACAACCATCATGATTCATGGCAGACAAGTAAAAGATTAACTCGTTAGGGAGAGAGTAGTGCTACAATCTGAGTCAATTGACTTCAAGCTACAAAACATACTTTTGCTCTAATTCCCCGTCCTTCCATAGAGGTACTAAGAGCCTGATTCGTTTGTAGGCAACTTTTGCCATGCTAATACAAGGAGGAACACATGGTTCCTGGCCAATTGTAGCTACGATTTGCTAGTTTTGGTTCTTAGCTTGGATGCGGAGCTGCACGCTGATTTGTACTCCCTCCATAAGAAAATATTAGAGCGTTTAGATCACTACTTTAGTGATCTAGACGCTCTTATATTTCTTTACGGAGGGAGTATATGCTAGGAAGACTTTATTTCGCCATTTCGATGAAACATCGCCACGAAATTTCAAACTAGAAGTAGACCACTACGACCGTACCAGAAACAGCAACAAGATAATTTTGAGACGAACTCACCGATATCACCGATATATATAGAGCTCTCCGAATCCATACTGAATAGGAAGGAAGCCTAACATTTTACAAGATGCAAAGTAATATTACAGGACAATATTATTTTCTGGCCCTGTTCACTAAGGCAATTGCATCTGAGTATAAAGATGGCAAATCTTTTGTAAGACGAGATATTACGAAGTTCAAATAACTTACAAGGCAGCTTCGAGGTAGGAAAGAAGAGCGTCCGAAAGTCATAACAAGCCCGAGCGCGGCTCCTCTGTTAAATGTGGCAAGTTGCAAAGGTATGTTAGCAAGCACAGATCTCTTGGCCTTTCAGATCTTAAGTAGAGTCAAGTAGCCAAACAGTAAGGATAACAGTGGACGTTTTAAAAAATAAGGCTTATAAATATTACAACTTGTGTCGCATATTTGCCCCCGCGTCGTCCTCTGGGCGGCTCGGGCGGATCCTGATCCCCTTTTTCCGGCCGCGCTCTCCGGGCGCCCTCTCCTCGCCGCCGCCTGTCGGCGCCGCCGGGCTTGCCTGCGCGGACGGCGGCGGCGGGGCCTAGTTCCCGTGGCGTTTAGGCAGTGCTTTGGTGGCGTACGAGCAGCGACCAGATGCCGTGAAGGTGGAGCTTGCAGCGACGGCGCCGGATCGGGATTGGGCGGCGGCCTTGACGTTTTCCGCGTCCCTTCCCTGAAGGCGCTGGTGCATCACGCGAGAGAGATGCAGGAGATACATCCGCCATGAAGACCAGATCTTGAGGTGCCAGCGCAAGGGTGCAGCGGGTTTAGGCGGTGGCCAGCCTGCAGGTCGCAACCGTCGCCCAAGCTGCCCGTCGGGAGGTGGCGGCCGTGGTGGTCTTCCGCTCCGACTCAAGGCTGGAGGCGCCATGGATCTTGCCGTATGCTGTGTATGGCACTGCCTTAGACCCAAGTGCTTGTGGCGGCGGCTAGACAGCGGTTTTGACCTTTTGATTAGGCAACAATGGCAATTTCCTGCGTCACATATGGTTTGCGATGAGGACGACGGAGCTAGTAGTAGTGGGCGGTGGTGTTGTCTGATGCAGATCAGCCATCGTCTGCTACTTGTGAGGATGGTATGCGGTCTTCGAAGCGTCCCGGAGTTGGATTTTGGCCGTGACGGTGTCCTTCCTCTCCGTCGCGACCAGCTCTCACCATGGCTCCTCAACACGTCATCAAGACCATGGGCGTATGCAGCTGCTGGGATCGAGGCAAGTGGAGGAGACAACATATGATGACTTTTCGATTGGATGGTCTCGAGCTCCATGGTGAAAACCATAGGTCTGACCATTGGTTATACCAGACAATGGCGACGTTCTTCGTGTCGTTACCTTGATGAAGGCATTGTTTGGAGTTTACTCGGACTTGATCTTCAGGGTGAAAACCCACGGTCTAATCTCTGTGGTTGGATCGGGCGACGGCGGCGCTTGCGCGTCGTTCTCTTCCCGAAGGCGTCGCTTTTGAAGAATCTTCATCGTAGTTATCATGCTGTCAAGAGATGGTTGATGCGGATGGTCATTGGTGTATGTCATCAATCGTTGTTTTCATTCCTTACGGGTTTTTTTCCTTCTTTTGTCTCCGCCTATGCATAGCTTCGGTCTTTAATGACTTTGCTATTTGCCGGCGTGATACTTTGTGTGCGTATGTTAATGTTGGCTGTGTGCATCTTTGTTATGCAGAGGCCGGGTGTGTACTCATTATAATTGTATCCCTCGATGCTATATCTTGAGTAAATAAAGAACACCCTTTGTCGAAAAAAAATATTACAACTTGATTAGTTTAACCATCTTCAGTACCTAACACCGAGGGCCAAGAGGCAAGACAAACGGTAAGCTGTGCACATGTACACATCGTGTGAGAATAATCAAGCCTCATTGTGTTAGCTAGGTGATAAGGACGTGGTCACGTGGGGTTGTTCCTTAGCTAGCTAAGTCAGTTTCCTAATCTGAAGCATCTCAAATTGAGGGTGTTTTTAGGACCATTGAGCTAGCCCTGAGATCCAACAACCTGTCAACACAAAATTAGGGGTGATGATATGAGGTACCATATGTCCCTTTTTCTTTACGAGAATAACTTCCGATCTATTCATCAACTGTCAAGGTACTACAAAGATCATCAGAAATAAAAAATACATTTAGGTCTGTAGACCACCTAGCAACGGCTACTACCACTAGAGCGAGCCGAAGGCGCGCCGCTGTCTTCGCCTCTGCCTCATCTCCCTCATCGGAGCCGGGCATACCTTGTTGTAGTAGACAGTTGGGAAGTCGTCGTGCTAAGACTCCATAGGACCAGCACACCAGAACAACATCCGCCTCTGATGAAGAGAAGCGTAGATTAGAAGGATACAACATGTAGACACACGAACACGGATGAACGAAAACAAGATGCGTGTGGATCCAACGAAAACAAACGATGATCGAATCCCACGAAATCCGTCGGAGTCAAACCTCCACACACCATCCGACAATGCTAGAAACACCATCGGGACGAGCACAAGGCGAGAAGTATCTTATTACATCTACAGAGAGCCGCTGCCGCCTCGCCTCTCTAAGCAGGACATAAACCCTAAGAAAAACACAAAAGGGTATGGAAAAGAATATGTTCTGGTGTTGTTTAGATGAAACTGAAGAAGCTATGTTTGACGGTAGATCTAGGAAAGCAATTTTTAAAAACCTTACATACGTCATGGGTAAACTTATTCATCGATTAGAAAATTGTTAGTGGAAGTAATGTCTGTTGGAGATAATCACGATTAGGACATCCAGTCCGGCACGAACTTGGAGTTGTGTCCGACTCTGCTACGTATAGGTTAATTAGTAATAATATATATATTTGTACGTAGTACCCCTTGTAAACCAGAAAACTCAGATCAATACAAAGCAATCAAACGGGAGCGACACGCTCCCGTGGCCATAATATCGCGTGCGTATTCGTGTGTCTCCGCGAGTTGTGCTAGTTACGATCGAAGGCGCCGGCGGCTGATTGTTTCGTTTGTGCGTGTGCTAGTTACCTAGCTACGTACGTGAGGAATCGATCTACCAGGTTGTGTGCCTGCTTGCTTGGTACTACGTGTGTATCTGATCTACTTGTATGTACGTGTGGTAGACGGCCGAAAGCACAGGTCACCGGAATCATGTTGTACGAAGTACGCCGGAAAGTACTCGGCGCACGGGTCTGTGCCAACAATTGGTATCTAGAGCTTGGTGTATTGGTGTGATTTTCGAAAAGCAATCGAAGAATCATGTCGAACACAGGCAAGGAGATCGTGACGGCGGCAGCGACAGCACCGATGCCGATGGTGGGGGTGTCGCAATTCCCCTGTCTGGATCGAGAGGACTACGCACTATGGGCGATGAACATGGAGGTCGCGATGGAGGGAGCCGAGCTCTGGGAAGCCGTGGACCCCGGCGGCGACGAGTACGCAAAGGGCGCGGCGAAGTATCAGACGGATCGTTGGGCATTAACGGCGATCTACTCCGCCATGCCGAAGGATGTGCTGCGGCACCTCGTCGGAAAGAAATCGGCGAAGGAGGCATGGGAGACCATCAAGATCCTGCACCAGGGTCATGACCGTGTCAAGGAAGCACACCTTCAGTCCCTGATGAGAAGCTACGAGTGCCTGAAGATGGATGAGAGCGAGACGGTTGATCAGTTTGCCTCCCGTCTCAAGACCCTCGTCAACGGCATACGCAGCTATGGTTCAACCCTAGAAGAAGTTGCGATCGTGTGACGTTTTTTGCGCGCCGTGCCGGCACGCTACATCCAGATCGTCACGTCGATCGAGCAATGTCTCGACCCCAAAACCCTCACGGTTGAGGATCTCGTCGGAAGGTTCAAGGCCCACGACGAGAGAATTCGTCTCAGTTTCGGCGACGCAGATGCGAGTGAGCACCTGATGCTGACAAAGGCGCAATGGATCGCCTTGTCGAAAGAAAAGCAAGGCGGACCCACGAGCAGTGGCAAGAAGAAGGGGAAAGGGAAGCAATGCTCGGCGAGAAAGAACTTCGCCGACTCGGACGACGAGGATGCACCTGCACCACCGAGGAGGAAGTTTGACATCAAAAAAGTAAGGTGTCATAAGTGTGGTCTCCTCGGTCACTTCAAGGCTAAGTGTGAGGAAGCACTGAAGCAACAGACGCTCATGCCCGAGGAAGGAGACAACGGGGATATGATGCTGATGTGCGAGCTAGTGGATGAGGAGGATCCAGATGATCTTGGTCAGCTGGACACGGGTCCGGCAAGTGCATCTGCGACAATAAACCTAGGCGAAGTCATGGCACCAGAAGACCATGATGCAAGGAGTGACGGTGTGATCACGCTAGAACCAGGCGAAGTCGTGGCGCCAGAAGACCATGACACGATGCGTGATGGTGTGGTCGCGCTATAAGACGGCGAAGACGTGTCGCCAGAAGAACATGTCGTAGGGCGTGATGAAGTGGTCATGCCAGATGAACGTGGTGCATACATGATGTTGGTCGGTGCCTCGGCGCACGGAGTCGACGCTGCGCCGGACGATCGAGCTGACGCAGCTATCGGCCGAGCATCGGACCAAGCTGCTCCATCATGGAACTCACCACCACGTGGACTTGTGGATGGACCACAAGGCGGGCAACGTCTAGGAAAAGGAGGTTCCACGGGTGGCTGTGGAGGCCGTGCCAACAGGCCAGAAGAAAGACCGAAAGCATGCGGCCCAGCTGGCAGTGTAGCAGCTGCAGGTTTTCCCGGCGGGCTGACATGCCCAGAAAACGGACCAGGAGGTCTAGCAACGCCAGAAAAAGGAAGTTTGGCAACTTCAGAAAAATTGACGTCTTCGACAACACTGAAGACAGAAGAACGAACAATCTCTTCTCAAGAAGCGATTCAAATTAATTTGGTGAAGATGAAAAGTAAAGAGCAACAGTTGTTGCACATCAAGGAACCGGAAAATTTTGAAGACGCAATTATGAAGGAGTGTTGGCGCCATGCTATGGATGAAGAGTTGGGGTCGATCCGAGACAACGATACATGGAAACTTGTGGATCTTCCCAACAGACATAATGCCATAGAGCTCAAGTGGGTGTACAAAATCAAGAAGGATGCTGAAGGGAACTTGGTGAAGCATAAAGCAAGGCTCGTGGCTAAAGCAAACGTGCAAGACCAAAGTGTGGAGTTCGAAGAAGTGTTCGCTCCAGTTACAAAGATGGACTCGGTGAGATTACTTATAGCTCTCGCGGCTCAAGAATCTTGGAGGATACATCATATGGATGTGAACTCCGTGTTTTTGACTGAGGAGTTAGAAGGAGAGTTGTATGTGAAGCAACCACCAGGGTACATCGAAGAAGGAGAGGAACATAAGGTATTGAAGCTACACAAGGCGTTGTACGGGCTACGACAAGCTCCTCAGGCATGGAGCATCAAGCTTGATCGTGCATTGATTTCTCTTGGATTTGAGAAAGCCCCACTAGAGCATGCAATGTATAAGCGAGGTAAAGGCAATAATCGTCTCTTAGTGGGCATCTATGTGGATGATCTATTGATAACGGGAGCAGACGAAGAGGTGATTGCAAACTTCAAGCTACAAATGAAGAAGCTATTCAAGATGACTGATCTAGGGCTCTTGAGTTACTACCTTGGGATCGAGGTACATCAAAAGCCGGAGGGGATCACAATATGCCAAGATGCATATGCAAAGAAGGTACTTGAAAGCTGTGGCGTGAAAATTGCAATCCAAGTCATGTTTCGATGAAGCCTTGTCTTATACTAAGCAAGAAAAGTGGATCACCTGCAGTTGATGCAACGGAGTATAGAAGTGTGGTCTGAAAGTTGAGGTATCTCACGAATACAAGACCGGACTTAGCCTATTCCGTTGACATAGTGAGTTGCTTCATGGAAGCACCCACGAAGGAACATTGGGCAGCTGTGAAAGATATACTCAGGTACATCAAAGGGACAACAAATTTCAGTTGTGTCTATTTGAGAGAGAAGAAGAAGGAGATGGTGGAGCTACTAGGCTATAGTGATAGCGACGTGACAGGAGATGTGGACGACCGTAAAAGTACCTCGAGTGTGGCATATTTCTTGGGAGGAAGTATAGTAAGTTGGCTATCACAAAAGCAGGAAGTAGTCGCATTATCATCTCGTGAAGCGGAGTATATTGCAGCTGCAACTGCGGTGTGTCAAGATGTGTGCCTAGGAAGGCTACTCGGTGACCTCACAGGTAAGGAACCAGAACGAGTGGTGCTCAACATTGACGACAAGTCTACAATCTCTCTATGGAAGAATCCAATGTGTCATGATAGACACAAGCACATAGATACGAGGTATCGATACCTAAGGAAGTGCGTGGAAGAAAGTAAGATTGACGTCAACTACGTTTGCATCGACGAACAGCTTGCATGTATCCTAACCAGATCTTTGGGACGGCAGAAGTTCGTGAAGATGCGGCGAAGGATCGGCGTCCAAGCTGTGAAGTAAGGACGTCGTGCTTAGGGGGGTGACTGTTGGAGATAATCACGATTAAGACATCCAGTCCGGCACGGACTTGGAGTTGTGCCCGACTCTGCTACGTATAGGTTAATTAGTAGTACTATATATATATCTGTACGTAGTACCTCTTGTAAACCAGAAAACTCATATCAATACAAAGCAATCAAACGGGAGCGACACGCTCCCGTGGCCATAATATCGCGTGCGTATTCGTGTGTCTCCGCGAGTTGTGCTAGTTACGATCGAAGGCGCCGGTGGCTGATTGTTTCGTTTGTGCGTGTGCTAGTTATCTAGCTACGTACCTGAGGAATCGATCCACCAGGTTGTGTGCCTGCTTGCTTGGTACTATGTGTGTATCTGATCTACTTGTATGTACGTGTGGTAGACGGCTGAAAGCACAGGTCGCCGGAATCACGTTGTATGAAGTACGCCGGAAAGTACTCGGCGTACGGGTCTGTGCCAACACTCCGTACTTCTTCGGTTGTTCCTGATTTGTCTATGCTTAATCTCCCTTCCCTCCTTTCACATGGTGTAGTTTCTTCTTCCTCTGATCTGCAAGGCCATGGCAGAATCACTGCTTCTCCCTCTGGTGCGCGGTGTGGCTGGCAAGGCCGTTGGCACGCTGGTCCAGACTGTGACCCGCATGTGTGGCCTCGACGATGACCGTGAAACGCTGGAGCGCCATCTGCTGGCCATCGAGTGCAAGCTGGTCAACGCGGAGGCGAGGAGCCATACAAACTGCTACATCAAGAGCTGGATGGAGATGCTCAAGGCTGTCGCCTACGAAGCCGACGACGTCCTTGACGACTTTGAGTATGAGGGGCTGCGCCGCAAAGCTCAGATCGGCGACTCCACTTCCCGCAAGGTACTCGGCTACGTCACGCGCCACAGCCCGCTGCTCTTCCGTTTTGACATGAGCAGGAAGCTCAAGGGTGTCCTTGATAAGATCAAGGAGCTAGTGGAGGAGATGAACACGTTTGGCCTTGAGAATTCTGTAAGTTGGGAGGGGCCGCAACTTTCTTGGCGGCAGACGCACTCCAAACTGGACGAGTCTACATCGATATTTGGAAGAGGTGATGACAAGGAGGAAGCGGTGAAGTTGCTGCTAGACCAGCGAGATCAGCGGAAGGTGCAGGTGCTGCCCATCTTTGGTATGGGAGGTCTTGGCAAGACAACACTTGCTAAGATGGTGTACAATGACCAAGAGGTCAAACAACACTTCGAGTTGAAGATGTGGCACTGTGTATCAGAGAATTTTGATGTTATCGCTATTGTGAAATCCATCATTGAATTGGCTACAAATGAAAGATGCGACCTGCCCGACAGCATCGAACTATTGCAGAAGAAACTTGATGAAGTCATTGGCCGGAAGAGATTTTTACCTGTTCTCGATGATGTATGGAATGAAGAAAAGAGGTTGTGGGATGATGAATTGAAGCCACTACTTTGTTCTGTTGGCTTACCAGGAAGTGTTATAGTGGTCACATGCCGAAGCAAGCAAGTGGCCTCTATAATGGCCACCATTAAGCCCCATGAGCTAGCATTTCTGAGTGAAGAAGATTCATGGGAACTATTTTCGAACAAAGCAATTAGCAATGATGTAGAGGAGCAACCTGAGTTAAACACCATTGGAAGACGTATTGTCAATAAATGCGGGGGGTTGCCTCTTGCTCTGAAGACAATGGGTGGATTGCTGAGCTCAAAGCAACAAGTACATGAATGGAAAGCCATAGAAGAAAGTAACATTGGTGCTAATGTTGGAGGTAAATATGAGGTCATGCCCATACTAAAGTTAAGCTACAAACACATGCCATCTGAAATGAAGCAATGTTTTGCATTTTGTGCACTTTTCCCAAAGGATTGTGAGATGCAAAAGGATATCTTGATGCAACTATGGATGGCAAATGGCTTCATTCAAGAAGATGAAACAATGGATTTAACACAGAAAGGAGAATTCATTTTCCATGAATTGGTCTGGAGATCCTTCCTGCAAGATATAAAAGCGAAAGTGGTAGACCCTGTACCCCATGGTGATAAAACAACATACGTGAAAATAGTATGTAAAATGCATGACTTAATGCATGACTTAGCCAGAGATGTCAGCAATGAATGTGCCACCATCGAAGAATTGATTGAGCAGAAAGCATTGGTAAAAAATGTCTGTCACCTGCAAATGTCAAAGGTTGAATTGGAAAAGATCCATGGGTTGTTCGGTGGCAAAATATCTTTCCGCACTTTGTTAGCTCCTTCATATATGCAGCAGAATTTTAAAAAGCTGCCCCATGTGTCATTAAGAGCATTGCATTGGCATAGTTGGTTTTCCAGTTTCAAGGCCGTAAATGCAAAACATTTAAGGTATCTTGACCTCTCCGGTTGTAGCGTCGATGCTAGATTGCTACATTCGATATGTCTATTGTATAACCTGCAAACGTTGAGGCTGAATGGTTGCCGTGGTCTACTACAGTTGCCAGAAGACATGGCGACGAGTCTGAGAAAGCTCATACATATTTATCTTTTTGAATGTCCTAAGCTGGAGCGGATGCCTCCAAATATAGGTCAGTTGAACAATCTTCGCACACTAACAACATTTGTTGTGAATGCTAGAGACGGTTGTGGTATTGAGGAGCTCAAAGACTTGCAACACCTTAGCAACAGGTTGGAACTGTACAACTTGAGAAAAATAAAGAGTGTAAATCATGCAAAAGAAGCCAATCTCCAGCAGAAGATAAATCTGAGTGAGTTGTTGTTCTGTTGGGGCCTTACAAAATATGACAAGCCCGAAAATGAGGCATGTGATGAGGAAGAAGTGTTCCAGCATCTAAAACCTCATAGAAAGATCCAAATTTTGGAGTTATACGGATATGGTGGCATGGAAATACCACAATGGATGAGTGATCCTTGGATGTTTCAGTGCTTAAGAAAACTCATCATTTCCAACTGCACAAGGTGTAAGAATATACGTGTAGTAGGGTTCTCGCCCTCACTGGAGTACTTGGCCTTAGTCAACATGGATAAACTAAAGATATTATGTGATAACCTTTGCATAGAAAGTGGAGGACGCAGTACCCCTCTAAATTTTTTCCCGAAGTTGAAGGAGATGGTCTTGGAAGAGTTATGTAGTCTAGAGGGGATGGGTAGAAAACAGTGCGGGAGTGGCTATTGATAGCTTAGTAACATTTCCAGTGCTTGAGGAGCTGGAAATCACCAGATGCCCTAAGCTTGCAAGTATTCCACTGAGCCCCATTCTCAAAGTCCTGAGGGTTTCAAATACTCGTGCAATCAGCTCAATCCTGGAGGGGAAGGCTTCATTATCCAAGGAGACCCTTCCGCTATCGCAGATGGAGTGTTTTCCGATGTTGCCTACATCCCTTGAAATTTTGTGGATTCAAGGTTTCCAATGTTTAGTGGCACTGCCTTCGAACCTCGGAGATCTGGCAAAGCTGAGGGACCTACTGGTGCATAACTGCACTGGCCTGAAAGCGTTGCCTGATGGGATGGGTGGCCTCACTTCTCTTCAGATTTTGACGATCAGTGATTCTCTAGCGATAGTGGATTTCCCGGATGGTCTCCTTCGGCGATTGCCGGCCCTTAACGAGCTAAGCATATGGAATTGGAACTGCCCCGAGTTGGAAAGACGATGCAGAGAAGGTGGGGAGTATTTCCACCACGTGGTCCCTATCCCAGTTAAATCGGGATTCAGAACCGGAGCTCCAGAAGCAAAAGCAGAATCCACAATTACAGCACCAGAAGCAGAAACCAGCGGAAAGAAGTCTCTAAGAAGGCTCCTCCCCTCTTGTGCTCACTCCAAGTCTGACTCTGAGTAGGCGTGTATGTATGCCACAAGTCCCCTTATGTGTATGCGACAAGGGGAGAAGGAGGGGAAGAATTCAGAATTCAGGATCAGAACTGGAGGATTCAGAATATAACTGAGGTGCTATTTTGGTGGCTGGTGACTGAGGTGTGTATGCCACAATTCAGAATATAACAGGAAAATTCAGAATATATTGGTCCCTGTCCCAGTTAAAGACATTCGAACGGAATTCAGAATCAGAACTGCAGAAGGGGTGGCTACTTTGGTAGCTGATGACTGAGGTGTATATGCCACAAGTCACCTTATGTGTTCACTTGGAGTCTGACAATAACTGAGGTGCGTATGCCACAAGTCCCTTCCTCCTGCTATTATGGTTAACTCTCTTTCCTCGGTACATATAAGGCCTGTTCGGCAATCCTCCCGCTCCGTGAAATCTCAGGATCTGTGGAGCACCTCTGTGCCCACTCCGCGATTTTGCACTGCTGCTCCACCAGCTCCGGGAGTGGAGTTGTGGAGGGGAGGGAATCCGAACAGGCCCTTAATATAACACTAACGGACTCCCAAGTCCCAACTGGTTACTTTTTATTTTCGTTATTAGGAACCACTGACTCTGAAATCTTTTATCTTCTTGCCACATTCTTTATATCTTTTGGACAGGCATCTGCCTTTTCTTGGACAAGTACATCTCGTTGCTTACTGCTCTGTGAAATCTCTAGTACTTCCTGCTATTGCCTAGTGTTAATCTGTTAGCACTTAGCAACGGATATGTCAGCAGATACCCCAGCTGGAGACGTCAACTCCTTGCGGTTGTGGTTTCCTGGAGACTGTCAATGAAATCCGTCAAAGCAATCTGTATGTTGCCAGCATGACCGAAACAGAGGCAAATCTGATCCCAGCCGTCTAATAGTGCAAATCCATAGAACAGCATGAATGACCAAGTGTTTCATGTAAATTTTATGGAGACAAAACTCAACCCTGTACTCCTTGCATATACCACCACTCCCACGATCTATTATGCTTGATTTTTTTTTTTGAACATAAGCGAAATCCCAATTTTTATTAGCATTTGGCCAAACAAAAAAAATATCTCGAGATCTATTATGCTTGATTACTTATCTGCTATTTTCCTTCAGCAGGACAACCAGAAATATGGTGCCAGCGGTGACCGCTCGTTCTTCTTGATATCAGGTTACATCAACCCAACCTACGACCAAAGTCGGCCATGAAAAATCTTTTATTACATCCCTCAGTTCTCTCACCAATGCCCTTCAGTGAATATATTCCCTCTAACGCTCAAGGTGATTGGTCCAGCTGGAAGGTGCGCTCCATCTCTGCTTAATTTTACCCTGAGCTGTGCTCAATTCAACTCGGCACAGTACTTAATCTAGCTAAACCTCTGTTGTGCGTCATAAGTAAATACCAAGATTGCTTTGATGACACCACGTAATCTAAAACGATGACAAAATGCTTTTATCATCGTGATTTGCTTCTTCTCTCTCTGTAATCGTTAAGGAAATTAGTTATCAGACTAGATACTGATTTCGTCTGTTTCAGGAATCAAGTGCTGGATGGCAGTTGGCTCCAACATCGTTACGTTCTTAACAAACGAGAGTACGCACGTAACTAATCCTTCGCCATGCTCATTAATTGATGGATACCCTCTTGTGTGTATACTTCTTTCGGTATACCAAAACTTATCTTGATTTGAACTCCTGCCAGAGTTCAGATACCACTCTGTGATGGGAGCGTCAGGAAAGTCCGAGCTGTGAAGCAAATCCGTACGAATGTGTGCCCTGGTAAATCTCCTTACAAATTGGGTGGATGATATGCTGACAATATTCAGGTAAAATGTAATGCTCATGTGATCGATCAATGTGACCTGCAGGCTGGAATCTCTAAAAGCATCCGCAAAATGAAGGAAGCAATGCCAGAACTCAGGGGCGGAGCCAGGATTTAGACATAGGGGGGGCGAGACCGGCGGTAAAGCAATTTTTTTTTTTGCCTCACAAACTAGCTAATAGTTTTACATCCGAGTATCATTCATCTTTAACTTTGCATAAACACACACAACCTTTTGCAGCTGAAGCCGACTAGACAAAGTTGACAATCAAACTACCCTGAAATATGACATGAAATGCGCTGCTACAAAACAATGTCATATGTACAAATAAGAAAAATCATTGTATAACCGAATTATTGGCTTTTAGCTTGCATTTAAATAGGTTTGAATGGCAAATCTATTATGCAACTTTGTTGTTGTACTAAAAAAAGATCAATGTTGTCAGAATACACACATAGAGAATCAAACCCAGCCCCTACTCGTCCCCTCTACCCCTAGGTCGACGTAGACCGGCTGGTCGTGGTTGGAAGGTGCATGATTTCGAACGGTTGCTTGTGCCTGAGCGCGACGCGTCACAAATCATAACCAAAAGTTAAAATCTGATGTATAACGAATTAATGATATAAGATGAGAATTGAGAGAGATTAGTAGACAGTGCGCTGGATTAACCTTGGCTAGATCATTGGTTGCAGCACGAATAATTGGCGAGTAATCACTGAACCAGCTTGCGTTTACGAATCAGGTCATGAGAAGAGAGAGCAGAGGCGGGCAGCGGCGAGGGCGCAGGAGGGCAACAGCGCAGCGCTAATAAACTCACCGGCTAATCACAGGGGATAATGCCCAGCGCCCAGGAGACATTTAACGGAGGCCAATCAACAAATATGGCCTTGTCATGTGCCTGTAAACGATCGCTAGTGGGCTTTTACATTGGCCCTTTTTCCTTTCTTCATAAATCACGTTGAGTTAGGGGGGGCCTATTACTTCTGTACCTGAATCATGTCGCTAATATCTACGGCCTACTCCATGTTTGCTCGATCGATAGGGGGGGGGGCAGGCCCCTGCTCGCCCCCCCTTGTCTCCGCCACTGCCAGAACTAGATCACCACGGCATGTGATCAGTGGTCTGAAAGTAGATGTAATATATGTCAGAACTAGATCATGCCGTGACCGTTGTCTCTTTCCCTAGGGATTTTCTCTACATGTTTGGTACTCCCTCCGTTCCTAAATATTTGTCTTTCTAGACATTTCAAATGGTTACTGTTGTAATTTTTGCTAGTAGGTCTTTGGCCCAAAGCCCAACTAAAATTCTGAAATTCTCTTGGCCCATTCATGCACACATGTGAGTGGAGTGAGTGAGGCTAAAGTTTAGTCCCACCTCATAAGTTGAGGGAGAGTTGCACCTCTTTATAAGGTGAGCTCTTCTACCACTTGTATGAGCATGAGAAGAGGAGACCTACACGCGCGCTCCTCCTCCTCGCTCGCCTCGCCACGGCCCGACGCGTCGCGCCGCGCCGCGCCGCGGGTTGCGGGATTGAGCCGAACCGAGGACAGAGCTATGCACGTTGTCTATATTTTTGCTGCTCGGGAAATTAATGAGTCATTAATTAATAATTAACGGACGCGTTAATTACTGAACCGTTTCCGATTCTTTTGGATCGTGACGACTCGGACGTGGGGTTTATTCCCACGACCTACCCGGCCCGCACTATATAGTCAGGCAGACGTCTACCCTAGCCGCCGCCGCTTCGTATGGTTTCTCACCACCGTTCCAGATCATTGCGCCGCCAAGCAAGTCTTCTCCATCCCGCCTTTCGGCGTGCACCGGGAGAAGGGACAGCAGGCCTCCGGAACCCCGCCTCTCGTGATCCTGTGCGGGAGAGGGGCGATCAGGTTTTTGGGGAGCACACTCGCGCGACTGCTGGCAGCGACGACTTCGCGAACGACGACTTCTTCCCCGACCTCGGCAACCTCATCCTCGACGACATGGGCGACAACGTCAACGCCGGCGGTGCTGCTCCCGCTGCACCATATGTGATTCTATCCTTCCTGTTCGAGATCGTCGTAGAATTCATGTTTCTAGTATGTACCCTAGATGTGATCTGTTCATCTGCTATGCTAGTTCACAAGATTAGTTTAATCTCTGTTGCTGCAGTCATGACTTATCATCTGTTTATTCGGATTAAATCTCGTCGTAATTTTCTCATATTTCCAACAATCCAAAAACCTGATTATAGGCAATTTACTCCGAGTGGTTTTGCTGCGCATCTGAAGCACCCTGCCTTTAAGGGGGCGCAATATAAGAGGTGGCACACGAGAGCAGTCTACTGGTTTCAGACCATGGGCTGCTATGACGCCACCAAGGGCAAGCCTGAGGGCGATCTTAATCCAGCACAGCTGGAAGCTTTTGAGAAGATCGATACCCTCTTTAAAGGCGCTCTTCTGAGTGTTCTTGATGACTCAATTGTGGATTCGTATATGTCGTTTGACAACGGCAAGGACATGTGGGCTGCGCTCGAGGCCAAGTTTGGTGCCTCGGACGCCGGCAGCGAGTTGTACGTCATGGAGCAATTCTATGACTACAAGATGACTGATGAGCGCGCTGTTGTACAGCAGGCTCATGAGATACAGTCGCTCGCAAAAGAACTTGAGTACTTCAAGTGTGTGTTGCCGGACAAATTTGTTGCCGGAGACATCATTTCCAAGCTTCCACCTTCGTGGAACAATTTTCCTACTTCCCTGAAACACAAGAGACAGGAGTTTTCCGTTGCGGATCTCATTGGTACTCTTGTTGTTCAAGAGAAGGCGAGCGCAAAGGACACACGTGCTTGAGTTGCTGAGGGAGATTCTAGTGCCCACATGGTACAGAAGAAGAACTTCCAGCCCAATAAGTTCAAAAACAACAAGAACAAAACTCAGGGCAAATGCAAGTTTGATACAAAGAACAAGCCATCACATTCTACCAACTTCAAGAAGAATTCTCATAAGAAGGGGAAGGGACTTTGCCATGTCTGCGGTGATCCTAATCATTGGGCTCCGATGTGTCCTAACCACTTTGAGGAGCGCGAACATGAGAAGAGCGGCAAGTCCGCTAATGTTGTCATCGGTGATACTAATATGAAGGAATCAGGGTACAATATTTTTCCTACCATCCTTTCAGTATTTCAATCCCCTAATTGGTTAATTGACACCGGTGCCAATGTACATGTTTGTGCTGACGCCTCCATGTTTTCTTCTTACCAGGCCACTGGGACTTCTCCCGTGCTGATGGGGAACGGGTCACATGCCATCGTTCGAGGTGTTGGTACGGTCGATCTGAAGTTTACTTCGGGGAAGACCGAGCGTCTGAAGAACGTTCATCATGTGCCGTCCATCAATAAAAATCTCGTTAGCGGTTCCCGTTTATGTCGAGATGGTTTTAAGTTGGTTTTTGAATCCAATAAAGTTGTAATTTCTAAGTGTGGACAATTTGTTGGAAAAGGCTATGAGTGCGGAGGCTTGTTCCGCCTATCTTTGTCAGATATTTGCACTAAAGTTATTAATAATGTTTCCCACAATAATGAGTCTGATATTTGGCATTCACGACTTTGTCATATTAACTTTGGATGCATGACGCGGCTAGCCAATATGAATTTAATTCCGAAAATCTCTACTGTCAAGGGCTCTAAGTGCCAAGTATGTGTGCAAGCTAAGCAACCTCGCAAGTCCCATAAGACTGCAGAGGCAAGAGACTTGGCGCCACTAGAGCTTATACATTCTAATCTTTGTGAGATGAATGGAGTGTTGACAAAAGGTGGAAAGAGATACTTCATGACGTTGATTGATGACTCCACTAGATATTGTTATGTGTATCTTCTGAAATCAAAAGATGAGGCTTTGACTTTCTTCAAAAACTATAAAGCTGAGGCAGAGAACCAACTTGATCGGAAAATTAAACGGCTTAGGTCCGATCGTGGTGGAGAGTATTTTTCCAATGAATTTGATCTGTTTTGTGCGGAACATGGTATAATCCATGAGAGGACGCCTCCCTACTCACCCCAGTCAAATGGGGTAGCCGAAAGAAAGAATCGAACTCTAACTGATATGGTTAACACCATGTTAGACACTTCGGGTCTATCCAAGGAATGGTGGGGGAGGCGCTAATGACTGCGTGTCATGTCCAAAACCGGGTTCCCACAAAGCATAAGACCATGACTCCATTTGAGGAATGGGAAAGGAAAAGGTTGAAACTCTCTTACCTACGTACTTGGGGCTGTTTGGCGAAAGTCAATATACCAATTCCCAAGAAGCGCAAGCTTGGACCAAAAACCGTGGATTGTGTTCTTCTGGGCTATGCTTTTCATAGCATCGGCTATAGATTTTTGATAATAAAATCTGAGGTGTCCGACATGCATGTTGGTACGATTATGGAGTCAAATGATGCAACTTTCTTTGAGGACATATTTCCTATGAAGGATATGTCGAGTTCATCAAATCAGGAGATACCTACTTCATCTAGTGAGGAATTCACTGTAATTCCTGAACCCACCATTGCGATGGAACACGTTGAGAATCCTGTTGAGGGTGACAATGGAACCCCTGTGAGGAGTAAGAGACAGAGGACTGCAAAGACCTTTGGTGACGATTTCATTGTGTACCTCGTGGATGACACACCCAGGACTATTTTAGAAGCCAATGGATCTCCTGATGCTGACTACTGGAAGGAAGCTGTACGTAGCGAGATGGATTCCATCTTAGCTAATGGTACCTGGGAGATCACTGACCGTCCTTATGGGTGCAAACCTGTAGGATGTAAGTGGGTGTTCAAGAAGAAGCTTAGACCTGATGGTACGATTGAAAAGTACAAGGCACGGCTTGTGGCCAAGGGTTATACCCAGAAAGAAGGTGAAGACTTCTTTGATACTTACTCACCCGTGGCTAGACTGACCACAATTCGGGTGCTACTATCACTGGCTGCCTCACATGGTCTTCTCGTTCATCAAATGGACGTTAAGGCAGCTTTCCTCAATGGAGAGTTGAAGGAGGAAATTTACATGGATCAGCCAGATGGTTTTGTAGTACCTGGTCAGGAAGGAAAGGTGTGCAAGTTATTAAAGTCTTTATATGGCCTTAAACAAGCTCCTAAGGAGTGGCATGAGAAGTTCGAAGGAACATTAACTGCTGCCGGCTTCGTAGTAAACGATGGTGACAAGTGCGTGTACTATCGCTATGGTGGGGGCGAAGGAGTTATTCTTTGTCTGTATGTCGACGACATATTGATCTTTGGAACCAAACTTGATTTAATCAAGGAGGTTAAGGATTTCTTATCTCGCTGTTTTGAGATGAAGGATCTAGGAGTAGCTGATATTATTTTAAACATCAAGCTGTTGAGAGATGAGAATGGTGGGATCACACTGCTTCAGTCTCACTATGTGGAAAAGGTCTTGAGTCATTTTGGGTATAGCGACTGCACACCTTCTCCAACTCCATATGATGCTAGTGTGTTGCTTCGAAAGAATCGACGGATTGCTAGAGATCAACTGAGGTATTCTCAGATTATTGGTTCGCTTATGTATTTGGCGAGTGCCACGAGGCCTGACATCTCTTTTGCTGTGAGCAAGCTGAGTCGGTTTGTGTCAAAACCGGGAGATGATCATTGGCATGCGCTTGATAGAGTTATGCGCTATCTGAAAGGCACCGCGAGCTATGGGATTCACTACACCGGGTATCCAAGGGTACTGGAGGGTTATAGTGACTCAAGCTGGATTTCTGATGCTGATGAGATAAAGGCCACGAGTGGTTATGTTTTTACACTTGGTGGTGGCGCTGTTTCCTGGAAGTCTTGCAAGCAGACCATCATAACGAGGTCAACTATGGAAGCAGAACTCACAGCATTGGACACTGCCACTGTTGAAGCAGAGTGGCTTCGTGAACTCTTGATGGACTTACCTATGGTTGAAAAACCAATACCCCTATCCTGATGAACTGTGATAATCAAACTGTGATCGTCAAGATAAACAGTTCGAAGGACAATATGAAGTCCTCAAGACATGTGAAGAGGAGACTAAAATCTGTCAGAAAATTGAGGAACTCCGGAGTTATTACGTTGGATTATATCCAAACGTCGAAAAACTTGGCAGATCCCTTCACAAAGGGTCTATCACGTAATGTGATAGATAATGCATCGATGGAGATGGGTTTGAGACCCACCGCATGAGTTGTCCATAGTGGTAACCCACTCTATGTGATCGGAGATCCCGTGAAGTAGAAGTGGGAGACAAGCTGTTGGTCAGCTGGGAGGAGAGTATCCCTATATTAACTATCCCACTCCGTGAAGATGCAATACTCTCCTGATCTGCATGACAGGTTGATACTTATCTTAATGTGTTCCAAGTGGCTTATTCGGGTAAGCAGAGATGTTGTCCTGCAGAACATCTTCTGAGGAACACACCTATATGAATTTGACTGTTAACGTCGCAGTCTGTGAGAATTGGGTGTTCTCTAATAAATTCATGAAAAGGCCCTGGAGTATGACGTATACGCTCCACCCGCGGGGAAGCCTTGCGGCAGCCAAGTATCGGTCAAGAATTTGTGTGAAACTAGTCTTGCAGAAAACTTGTAGTTCAAGGCATAGTCCACTATTCAAGTTGTGATCTAGTGTAGCATAAATCTCTAAGTGGAAGTTCAACTTCACAGTCTCCACTAAGCACCGGTATATAAACAATGTTTTGGAACTAAATGATGAGATGTGCCAATGAGACTTTGTGGGGGATTGTTGGAATTTTTGCTAGTAGGCCTTTGGCCCAAAGCCCAACTAAAATTCTGAAATTCTCTTGGCCCATTCATGCACACATGTGAGTGGAGTGAGTGAGGCTAAAGTTTAGTCCCACCTCATAAGTTGAGGGAGAGTTGCACCTCTTTATAAGGTGAGCTCTTCTACCACTTGTATGAGCATGAGAAGAGGAGACCTACACGCGCGCTCCTCCTCCTCGCTCGCCTCGCCACGTCCCGACGCGTCGCGCCGCGCCGCGGGTTGCGGGATTGAGCCGAGCCGAGGACAGAGCTATGCACGTTGTCTATATTTTTGCTGCTCAGGAAAATTAATGAGTCATTAATTAATAATTAACGGACGCGTTAATTACTGAACCGTTTCCGATTCTTTTGGATCGTGAGGACTCGGACGTGGGGTTTATTCCCACGACCTACCCGGCCCGCACTATATAGTCAGGCAGACGTCTACCCTAGTCGCCGCCGCTTCGTATGGTTTCTCACCACCGTTCCAGATCATTGCGCCGCCAAGCAAGTCTTCTCCATGCCTCCTTTCGACGTGCACCGGGAGAAGGGACAGCAGACCTCGGGAACCCCGCCTATCGTGATCCTGTGCGGGAGAGGGGCGATCAGGTTTTTGGGGAGCGCACTCGCGCGACTGCTGGCAGCGACGACTTCGCGAACGACGAATTCTTCCCCGACCTCGGCAACCTCGTCCTCGACGACATGGGCGACAACGTCAACGCCGGCGGTGCTGCTCCCGCTGCACCGTATGTGATTCTATCCTTCCTGTTCGAGATCGTCGTAGAATTCATGTTTCTAGTATGTACCCTAGATGTGATCTGTTCATCTGCTATGCTAGTTCACATGATTAGTTTAATCTCTGTTGCTGCAGTCATGACTTATCATCTGTTTATTCGTATTAAATCTCGTCGTAATTTTCTCATATTTCCAACAATCCAAAAACCTGATTATAGGCAATTTACTCCAAGTGGTTTTGCTGCGCATCTGAAGCCGCCTGCCTTTAAGGGGGCGCAATATAAGAGGTGGCACACGAGAGCAGTCTACTGGTTTCAGACCATGGGCTGCTATGACGCCACCAAGGGCAAGCCTGAGGGCGATCTTAATCCAGCATAGCTGGAAGCTTTTGAGAAGATCGATACCCTCTTTAAAGGCGCTCTTCTGAGTGTTCTTGATGACTCAATTGTGGATTCGTATATGTCATTTGACAACGGCAAGGACATGTGGGCTGCGCTCCAGGCCAAGTTTGGTGCCTCGGACGCCGGCAGCGAGTTGTACGTCATGGAGCAATTCTATGACTACAAGATGACTGATGAGCGCGCTGTTGTACAGCAGGCTCATGAGATACAGTCGCTCGCAAAAGTACATGAGTACTTCAAGTGTGTGTTGCCGGACAAATTTGTTGCCGGAGGCATCATTTCCAAGCTTCCACCTTCGTGGAACAATTTTCCTACTTCCCTGAAACACAAGAGACAGGAGTTTTCCGTTGCGGATCTCATTGGTACTCTTGATGTTCAAGAGAAGGCGAGAGCAAAGGACACACGTGCTCGAGGTTCTGAGGGAGGTTCTAGTGCCCACATGGTACAGAAGAAGAACTTCCAGCCCAACAAGTTCAAAAACAACAAGAACAAAACTCAGGGCAAAGGCAAGTTTGATACAAAGAACAAGCCATCACATTCTACCAACTTCAAGAAGAATTCTCATAAGAAGGGGAAGGGACTTTGCCATGTCTGCGGTGATCCTAATCACTGGGCTCCGAAGTGTCCTAACCACTTTGAGGAGCGCGAACATGAGAAGAGCGGCAAGTCCGCTAATGTTGTCATCGGTGATACTGATATGAAGGAATCAGGGTACGGTATTTTTCCTACCATCCTTTTAGTATTTCAATCCCCTGATTGGTTAATTGACACCGGTGCCAATGTACATGTTTGTGCTGACGCCTCCATGTTTTCTTCTTACCAGGCCACTGGGACTTCTCCCGTGCTAATGGGGAACGGGTCACATGCCATCGTTCGAGGTGTTGGTATGGTCGATCTGAAGTTTACTTCGGGGAAAACCGTGCGTCTGAAGAACATTCATCATGTGCCGTCCATCAATAAAAATCTCGTTAGCGGTTCCCGTTTATGTCGAGATGGTTTTAAGTTGGTTTTTGAATCCAATAAAGTTGTAATTTCTAAGTGTGGACAATTTGTTGGAAAAGGCTATGAGTGCGGAGGCTTGTTCCGCCTATCTTTGTCAGATATTTGCACTAAAGTTATTAATAATGTTTCCCACAATAATGAGTCTGATATTTGGCATTCACGACTTTGTCATATTAACTTTGGATGCATGACGCGGCTAGCCAATATGAATTTAATTCCGAAAATCTCTACTGTCAAGGGCTCTAAGTGCCAAGTATGTGTGCAAGCTAAGCAACCTCGCAAGTCCCATAAGACTGCAGAGGCAAGAGACTTGGCGCCACTAGAGCTTATACATTCTAATCTTTGTGAGATGAATGGAGTGTTGACAAAAGGTGGAAAGAGATACTTCATGACGTTGATTGATGACTCCACTAGATATTGTTATGTGTATCTTCTGAAATCAAAAGATGAGGCTTTGACTTTCTTCAAAAACTATAAAGCTGAGGCAGAGAACCAACTTGATCGGAAAATTAAACGGCTTAGGTCCGATCATGGTGGAGAGTATTTTTCCAATGAATTTGATCTGTTTTGTGCGGAACATGGTATAATCCATGAGAGGACGCCTCCCTACTCACCCCAGTCAAATGGGGTAGCCGAAAGAAAGAACCGAACTCTAACTGATATGGTTAACACCATGTTAGACACTTCGGGTCTATCCAAGGAATGGTGGGGGAGGCGCTAATGACTGCGTGTCATGTCCTAAACCGGGTTCCCACAAAGCATAAGACCATGACTCCATTTGAGGAATGGGAAAGGAAAAGGTTGAAACTCTCTTACCTACGTACTTGGGGCTGTTTGGCGAAAGTCAATATACCAATTCCCAAGAAGCGCAAGCTTGGACCAAAAACCGTGGATTGTGTTCTTCTGGGCTATGCTTTTCATAGCATCGGCTATAGATTTTTGATAATAAAATCTGAGGTGTCCGACATGCATGTTGGTACGATTATGGAGTCAAATGATGCAACTTTCTTTGAGGACATATTTCCTATGAAGGATATGTCGAGTTCATCAAAGCAGGAGATACCTACTTCATCTAGTGAGGAATTCACTGTAATTCCTGAACCCACCATTGCGATGGAACACGTTGAGAATCCTGTTGAGGGTGACAATGGAACCCCTGTGAGGAGTAAGAGACAGAGGACTGCAAAGACCTTTGGTGACGATTTCATTGTGTACCTCGTGGATGACACACCCAGGACTATTTTAGAAGCCTATGGATCTCCTGATGCTGACTACTGGAAGGAAGCTGTACGTAGCGAGATGGATTCCATCTTAGCTAATGGTACCTGGGAGATCACTGACCGTCCTTATGGGTGCAAACCTGTAGGATGTAAGTGGGTGTTCAAGAAGAAGCTTAGACCTGATGGTACGATTGAAAAGTACAAGGCACGACTTGTGGCCAAGGGTTATACCCAGAAAGAAGGTGAAGACTTCTTTGATACTTACTCACCCGTGGCTAGACTGACCACAATTCGGGTGCTACTATCACTGGCTGCCTCACATGGTCTTCTCGTTCATCAAATGGACGTTAAGGCAGCTTTCCTCAATGGAGAGTTGAAGGAGGAAATTTACATGGATCAGCCAGATGGTTTTGTAGTACCTGGTCAGGAAGGAAAGGTGTGCAAGTTATTAAAGTCTTTATATGGCCTTAAACAAGCTCCTAAGGAGTGGCATGAGAAGTTCGAAGGAACATTAACTGCTGCCGGCTTCGTAGTAAACGATGGTGACAAGTGCGTGTACTATCGCTATGGTGGGGGCGAAGGAGTCATTCTTTGTCTGTATGTCGACGACATATTGATCTTTGGAACCAAACTTGATTTAATCAAGGAGGTTAAGGATTTCTTATCTCGCTGTTTTGAGATGAAGGATCTAGGAGTAGCTGATATTATCTTAAACATCAAGCTGTTGAGAGATGAGAATGGTGGGATCACACTGCTTCAGTCTCACTATGTGGAAAAGGTCTTGAGTCGTTTTGGGTATAGCGACTACACACCTTCTCCAACTCCATATGATGCTAGTGTGTTTCTTCGAAAGAATCGACGGATTGCTAGAGAGCAACTGAGGTATTCTCAGATTATTGGTTCGCTTATGTATTTGGCGAGTGCCACGAGGCCTGACATCTCTTTTGCTGTGAGTAAGCTGAGTCGGTTTGTGTCAAAACCGGGAGATGATCATTGGCATGCGCTTGAGAGAGTTATGCGCTATCTGAAAGGCACCGCGAGCTATGGGATTCACTACACCGGGTATCCAAGGGTACTGGAGGGTTATAGTGACTCAAGCTGGATTTCTGATGCTGATGAGATAAAGGCCACGAGTGGTTATGTTTTTACACTTGGTGGTGGCGCTGTTTCCTGGAAGTCTTGCAAGCAGACCATCATAACGAGGTCAACTATGGAAGCAGAACTCACAGCATTGGACACTGCCACTGTTGAAGCAGAGTGGCTTCGTGAACTCTTGATGGACTTACCTATGGTTGAAAAACCAATACCCCCTATCCTGATGAACTGTGATAATCAAACTGTGATCGTCAAGATAAACAGTTCGAAGGACAATATGAAGTCCTCAAGACATGTGAAGAGGAGACTAAAATCTGTCAGAAAATTGAGGAACTCCGGAGTTATTACGTTGGATTATATCCAAACGTCGAAAAACTTGGCAGATCCCTTCACAAAGGGTCTATCACGTAATGTGATAGATAATGCATCGATGGAGATGGGTTTGAGACCCACCGCATGAGTTGTCCATAGTGGTAACCCACTCTATGTGATCGGAGATCCCGTGAAGTAGAAGTGGGAGACAAGCTGTTGGTCAGCTGGGAGGAGAGTATCCCTATATTAACTATCCCACTCCGTGAAGATGCAATACTCTCCTGATCTGCATGACAGGTTGATACTTATCTTAATGTGTTCCAAGTGGCTTATTCGGGTAAGCAGAGATGTTGTCCTGCAGAACATCTTCTGAGGAACACACCTATATGAATTTGACTGTTAACGTCGCAGTCTGTGAGAATTGGGTGTTCTCTAATAAATTCATGAAAAGGCCCTGGAGTATGACGTATACGCTCCACCCGTGGGGAAGCCTTGCGGCAGCCAAGTATCGGTCAAGAATTTGTGTGAAACTAGTCTTGCAGAAAACTTGTAGTTCAAGGCATAGTCCACTATTCAAGTTGTGATCTAGTGTAGCATAAATCTCTAAGTGGAAGTTCAACTTCACAGTCTCCACTAAGCACCGGTATATAAACAATGTTTTGGAACTAAATGATGAGATGTGCCAATGAGACTTTGTGGGGGATTGTTGGAATTTTTGCTAGTAGGCCTTTGGCCCAAAGCCCAACTAAAATTTTGAAATTCTCTTCGCCCATTCATGCAAACATGTGAGTGGAGTGAGTGAGGCTAAAGTTTAGTCCCACCTCATAAGTTGAGGGAGAGTTGCACCTCTTTATAAGGTGAGCTCTTCTACCACTTGTATGAGCATGAGAAGAGGAGACCTACACGCGCGCTCCTCCTCCTCGCTCGCCTCGCCACGTCACGACGCGCCGCGCCGCGCCGCGCCGCGGGTTGCGGGATTGAGCCGAGCCGAGGACAGAGCTATGCACGTTGTCTATATTTTTGCTGCTCGGGAAAATTAATGAGTCATTAATTAATAATTAACGGACGCGTTAATTACTGAACCGTTTCCGATTCTTTTGGATCGTGAGGACTCGGACGTGGGGTTTATTCCCACGACCTACCCGGCCCACACTATATAGTCAGGCAGACGTCTACCCTAGCCGCCGCCACTTCGTATGGTTTCTCACCACCGTTCCAGATCATTACGCCGCCAAGCAAGTCTTCTCCATCCCTCCTTTCGGCGTGCACCGGGAGAAGGGACAGCAGGCCTCCGGAACCCCGCCTCTCGTGATCCTGTGCGGGAGAGGGGCGATCAGGTTTTTGGGGAGCGCACTCGCGCGACTGCTGGCAGCGACGACTTCGCGAACGACGACTTCTTCCCCGACCTCGGCAACCTCATCCTCGACGACATGGGCGACAACGTCAACGCCGGCGGTGCTGCTCCCGCTGCACCGTATGTGATTCTATCCTTCCTGTTCGAGATCGTCGTAGAATTCATGTTTCTAGTATGTACCCTAGATGTGATCTGTTCATCTGCTATGCTAGTTCACATGATTAGTTTAATCTCTGTTGCTGCAGTCATGACTTATCATCTGTTTATTCGGATTAAATCTCGTCGTAATTTTCTCATATTTCCAACAATCCAAAAACCTGATTATAGGCAATTTACTCCGAGTGGTTTTGCTGCGCATCTGAAGCCGCCTGCCTTTAAGGGGGCGCAATATAAGAGGTGGCACACGAGAGCAGTCTACTTGTTTCAGACCATGGGCTGCTATGACGCCACCAAGGGCAAGCCTGAGGGCGATCTTAATCCAGCACAGCTGGAAGCTTTTGAGAAGATCGATACCCTCTTTAAAGGCGCTCTTCTGAGTGTTCTTGATGACTCAATTGTGGATTCATATATGTCGTTTGACAACGGCAAGGACATGTGGGCTGCGCTCCAGGCCAAGTTTGGTGCCTCGGACGCCGGCATCGAGTTGTACGTCATGGAGCAATTCTATGACTACAAGATGACTGATGAGCGCGCTGTTGTACAGCAGGCTCATGAGATACAGTCGCTCGCAAAAGTACTTGAGTACTTCAAGTGTGTGTTGCCGGACAAATTTGTTGCCGGAGGCATCATTTCCAAGCTTCCACCTTCGTGGAACAATTTTCCTACTTCCCTGAAACACAAGAGACAGGAGTTTTCCATTGCGGATCTCATTGGTACTCTTGATGTTCAAGAGAAGGCGAGAGCAAAGGACACACATGCTCGAGTTGCTGAGGGAGGTTCTAGTGCCCACATGGTACAGAAGAAGAACTTCCAGCCCAACAAGTTCAAAAACAACAAGAACAAAACTCAAGGCAAAGGCAAGTTTGATACAAAGAACAAGCCATCACATTCTACCAACTTCAAGAAGAATTCTCATAAGAAGGGGAAGGGACTTTGCCATGTCTGCGGTGATCCTAATCACTGGGCTCCGAAGTGTCCTAACCACTTTGAGGAGCGCGAACATGAGAAGAGCGGCAAGTCCGCTAATGTTGTCATCGGTGATACTGATATGAAGGAATCAGGGTACGGTATTTTTCCTACCATCCTTTCAGTATTTCAATCCCCTGATTGGTTAATTGACACCGGTGCCAATGTACATGTTTGTGCTGACGCCTCCATGTTTTCTTCTTACCAGGCCACTGGGACTTCTCCCGTGCTGATGGGGAACGGGTCACATGCCATCGTTCGAGGTGTTGGTACGGTCGATCTGAAGTTTACTTCGGGGAAGACCGTGCGTCTGAAGAACGTTCATCATGTGCCGTCCATCAATAAAAATCTCGTTAGCGGTTCCCGTTTATGTCGAGATGGTTTTAAGTTGGTTTTTGAATCCAATAAAGTTGTAATTTCTAAGTGTGGACAATTTGTTGGAAAAGGCTATGAGTGCGGAGGCTTGTTCCGCCTATCTTTGTCAGATATTTGCACTAAAGTTATTAATAATGTTTGCCACAATAATGAGTCTGATATTTGGCATTCACGACTTTGTCATATTAACTTTGGATGCATGACGCGGCTAGCCAATATGAATTTAATTCCGAAAATCTCTACTGTCAAGGGCTCTAAGTGCCAAGTATGTGTGCAAGCTAAGCAACCTCGCAAGTCCCATAGGACTGCAGAGGCAAGAGACTTGGCGCCACTAGAGCTTATACATTCTAATCTTTGTGAGATGAATGGAGTGTTGACAAAAGGTGGAAAGAGATACTTCATGACGTTGATTGATGACTCCACTAGATATTGTTATGTGTATCTTCTCAAATCAAAAGATGATGCTTTGACTTTCTTCAAAAACTATAAAGCTGAGGCAGAGAACCAACTTGATCAGAAAATTAAACGGCTTAGGTCCGATCGTGGTGGAGAGTATTTTTCCAATGAATTTGATCTGTTTTGTGCGGAACATGGTATAATCCATGAGAGGACGCCTCCCTACTCACCCCAGTCAAATGGGGTAGCCGAAAGAAAGAACCGAACTCTAACTGATATGGTTAACACCATGTTAGACACTTCGGGTCTATCCAAGGAATGGTGGGGGGAGGCGCTAATGACTGCGTGTAATGTCCTAAACCGGGTTCCCACAAAGCATAAGACCATGACTCCATTTGAGGAATGGGAAAGGAAAAGGTTGAAACTCTCTTACCTACGTACTTGGGGCTGTTTGGCGAAAGTCAATATACCAATTCCCAAGAAGCGCAAGCTTGGACCAAAAACCGTGGATTGTGTTCTTCTGGGCTATGCTTTTCATAGCATCGGCTATAGATTTTTGATAATAAAATCTGAGGTGTCCGACATGCATGTTGGTACGATTATGGAGTCAAATGATGCAACTTTCTTTGAGGACATATTTCCTATGAAGGATATGTCGAGTTCATCAAATCAGGAGATACCTACTTCATCTAGTGAGGAATTCACTGTAATTCCTGAACCCACCATTGCGATGGAACACGTTGAGAATCCTGTTGAGGGTGACAATGGAACTCCTGTGAGGAGTAAGAGACACAGGACTGCAAAGTCCTTTGGTGATGATTTCATTGTGTACCTCGTGGATGACACACCCATGACTATTTCAGAAGCCTATGCATCTCCTGATGCTGACTACTGGAAGGAAGCTGTACGTAGCGAGATGGATTCCATCTTAGCTAATGGTACCTGGGAGATCACTGACCGTCCTTATGGGTGCAAACCTGTAGGATGTAAGTGGGTGTTCAAGAAGAAGCTTAGACCTGATGGTACGATTGAAAAGTACAAGGCACGGCTTGTGGCCAAGGGTTATACCCAGAAAGAAGGTGAAGACTTCTTTGATACTTACTCACCCGTGGCTAGACTGACCACAATTCGGGTGCTACTATCACTGGCTGCCTCACATGGTCTTCTCGTTCATCAAATGGACGTTAAGGCAGCTTTCCTCAATGGAGAGTTGAAGGAGGAAATTTACATGGATCAGCCAGATGGTTTTGTAGTACCTGGTCAGGAAGGAAAGGTGTGCAAGTTATTAAAGTCTTTATATGGCCTTAAACAAGCTCCTAAGGAGTGGCATGAGAAGTTCGAAGGAACATTAACTGCTGCCGGCTTCGTAGTAAACGATGGTGACAAGTGCGTGTACTATCGCTATGGTGGGGGCGAAGGAGTTATTCTTTGTCTGTATGTCGACGACATATTGATCTTTGGAACCAAACTTGATTTAATCAAGGAGGTTAAGGATTTCTTATCTCGCTGTTTCGAGATGAAGGATCTAGGAGTAGCTGATATTATCTTAAACATCAAGCTGTTGAGAGATCAGAATGGTGGGATCACACTGCTTCAGTCTCACTATGTGGAAAAGGTCTTGAGTCGTTTTGGGTATAGCGACTGCACACCTTCTCCAACTCCATATGATGCTAGTGTGTTGCTTCGAAAGAATCGACGGATTGCTAGAGATCAACTGAGGTATTCTCATATTATTGGTTCGCTTATGTATTTGGCGAGTGCCACGAGGCCTGACATCTCTTTTGCTGTGAGCAAGCTGAGTCGGTTTGTGTCAAAACCGGGAGATGATCATTGGCATGCGCTTGAGAGAGTTATGCGCTATTTGAAAGGCACCGCGAGCTATGGGATTCACTACACCGGGTATCCAAGGGTACTGGAGGGTTATAGTGACTCAAACTGGATTTCTGATGCTGATGAGATAAAGGCCACAAGTGGTTATGTTTTTACACTTGGTGGTGGCGCTGTTTCCTGGAAGTCTTGCAAGCAGACCATCATAACGAGGTCAACTATGGAAGCAGAACTCACAGCATTGGACACTGCCACTGTTGAAGCAGAGTGGCTTCGTGAACTCTTGATGGACTTACGTATGGTTGAAAAACCAATACCCCCTATCCTGATGAACTGTGATAATCAAACTGTGATTGTCAAGATAAACAGTTCGAAAGACAATATGAAGTCCTCAAGACATGTGAAGAGGAGACTAAAATCTGTCAGAAAATTGAGGAACTCCAGAGTTATTACGTTGGATTATATCCAAACGTCGAAAAACTTGGCAGATCCCTTCACAAAGGGTCTATCACGTAATGTGATATATAATGCGTCGATGGAGATGGGTTTGAGACCCACCGCATGAGTTGTCCATAGTGGTAACCCACTCTATGTGATCGGAGATCCCGTGAAGTAGAAGTGGGAGACAAGTTGTTGGTCAGCTGGGAGGAGAGTATCCCTATATTAACTATCCCACTCCGTGAAGATGCAATACTCTCCTGATCTGCATGACAGGTTGATACTTATCTTAATGTGTTCCAAGTGGCTTATTCGGGTAAGCAGAGATGTTGTCCTGCAGAACATCTTCCGAGGAACACACCTATATGAATTTGACTGTTAACGTCGCAGTCTATGAGAATTGGGTGTTCTCTAATAGATTCATGAAAAGGCCCTGGAGTATGACGTATACGCTCCACCCGCGGGGAAGCCTTGCGGCAGCCAAGTATCGGTCAAGAATTTGTGTGAAACTAGTCTTGTAGAAAACTTGTAGTTCAAGGCATAGTCCACTATTCAAGTTGTGATCTAGTGTAGCATAAATCTCTAAGTGGAAGTTCAACTTCACAGTCTCCACTAAGCACCGGTATATAAACAATGTTTTGGAACTAAATGATGAGATGTGCCAATGAGACTTTGTTGGGGATTGTTGGAATTTTTGCTAGTAGGCCTTTGGCCCAAAGCCCAACTAAAATTCTGAAATTCTATTGGCCCATTCATGCACACATGTGAGTGGAGTGAGTGAGGCTAAAGTTTAGTCCCACCTCATAAGTTGAGGGAGAGTTGCACCTCTTTATAAGGTGAGCTCTTCTACCACTTGTATGAGCATGAGAAGAGGAGACCTACACGCGCGCTCCTCCTCCTCGCTCGCCTTGCCACGCCACGCCTCGTCACGACGCGCCGCGCCGCGCCGCGGGTTGCGGGATTGAGCCGAGCCGAGGACAGAGCTATGCACGTTGTCTATATTTTTGCTGCTCGGGAAAATTAATGAGTCATTAATTAATAATTAACGGACGCGTTAATTACTGAACCGTTTCCGATTCTTTTGGATCGTGAGGACTCGGACGTGGGGTTTATTCCCACGACCTACCCGGCCCGCACTATATAGTCAGGCAGACGTCTACACTAGCCGCCGCCGCTTCGTATGGTTTCTCACCATCGTTCCAGATCATTGCGCCGCCAAGCAAGTCTTCTCCATCCCTCCTTTCGGCGTGCACCGGGAGAAGGGACAGCAGGCCTCCGGAACCCCGCCTCTCGTGATCCTGTGCGGGAGAGGGGCGATCAGGTTTTTGGGGAGCGCACTCGCGCGACTGCTGGCAGCGACTACTTCGCGAACGACGACTTCTTCCCCGACCTCGGCAACCTCATCCTCGACGACATGGGCGACAACGTCAACGCCGGCGGTGCTGCTCCCGCTGCACCGTATGTGATTCTATCCTTCCTGTTCGAGATCGTCGTAGAATTCATGTTTCTAGTATGTACCCTAGATGTGATCTGTTCATCTGCTATGCTAGTTCACATGATTAGAGAGTTATGCGCTATTTGAAAGGCACCGCGAGCTATGGGATTCACTACACCGGGTATCCAAGGGTACTGGAGGGTTATAGTGACTCAAACTGGATTTCTGATGCTGATGAGATAAAGGCCACAAGTGGTTATGTTTTTACACTTGGTGGTGGCGCTGTTTCCTGGAAGTCTTGCAAGCAGACCATCTTAACAAGGTCAACTATGGAAGCAGAACTCACATCATTGGACACTGCCACTGTTGAAGCAGAGTGGCTTCGTGAACTCTTGATGGACTTACCTATGGTTAAAAAACCAATACCCCCTATCCTGATGAACTGTGATAATCAAACTGTGATCGTCAAGATAAACAGTTCGAAGGACAATATGAAGTCCTCAAGACATGTGAAGAGGAGACTAAAATCTGTCAGAAAATTGAGGAACTCCGGAGTTATTACGTTGGATTATATTCAAACGTCGAAAAACTTGACAGATCCCTTCACAAAGGGTCTATCACGTAATGTGATAGATAATGCATCGATGGAGATGGGTTTGAGACCCACCGCATGAGTTGTCCATAGTGGTAACCCACTCTATGTGATCGGAGATCGCGTGAAGTAGAAGTGGGAGACAAGCTGTTGGTCAGCTGGGAGGAGAGTATGCCTATATTAACTATCCCACTCCGTGAAGATGCAATACTCTCCTGATCTGCATGACAGGTTGATACTTATCTTAATGTGTTCCAAGTGGCTTATTCGGGTAAGCAGAGATGTTGTCCTGCAGAACATCTTCCGAGGAACACACCTATATGAATTTGACTGTTAACGTCGCAGTCTGTGAGAATTGGGTGTTCTCTAATAAATTCATGAAAAGGCCCTGGAGTATGACGTATACGCTCCAAGTTTAGGTAGTATATTGTTGATTCCAAAGTTATTATTCATACTGACCATGCTGCCATTAAGTACCTTATGACAAAGAAGGATGCCAAGCCAAGGCTTATCAGATGGGTACTCCTTCTTCAAGAATTTGATTTGCAGATTGTTGATAGGAAAGGAGAAGACAATCCGGTGGCAGACAATCTTTCAAGGATGGAAGATATACCGCATGATCCCATCCCAGTCAACAACAGTTTTCCAGACGAGCAACTTGCCGTTGTAAAAGTACAATCTCTTTCCGATCCTTGGTTTGCAGATTATGCTAATTTTATCGTTGCGAAGTATTTGCCTCCAGGTTTAACATTTCAGCAAAGGAATAATTTCTTTCATGATTTGAGGCACTACTTTTGGGATGACCCACATCTTTTCAAAGAAGGTCCAGACGGGATCGTGAGAAGATGCATACCGGAACATGAGCAGAAGGACATTCTCAGACAATGTCATGATAGTCCCTATGGAGGACATCATGACGGTGAGAGGACCGCACATAAGGTTCTCCAATCAGGTTTTTATTGGCCTACTCTCTTTAAGGATGCTAAAAATTATGTTTTAGCCTGTGATAAATGTGAGAGAGTTGGTAACATTAGTAGAAGGAATGAGATGCCTATGAATTACTCACTAGTGATTGAACCTTTTGATTGCTGGGGTTTTGATTTTATGGGTCCTTTTCCTTCTTCGCACAAGTACACTCACATTTTAGTAGCTGTTGATTATGTGACCAAGTGGGTTCAAGCAATCCCCACTGAAAGTGCTGATCACAAGACATCTTTGAAAATGCTCAAAGATGTGATTTTCCCTAGGTTTAGTGTACCTAGGTATCTCATGACTGATGGAGGATCACACTTCACGCATGGAGCTTTTAGAAAAGCTTTAGCCAAGTACGATGTCAATCATAAAATTGCTTCACCGTACCATCCTCAAACTAGTGGGCAAGTTGAGCTCACCAATAGAGAGATCAAGTTGATCTTGCAGAAGATAGTAAATAGAAATAGAAAGGATTGGTCAAATAAGTTAGGAGATGCTTTGTGGGCGTATAGAACTGCTTACAAAAACTCCATGGGCATGTCCCCCTATAAGATGGTTTATGGCAAGGCTTGCCATTTGCCATTAGAATTAGAGCACAAAGCTTTCTGGGCTGTTAGAGAGCTTAATGCTGACCCAAAGTTAGCTGGTGAGAAGCGTCTCATGAACTTGACTTCTCTAGATGAGTGGAGAAGTGAAGCTTACGAGAGCGCTAAAATGTTCAAGGAAAAGGTAAAGAAGGGCATGATAAGAGGATTCTGAAACGTGAATTTAATGTTGGTGATAAAGTTTTGTTGTTTAGATCCCGTTTCAGGTTTTCTCCAGGCAAACTACTTTCCAGGTGGTGATGACCCTCAACCGTAAGGGATCTGTTGCAGCGTTTTCGATAAGTAAGAGTGTCGAACCCAACAAGGAGCAGAAGGTATTGATAAGCGATTCTGAGCAAGAAATTACTGCAAGCACTGAAAGATAACTTTTAGGGGTTTTCTCGATATAAGCAACAGGAATATAAAGGCAAGTAATGTAAAAGGTACTTAGAGTAACAAGTGGCCCAATCCTTTCTTAGCAAAGGAGAGGCCTAGCAACTGAACTTATAAAGACTAAAGCGTTCTTGAGGACACACGAGAGAGGTAGTCATGTGCTTTCGCCATATTCCGTATCGATACTATGTTATGTGTTGATAAGTGTTGGTGGGTGGATCTATGCTAGTGCACTCTCTAGACTAAGATGAATGCACTCTTATGATTAAACACCTTGCAAGCATCCGCAAATACAAGATAGAATTTAAGGCAAAAGCCTAACCATAGCAATACGATCGAGGATCCATTATTCCCTTATGCAAAAGCGTGCGAACTGGGGTTCAGGTTTCTGTCACTCTGGCAACCCACCATAAGCATTCTTTATACACAATGTATTCTCCTAGGTCCTTAATAAGGCGAAGTGTTGGGTGTTCGACTCACACAACACCACTAGTAGAATGACAACACAACTTAAGTATCAAACAACACATATTACTTCAACAGCATATGACTACTAACAACAAGACTTTCCCCATGTCCTCAAGAACTAAAGTAACTACTCACGAGACATAAAAGAGATCATGATCAGTGGGGATAAATATGTGATAAACAATCTGGACATAATAATATTTCTCCAACAAAACTCAATAGCATTCACCACAAAGTAGTAATCAACACCGATGGAGTAGAGAGGATAGGTAGTACAAGTTACAACACGAGTTGCGATGGAAAGATGAGATTTGGATGAAGATGGAGATGGTGCTGGTGTTGGGGATGATGTTGATGATGATCTCGATGATGCCCGTGATGATGGTGATGACGATGGCGACGATCTCCCCTTCCGGGAGGTGATCTCCCGGCGGAATCTGCCCACCGGAGATGCCCTTTTCTTCTCTGTAGGTTTCCGCCTCGAAGCGGCGGCGGAACTCCGTAAAAAGTCCCGTGCCTAGGGTTTTCGGAGGACGGGGAACATATATGCAAAAGGGGGCGACCAGAGGTGGGCCAGGGGCTCCAGGCGCCCCCCCCGGCGCGGCCAGGGGGGGGGGGCGCCCCCAGGCCGCCTGGGCACCCTGTGGCCCCCCTCTGACTCCCCTTTTGCGTGTCTTCGTTATTCTTCTGAAAAACACGTCCCGTCAATTTTCAGGTAATTTGGAGGTGTTCTTCTTCAGCAACTCAGCATCCACTTTTTCCTGCTGAATCCTGCGTCTGCTGTTCCGGCATCGGAAAGTTGCAAACTGTGTAAAATAGACCAAAACAACATAAGAACATCATCATAACGTGAAATATATCAATGAATAAGGATAAATTATAATACAAAATAGTGATGCATTTTGGACGTATCAACACCCCCAAGCTTAGACCTCGCTTGTCCCCAAGCGAATATGAACTCGGTAAACCTGTCCACAAGTTTAGAGAGTGAAGTGTCGATAAATAGAATACGGACAAGAAGCATCATAGTCTCCCCACCAACTCAAATATCCTCAGCAACAATCTTCAACTCATAAGGCTCTTATGAAGGAGTGTCAACACTTATATTCGAAAGTAGGACCAATGGAAACTCATTATATCATGGCAAACATGTCCTTTGGTCAAAGAACAACAAATAATTTTAACTTTTGCTTTTGATGGGATTAATTGAAGCTTTTTGAAATAACAAGTAAATAAGCAAGAAGTGAAAGTGTTAACACGAAGGAAGATATTTGCCTTAGCTGGGCATGACAAACAACTTACTTATCAAATGATAATGTCAACAAGGATATGATATGACAAATCTTAATGCAGCTTTATATGAACGAATCCTTATCAACATCAAACGTCTGCTCTCTTTGAGAAATAGAGGGAAGTAGAAATAACTGACTCAACTTAAAATTAAAAGATAGGCCCTGCTCTAGGGTAGTAGGGAAAACTCATGTGCTATCCTCAAATCAAACAGAATGAAAACAAGTTTTTGAGAGGTGCATGATTCGTCAACGAATGCTAATAGATAACTCAATTACTTCTTGAACTGGACAAGTTTCGAGGAACGGCTCCCGTATGAGGACGATAACATCCTCTTATTCTCCTTTGTTTATCACTGCCAAAGTTTTCTGATTTCTCATGAACAAAGCGTGAAGGAGGGTTTGTTTATTATATTATTTTTAAGCCGGGCGCACTCAATGCCAGTTCCTTTTTGTATTATGGGGTTGCACATTATACATGCAATCCCGGGGTGAAGCTTGTCCAACTCAAAAAGGTCATGAATTAGCTACTACTTCCTCATGAGCTAAAGCAGAGGCACAAAATAAAAGATTTTGAACATTTAAGGATAACACATAAATTATATACTTTAGGAGGTGGTAGTGGAGTACCACGAGTAGGTAGGTATGGTGGACTCATATGGAAGGTATTGGCTTAAGGGTATGGACGCACAAGCAGAATTCCGCTTAGTACAGAGTTAGGCTAGCAAAGGTTTTGAAAGAGCAGACAACTGATGATGACTAAGATGCAAAGCAATATAAAGCATGAACATTGAAATAAGCATAACACATCAAGTTGTCTTCCTTGTCAACATAACACTTCAAGCATAATAACATAAAGGTTTTGACTATGTTGATATAAGAACATCATGCTTGTTGTTATGACCAAAGCTATATTTGCCAAGATTAAATAAAGTTTCATAGTCATACCTGACATAAGGTCAATACTCCCCATAAGAATCATCATATAAGGTCGATTGCGTGAAGAGAATACCGAGTGCAGCGAAAAGGAACCGATAAACTTCTCATTAATATTCCATCATAAACGACTCCACACACACGGATACAATTCTTCACCAAAGGGGTGATAGACCTCAATGCACACACCTATCTCATATAATAACCTCCCTAGACATGATACGACTCTACTTGACTTCTAAAAGACAAAAGGTAAAAGATAAAGATACCGGGCACTCCCCCAAGCTTGGAACAAGCCAAGGGAATGCCATTACCCACGGAGATTTCGCCCATACTTGCTGGCGTTAATCACGTAGTCCTTGGCGAAACGCTTCCATGGATATCTTGCCAAAGTCTCTTGTGAGAGGCTCATCTCCTGAATCCTGCATTCAGCACCCAAACTCATGCGCATAAATCTTAGTTCATACTCACAGTTCTGGTTATATAAATCATTAATTTGCCCTTGGAGTTCTATAATTCATTCTTCAGACGCGGCGATTCTTTCCCACATCTCCTTCATCTCCTTCAGAAAGTAGTTCTTCAGCTCGTTGGTGATGTCAAAGTTAGCTTCGACACCACGCTCGGTCATCTTCTTGTACTTGAAGACTTCTTGCTCCACTTCTTCCAGCCTGGCCTGGACGCTCCCCTCCTTGATAGGTCCCTTCAGATCTTCTTGATGAAGGACGCCCTCCTTCATCTGAACAACCTGAGGGTGCTTCTTCACCTCAGCGAGGTAAGGGTTGATGACGTTGACGACGAACGTGTCCTTGGGGGAACTTGGAGAAGCCATGGCACCTAAATTTAGCTGAAAGATTTCCTGGCAGAAACAGATCGAAGAGAAAACATGCGAAATCGCAAGATATGTTGCCGGAACACCCCGGGCAAATATATAGGAAAAATTTATGCACGGAAAGGAAGGTAACGGACCCAAGCGGGGTCGGAGACGGGCACCAGGGTGTCCAGGCGGCCTGCCGGCGCGGCCCAGGGGGGGGGCGCCTGGACTCCCTGGTGTTCGTCTCCGGCTCCACTTCGACTCGGAATTTTACTAATTTTACAAAAACTCGTAATACGGAACTTTTATGATGTTTTGCGGTGTTTTCTTACCGTACTACATACCTTTTCTTTATTCTGCTTCTGCTGGCGTCTGAAACAGGGCTGCTACATGTTCTTCGTGGGTTGTCGTGTATATTATATTCACATCAACATCGACAGGGTCTCCTGCTATGTAATGTTTAAGTCTTTGCCCATTCACAACTTGAGGTTTGGTGCCTTCAAAATTATTAATCTTAATTGCACCAGACCGATAAACTTCTTCAATATGAAATGGTCCTTCCCACCTGGAAAGTAGTTTACCTGGAGAAAACCTGAAACGGGATCTAAACAACAAAACTTTATCACCAACATTAAATTCCCGTTTCAGAATCTTCCTATCATGCCAGCTTTTTACCCTTTCCTTGAACATTTTAGCGCTCTCGTAAGCTTCACTTCTCCATTCATCTAGAGAAGTCAAGTTCATGAGACGCTCCTCACCAGCTAGTTTTGGATCAGCGTTAAGCTCTCTAACAGCCCAGAAAGCTTTGTGCTCTAGTTCTAATGGCAGATGGCAAGCCTTGCCATATACCATCTTATAGGGGGACATGCCCATGGGGTTTTTGTAAGCAGTTCTATATGCCCACAAAGCATCTCCTAATTTATTTGACCAATCCTTCCTATTTCTGTTTACTGTTTTCTGCAAGATCAACTTAATCTCTCTATTGGTGAGCTCAACTTGCCCACTAGTTTGAGGATGATAAGGTGAAGCAATTCTATGATTAACATCGTATTTGGCCAGAGCTTTTCTAAAAGCTCCGTGCGTGAAGTGTGATCCTCCATCGCTCATGAGGTACCTTGGTACACCAAACCTAGGAAATATTACATCCTTAAGCATTTTCAAGGATGTTTTGTGATCAGCACTTTCAGTGGGGATTGCTTCAACCCACTTGGTCACATAATCAACAGCTACTAAAATGTGAGTGTACTTGTGCGAAGAAGGAAAAGGACCCATAAAATCGAAACCCCAACAATCGAAAGGTTCAATCACTAGTGAGTAATTCATAGGCATCTCATTCCTACTACTAATGTTACCAACTCTCTGACATTTATCACAAGCTAAAACATAATTTCTAGCATCTTTAAAGAGAGTAGGCCAATAAAAACCTGATTGAAGAACCTTATGTGCAGTCCTCTCACCGGCATGATGTCCTCCATAGGGACTATCATGACACCGTCGGAGAACGTCCTTCTGCTCATGTTCTGGAATGCATCTTCTCACGATCCCGTCGGGACCTTCTTTGAAAAGATGTGGGTCATCCCAAAAGTAGTGCCTCAAATCATGAAAGAACTTCTTCCTCTGCTGAAATGTTAGACCTGGAGGCAAATACTTCGCAACAATAAAATTAGCATAATCTGCATACCAAGGGTCGGAAAGAGGTTGTATTTTTACAACGACAAGTTGCTCGTCTGGAAAACTATCGTTAACTGGGATGGGGTCATGCGGTATATCTTCCATTCTTGAAAGATTGTCCGCTACCGGATTGTCTTCCCCTTTCCTATCAACAATCTGCAAATCAAATTCTTGGAGAAGGAGTACCCATCTGATAAGCCTTGGTTTGGCATCCTTCTTTGTCATAAGATATTTAATGGCAGCATGATCAGTATGAATAATAACTTTAGAATCAACAATATACTGCCTAAACTTATCACAAGCAAAAACTACAGCTAAGAATTCCTTCTCAGTAGTAGCATAATTTCTTTGAGCACTATCAAGGGTTTTACTAGCATAATGTATAACATTCAATTTCTTATCAACCCTTTGTCCTAAAACAGCTCCAACAGCAAAATCACTTGCATCACACATAATTTCAAAAGATAAGTTCCAGTCAGGTGGTTGTACTATAGGAGCAGTTATCAAAGCTTTCTTAAGGATTTCAAAAGCTTCCTTACAATTTTCATCAAACGCAAAAGGAACATCCTTCTGGAGAAGATTAGTGAGGGGTCTCGAGGTTTTAGAAAAGTCTTTAATAAATCTTCTATAAAAACCTGCATGACCGAGAAAACTGCGAATACCTTTGATGTCCCTTGGATAGGGCATCCTCTCAATAGCTTCAATCTTGGCTTTGTCCACTTCAATTCCCCTTTCAGAAATCTTGTGACCATGAACAATTCCTTCATTAACCATAAAGTGGCACTTCTCCCAGTTGAGTACCAAATTTGTCTCCTCGCATCTCTGCAAAACTTTATTAAGGTTGTGAAGACAATGGTCAAATGAAGTTCCATAGACGGAGAAATCGTCCATGAAGACTTCCATAATATCCCCGCAGAAACCATGAAAGATAGTAGACATACACCTTTGAAAAGTAGCAGGGGCATTACATAAACCAAAAGGCATACGTCTGTAAACATAAGTACCAAAAGGACAAGTAAAAATGGTTTTCTCTTGATCGACAGTGTTAGCATGAATTTGAGAGAAGCCAGAATAACCATCGAGATAACAAAAGTGGATATTTTTGGATAACCTTTCAAGCATTTGGTCGATGAACGGCAACGGGTAGTGATCCTTCCTGGTTGCCTTGTTCAACTTCCTGTAATCAATACACATTCTATATCCAATAATAATTCTCTGAGGTATTAGTTCATTTTTATCATTAGGAACCACAGTTGTACCTCCTTTCTTAGGAACACAATGTACCGGACTTACCCACTTACTATCAGCTATAGGGTAGATAATACCTGCGGCTAAGAGCTTGAGAATCTCAGTTCTCACGACATCCATCATCTTCGGGTTCAACCGTCGTTGATGATCAACAACTGGTTTAGCATCAGGCTCAAGGTTGATAGTATGTTGACAGATAGATGGACTAATCCCCTTAAGGTCATCAAGGGTGTAGCCAATTGCGCCTCGGTGTTTACGAAGTACTTCCAATAACCGCTCTTCTTCATATCCTGAAAGGTTAGAATTGATAATAACAGGATATACTTTCTTTTCATCTAAATAAGCATACTTGAGTGTATCGGGAAGAGGTTTAAGATCGAACACCGGGTCTTCTTTCGGTTTTGATAAAATTCCCAAAGGTTCAACCGGGAGGTTGTGCTTCAGGATAGCAGGCTGCCTCAAGAATATTTCATCTAGTTCATTTCTTTCCTGCATATGTAAATCATTCTCGTGGTCCTCCATGTATTGTTGCAAAGGATCATCAGGAGGAATAGCAATAGAGGCAATACTTTCAATAATTTTATCATCACTAGGTAAATCAGTACCACGAGGCTGCTTAGAGAACTTAGAAAAATTAAATTCATATGGCTCACCATTGAATTCAACAGAAACTTTACCTTTCTTGCAATCTATTATAGCTCCACAAGTTCTAAGAAAAGGTCTACCAAAAATGATGGGACAAAAATTGTCCCTGGCTGAACCAAGTACCAGAAAGTCGGTAGGGTATTTTACCTTTCCACATAGGACTTCAACGTCCCTCACAATTCCGATAGGAGAGATAGTTGATCTATTTGCAAGATGAATAGTAACATCAACTTCTTCAAGTTCACAAGGGGAAATCTCACCGATGATTTCTTCATAGAGGGAATAAGGAATAGCACTTGCACTCGATCCCAAATCGCATAGCCCATAATAATTGTGATCTCATATTTTAACAGATACCACCGGAGTACCTGAAATTGGGCCTTTGTTCTTGGCTGTGACAAGGTTAGTGGAAACAACACAAAAAGTTATATTGGAATCTAAAACATCATCAGTGACAAGGTCTTTAATCAATGCAACTCGAGGATCGACCCTGATCTGGTCTTCAGGTTCATCAACTTTTCTCTCACTTTTATTTATTATGCCTGTCACAAGAGAGTGCTCCTTTATCCTCGTGGGAAAAGGAGGCTGTTCATATATAACTGCAGGCAAAATAGGCTCAGCAACATAAATATCAATAGGTTTTTCTTTAAAAGGTGCATGGTGCTGGTCTCTATTCTTTTTAAAAGAATCAACATGAGAGGCAAAATTCTTACATAAATCAATCACTAGATGGGAATCAAGACCAATCTTAGAGCAAAAAGTATTGAAGTAATCAGTTTCCACATAGCTCTCAATATAGTCATGTTCATAATTTATAGTGGGTTCAATACCTTTATCAATTTCCCAATCTTCAGTATTCCTCTGGATTCTTTCAAGGAGATCCCACCTTTCTTCAACACTCTTCTTCTGAAATACCCCACTAGAGGAGGCATCCAGCATCTCCTTATCCTGACGAGAAAGCCCGGCATAAAAATTTGTAAGTATAATTTCCTTGGGAAGCTTATGAATAGGGGATTTGAGCATTAGGGACTTCAATCTCCCCCAAGCTTGAGCAATGCTTTCTCCGTCACGAGACCTAAAGTTATAGATAAAATTCCTGTCTCGATGAATTTCATGAAGAGGATAAAATTTAGTATAAAAGAGAGACATAAGCTCCTGCCAGTCCAGCAAGTGTGGGTTATCAAGAAGCCCATACCAATCTGAAGCTTTATCTATAAGGGATACGACAAACAATTTCCTCATGACAAACTCCCTCGATACACCTGCAAGCTTAAATAATGAACATAGTCGTGACAAATATAGCAAGTGTTCACCGGGATGTCTGTCTCCTGCATAACGATTAGCCAAAACGTAATTGATAATGCCAGCTGGTATTTTATAAGGCACAATTTCAGTAGGGGGAGGATCAACCACCACAGGTGTGGGGTGTATTCCCGCAAGCAACGCTCCAATAATAGGGTTATCCATAGGGACAAAGAGCAGTAATAGCAAAAATAAAAACAGAATTATAAAAAGACTTTCTTACCAGTTTCACTTTACCAATAGCGCTACGCTCCCCGGCAACGGCGCCAGAAAACGGTACTTGATGACCCTCAACCGTAAGGGATCTGTTGCAGCGTTTTCGATAAGTAAGAGTGTCGAACCCAACGAGGAGCAGAAGGTATTGATAAGCGATTCTGAGCAAGAAATTACTGCAAGCACTGAAAGATAACTTTTAGGGGTTTTCTCGATATAAGCAACAGGAATATAAAGGCAAGTAATGTAAAAGGTACTTAGAGTAACAAGTGGCCCAATCCTTTCTTAGCAAAGGAGAGGCCTAGCAACTGAACTTATAAATACTAAAGCGTTCTTGAGGACACACGGGAGAGGTAGTCATGTGCTTTCGCCATATTCCGTATCGATACTATGTTATGTGTTGATAAGTGTTGGTGGGTGGATCTATGCTAGTGCACTCTCTAGACTAAGATGAATGCACTCTTATGATTAAACACCTTGCAAGCATCCGCAAATACAAGATAGAATTTAAGGCAAAAGCCTAACCATAGCAATACGATCGAGGATCCATTATTCCCTTATGCAAAAGCGTGCGAACTGGGGTTCAGGTTTCTGTCACTCTGGCAACCCACCATAAGCATTCTTTATACACAATGTATTCTCCTAGGTCCTTAATAAGGCGAAGTGTTGGGTGTTCGACTCACACAACACCACTAGTAGAATGACAACACAACTTAAGTATCAAACAACACATATTACTTCAACAGCATATGACTACTAACAACAAGACTTTCCCCATGTCCTCAAGAACTAAAGTAACTACTCACGAGACATAAAAGAGATCATGATCAGTGGGGATAAATATGTGATAAACAATCTGGACATAATAATATTTCTCCAACAAAACTCAATAGCATTCACCACAAAGTAGTAATCAACACCGATGGAGTAGAGAGGATAGGTAGTACAAGTTACAACACGAGTTGCGATGGAAAGATGAGATTTGGATGAAGATGGAGATGGTGCTGGTGTTGGGGATGATGTTGATGATGATCTCGATGATGCCCGTGATGATGGTGATGACGATGGCGACGATCTCCCCTTCCGGGAGGTGATCTCCCGGCGGAATCTGCCCACCGGAGATGCCCTTTTCTTCTCTGTAGATTTCCGCCTCGAAGCGGCGGCGGAACTCCGTAAAAAGTCCCGTGCCTAGGGTTTTCGGAGGACGGGGAACATATATGCAAAAGGGGGCGACCAGAGGTGGGCCAGGGGCTCCAGGCGCCCCCCCGGCGCGCCCAGGGGGGGCGCGCCCCCAGGCCGCCTGGGCACCCTGTGGCCCCCCTCTGACTCCCCTTTTGCATGTCTTCGTTATTCTTCTGAAAAACACGTCCCATCAATTTTCAGGTAATTTGGAGGTGTTCTTCTTCAGCAACTCAGCATCCACTTTTTCCTGCTGAATCCTGCATCTGCTGTTCCGGCATAGGAAAGTTGCAAACTGTGTAAAATAGACCAAAACAACATAAGAACATCATCATAACGTGAAATATATCAATGAATAAGGATAAATTATAATACAAAATAGTGATGCATTTTGGACGTATCAGGTGGGAAGGGCCATTTCATATTGAAGAAGTCTATCGGTCTGGTGCAATCAAGATTAACAATTTTGAAGGCACCAAACCTCAAGTTGTGAATGGGCAAAGACTTAAGCATTACATAGCAGGAGACCCTGTCAATGTTGATGTGAATATGATATACACAACAACTCACGAAGAACATGTTGCAGCCCTGTTTCAGACACCAGCAGAAGCAGAATAAGAAAAGGTATGTATTACGGTAAGGAAACATCGCGAACCGCCATAAAAGTTCCATGTTATGAGTTTTTGCAAAATTAGTAAAATTCTAAGCCTAAGTGGAGCCGGAGACAAGCTCCAGGGGGCCCAGGCGCCCCCCTGGCGCGGCCTACCTCCTGGCCGCGCCGGGAGGCCGCCTGGGCACCCAGGAGTCCGTCTCCGACCCCACTTTAGCTTGTTACCTTCCTTTCTGTGCAGAAATTTTTGCTATATAATTGCCCGGATTGTTCCGGCAACGTATCTCGCGATTTCATGTGTTTTCTTTTCGATCTGTTTCTGCCAGGAAATCTTTTAGCTAGACCTAGGTGCCATGGCTTCCCCAAGTTCCCCCAAAGACAAGTTCGTCGTCAACGTCATCAACCCTTGCCTCGCTGAGGTGAAGAAGCACCCTCAGGTTGTTCGGATGGAGGACGGTGTCCTCCATCAAGAAGATCTGAAGGGACCTATCAAGGAGGGGATCATCCAGGCCAGGCTAGAAGAAGTGGAGCAAGAAGTCTTCAAGTACAAGAAGATGATCGAGCGTGGTGTTGAAGCTAACTTTGACATCATCAACAAGCTGAAGACCTACTTCCTGAAGGAGATGAAGGAGATGTGGAAAAGCATCACCGCATCTGAAGAAAGAATTGAAGAGCTCCAAGGGAAAATTTATGATCTACATCACCAGAACTGTGAGTATGAACTAAGGTTTATGCGCATGGGTATGGGTGCTGCATGCAGGATTCAGGAGACAAACTTCTCATATGAGACTGGAGAACCCCTTCCATGGAAGCGCTTCGCCGAGGACTACGTGATCAACGTCAACAAGAATGAGGAGTGAAATCTCCTTGGGTAATGGCATCCCCTTGGCTTGTTCCAAGCTTGGGGGAGTGCCCGGTATCTTTATCTTTATCTTTTGTCTTTTAGAGTCAAGTAGAGTCGTATCATGTCTAGGGAGGTTATTTTATGAAATAGGTGTGTGCATTGAGGTCTATCACTCCTTCTGTGGAGAGATTGTATCCGTGAGTGTGGAGTCGTCTATGATGGAATATTAATGAGAAGTCTATTGGTTCCTTTGCTGCACTCGGTATTCTCTTCACGCAATCGACCTTATATGATGATTCTTATGGGGAGTATTGACCTTATATCAGGTATGGCTTTGAAAACTTTATTTAATCTTGGCAAACATAGCTTTGGTCATAACAACAAGCATGATTTTCTTAAAGTAGCGACATAGCCAAAACCTTTATGTTATTATGCTTGAAGTGTTATGCTGACAAGGAAGACAACTTGATGTGTTATGCTTATTTTAGTGTTTATGCTTTATATTGCTTTGCATCTTAGTCATCATCAATTGTCTGTTCTCTCAAAGCCTTTGCTAGCCTAAACTCTGTACTAAGCGGAATTCTGCTTGTGTATCCATACCCTTAAACCAATACCTTCCATATGAGTCCACCATACCTTCCTATTCGTGGTATTCCACTACCACCTCCTAAAGTATAGAATTTGTGTGTTATCCTTAAATGTTCAAAATCTTCTATTTTGTGCCCCTGTTTTAGCTCACGAGGAAATAGTAGTTAATTCATGATCTTTTTAAGTTGGACAAGTTTTACCCCGGGATTGCATGTCTAATCTGCAAACCCCTAATACGAGAAGGAACTGGCATGAGTGCGCCCGGCTCATAAAAGATAATACAACAAACAAACCCTCCTTCACGCTTTGTTCATGAGAAATCAGAAAACTTTTGGCAGCGATAAACAAAGGAGAATAAGGGGATGTGATCGTCCCCGTACGGGAGCCGTTCCTCGAAACTTGTCCAGCTCGAGAAGTAATTGAGTTATCTATTAGCATTCATTGACAAATCATGCACCTCTCAAAACTTGTTTTCATTCTGTTTGATTTAAGGATAGCACATGAGTTTTCCCTACTTCCCTAGAGCAGGGCCTATCTCTTAGTTTTAGGTTGAGTCAGTTATTCCTACTTCCTTCTATTCTTAAAAAGAGCAGACATTTGATGTTGACAATGATTCATTCATATAAAGTTGCATTAAGATTTGTCATATCATATCCTTGTTGACATTATCATTTGATAAGTAAGTTGTTTGTCAAGCCCAGCTAAAGCAAACATTTTCCTTTGTGTTAACACTTTCACTTCTTGCCTAATAACATGTTCTTTCAAAAGCTTCAATTAATCTCATCAAAACATAAAGAGAAAGAGCAAAAGTAAAAGCTATTAGTTGTTCCTTGACCAAAGGACATGTTTGCCATGATTTGATGAGTTTCCTTAGCCCTACTTTCGATTATAAGTGTTACCACTCTTTTATAAGGGCCTTATGAGTTGAAGATTGCTGTTGAGGACATTTGAGTTTGGTGAAGAAACTGTGATGCTTCTTGTCCGTATTCTATTTATCGACACTTCACTCTCTAAACTTGTGGACAGGTTTACCGAGCTCAGTATTCGCTTGGGGACAAGCGAGGTCTAAGCTTGGGGGTGTTGATACGTCCAAAATGCATCTCTATTTTATATCGTAATTCATCCTTATTTATTGATATATTTCACATTACGATGATGTTCTTATGTTGTTTTGGCCTATTTTACACAGTTTGCAACTTTCTGGTGCCGAAGCAGCAGACGCAGGATTCAGCGGTAAAAAGTGGACGCTGAGTTGCTGAAGAAGAATACCTCCAAATTACCTGAAAATCGACGGAGGGTATTTTCCAGAAGGATCACGAAGACACGCAAAAGGGCAACCAGAGTGGGGCCACAGGGTGCCCAGGCGGCCACCTGGCGCGGGCCCCACCCTGGCCGCGCCGGGAGGGCGCCTGGAGCCCCTGGCCCACTCCAAGTTTCCCCCTTTGGCCTATATACTCCTCGTCATCCAGAAACCCTAAAAAAGAGAGAGTTTACGGAGTTCCGCCGCCGCTCCGTGGCGGAAACCTACAGAGAAGAAAAGCCATCTCCGGCGGGCAGATTCCGCCGGGGAGATCACCTCCCGGAAGGGGAGATCATCGCCATCGTCATCACCATCGTCACGGGCATCATCGAGATCATCATCAACATCATCCCCAACATCAGCACCATCTCCATCTTCATCCAATCTCATCTCACAATTGCAACTTGTGTTGTAATCCGTACTATCTATCCTCTCTACTCTATCGGTGTTGATTACTACTTTGTGGTGAATGTTATTGAGTTTTGTTGGAGAAATATCATTGTGTCCAGATTGTTTATCATCCATCTATCTCCACTGATCATGATCTCTTTTATGTCTTGTGAGTAGTTACTTTAGTTCTTGAGGACATGGGAGAAGTCTTGTTGTTAGTAGTCATATGATGTTGAAGTAATATGTGTTGTTTGATACTTAAGTTGTGTTGTTATTTTCCTAGTGGTGTTGCGTGAGTCGAACACTCAACACTTCGCCTTATTAAGGACCTAGGGGAATACATTGTGTACAAAGAATGCTTACGGTGGGTTGCCGGAGTGACAGAAACCTGAACCCCAGTTCGCACGCTTTTGCACAAGGGAACAATGGATCATCGATCGTATTGCTATGGTTAGGCTTTTGCCTTAAATACTATCTTGTATTTGCGGATGCTTGCAAGGTGTTTAATCATAAGAGTGCACTCATCTTAGTCTAGAGGGTGTACTAGCATAGATCCACCTACTCAACACTTATCAACACATCACATAGTACCGATACGGAATATGGCGAAAGCACATGACTACCTCTCCCGTGTGTCCTCAAGAACACTTTAGCCTTTATAAGTTCAGTTGCTAGGCCTCTCCTTTGCTCAGAAAGGATTGGGCCACTTGTTACTCTCCAGTGCCTTTTACTTTGCTCGCTTTTACTTTCCTGTTGCTTATATCAAGAAAACCCCTAAAAAGTTATCTTTCAGTGCTTGCAGTTATTCCTTGCTCAGAATCACTTATCAATACCTTCTGCTCCTCGTTGGGTTCGACACTCTTACTTATCGAAAACGCTGCAATAGATCCCTTACGGTTGTGGGTCATCACCTGGTCAGGAAGGAAAGGTGTGCAAGTTATTAAAGTCTTTATATGGCCTTAAACAAGCTCCTAAGGAGTGGCATGAGAAGTTCGAAGGAACATTAACTGCTGCCGGCTTCGTAGTAAACGATGGTGACAAGTGCGTGTACTATCGCTATGGTGGGGGCGAAGGAGTTATTCTTTGTCTGTATGTCGACGACATATTGATCTTTGGAACCAAACTTGATTTAATCAAGGAGGTTAAGGATTTCTTATCTCGCTGTTTTGAGATGAAGGATCTAGGAGTAGCTGATATTATCTTAAACATCAAGCTGTTGAGAGATGAGAATGGTGGGATCACACTGCTTCAGTCTCACTATGTGGAAAAGGTCTTGGGTCGTTTTGGGTATAGCGACTGCACACCTTCTCCAACTCCATATGATGCTAGTGTGTTGCTTTGAAAGAATCGACGGATTGCTAGAGATCAACTGAGGTATTCTCAGATTATTGGTTCGCTTATGTATTTGGCGAGTGCCACAAGGCCTGACATCTCTTTTGCTGTGAGCAAGCTGAGTCGGTTTGTGTCAAAACCGGGAGATGATCATTGGCATGCGCTTGAGAGAGTTATGCGCTATTTGAAAGGCACCGCGAGCTATGGGATTCACTACACCGGGTATCCAAGGGTACTGGAGGGTTATAGTGACTCAAACTGGATTTCTGATGCTGATGAGATAAAGGCCACAAGTGGTTATGTTTTTACACTTGGTGGTGGCGCTGTTTCCTGGAAGTCTTGCAAGCAGACCATCATAACGAGGTCAACTATGGAAGCAGAACTCACAGCATTGGACACTGCCACTGTTGAAGCAGAGTGGCTTCGTGAACTCTTGATGGACTTACGTATGGTTGAAAAACCAATACCCCCTATCCTGATGAACTGTGATAATCAAACTATGATTGTCAAGATAAACAGTTCGAAGGACAATATGAAGTCCTCAAGACATGTGAAGAGGAGACTAAAATCTGTCAGAAAATTGAGGAACTCCGGAGTTATTACGTTGGATTATATCCAAACGTCGAAAAACTTGGCAGATCCCTTCACAAAGGGTCTATCACGTAATGTGATATATAATGCGTCGATGGAGATGGGTTTGAGACCCACCGCATGAGTTGTCCATAGTGGTAACCCACTCTATGTGATCGGAGATCCCGTGAAGTAGAAGTGGGAGACGAGTTGTTGGTCAGCTGGGAGGAGAGTATCCCTATATTAACTATCCCACTCCGTGAAGATGCAATACTCTCCTGATCTGCATGACAGGTTGATACTTATCTTAATGTGTTCCAAGTGGCTTATTCGGGTAAGCAGAGATGTTGTCCTGCAGAACATCTTCCGAGGAACACACCTATATGAATTTGACTGTTAACGTCGCAGTCTGTGAGAATTGGGTGTTCTCTAATAAATTCATGAAAAGGCCCTGGAGTATGACGTATACGCTCCACCCGCGGGGAAGCCTTGCGGCAGCCAAGTATCGGTCAAGAATTTGTGTGAAACTAGTCTTGCAGAAAACTTGTAGTTCAAGGCATAGTCCACTATTCAAGTTGTGATCTAGTGTAGCATAAATCTCTAAGTGGAAGTTCAACTTCACAGTCTCCACTAAGCACCGGTATATAAACAATGTTTTGGAACTAAATGATGAGATGTGCCAATGAGACTTTGTTGGGGATTGTTGGAATTTTTGCTAGTAGGCCTTTGGCCCAAAGCCCAACTAAAATTCTGAAATTCTATTGGCCCATTCATGCACACATGTGAGTGGAGTGAGTGAGGCTAAAGTTTAGTCCCACCTCATAAGTTGAGGGAGAGTTGCACCTCTTTATAAGGTGAGCTCTTCTACCACTTGTATGAGCATAAGAAGAGGAGACCTACACGCGCGCTCCTCCTCCTCGCTCGCCTTGCCACGCCACGCCTCGTCACGACGCGCCGCGCCGCGCCGCGGGTTGCGGGATTGAGCCGAGCCGAGGACAGAGCTATGCACGTTGTCTATATTTTTGCTGCTCGGGAAAATTAATGAGTCATTAATTAATAATTAACGGACGCGTTAATTACTGAACCGTTTCCGATTCTTTTGGATCGTGAGGACTCGGACGTGGGGTTTATTCCCACGACCTACCCGGCCCGCACTATATAGTCAGGCAGACGTCTACCCTAGCCGCCGCCGCTTCGGATGGTTTCTCACCATCGTTCCAGATCATTGCGCCGCCAAGCAAGTCTTCTCCATCCCTCCTTTCGGCGTGCACCGGGAGAAGGGACAGCAGGCCTCCGGAACCCGGCCTCTCGTGATCCTGTGCGGGAGTGGGGCAATCAGGTTTTTGGGGAGCGCACTCGCGCGACTGCTGGCAGCGACGACTTCGCGAACGACGACTTCTTCCCCGACCTCGGCAACCTCATCCTCGACGACATGGGCGACAACGTCAACGCCGGCGGTGCTGCTCCCGCTGCACCGTATGTGATTCTATCCTTCCTGTTCGAGATCGTCGTAGAATTCAAGTTTCTAGTATGTACCCTAGATGTGATCTGTTCATCTGCTATGCTAGTTCACATGATTAGTTTAATCTCTGTTGCTGCAGTCATGACTTATCATCTGTTTATTCGGATTAAATCTCGTAGTAATTTTCTCATATTTCCAACAATCCAAAAACCTGATTATAGGCAATTTACTCCGAGTGGTTTTGCTGCGCATCTGAAGCCGCCTGCCTTTAAGGGGGCGCAATATAAGAGGTGGCACACGAGAGCAGTCTACTGGTTTCAGACCATGGGCTGCTATGACGCCACCAAGGGCAAGCCTGAGGGCGATCTTAATCCAGCACAGCTGGAAGCTTTTGAGAAGATCGATACCCTCTTTAAAGGCGCTCTTCTGAGTGTTCTTGATGACTCAATTGTGGATTCGTATATGTCGTTTGACAACGGCAAGGACATGTGGGCTGCGCTCGAGGCCAAGTTTGGTGCCTCGGACGCCGGCAGCGAGTTGAACGTCATGGAGCAATTCTATGACTACAAGATGACAGATGAGCGCGCTGTTGTACAGCAGGCTCATGAGATACAATCGCTCGCAAAAGAACTTGAGTACTTCAAGTGTGTGTTGCCGGACAAATTTGTTGCCGGAGGCATCATTTCCAAGCTTCCACCTTCGTGGAACAATTTTGATACTTCCCTGAAACACAAGAGACAGGAGTTTTCCGTTGCGGATCTCATTGGTACTCTTGATGTTCAAGAGAAGGCGAGAGCAAAGGACACACGTGCTCGAGTTGCTGAGGGAGGTTCTAGTGCCCACATGGTACAGAAGAAGAACTTCCAGCCCAACAAGTTCAAAAACAACAAGAACAAAACTCAGGGCAAGGGCAAGTTTGATACAAAGAACAAGCCATCACATTCTACCAACTTCAAGAAGAATTCTCATAAGAAGGGGAAGGGACTTTGCCATGTCTGCGGTGATCCTAATCACTGGGCTCCGAAGTGTCCTAACCACTTTGAGGAGCGCGAACATGAGAAGAGCGGCAAGTCCGCTAATGTTGTCATCGGTGATACTGATATGAAGGAATCAGGGTACGGTATTTTTCCTACCATCCTTTCAGTATTTCAATCCCTTGATTGGTTAATTGACACCGTTGCCAATGTACATGTTTGTGCTGACGCCTCCATGTTTTCTTCTTACCAGGCCACTGGGACTTCTCCCGTGCTGATGGGGAACGGGTCACATGCCATCGTTCGAGGTGTTGGTACGGTCGATCTGAAGTTTACTTCGGGGAAGACCGTGCGCCTGAAGAACGTTCATCATGTGCCGTCCATCAATAAAAATCTCGTTAGCGGTTCCCGTTTATGTCGAGATGGTTTTAAGTTGGTTTTTGAATCCAATAAAGTTGTAATTTCTAAGTGTGGACAATTTGTTGGAAAATGCTATGAGTGCGGAGGCTTGTTCCGCCTATCTTTGTCAGATATTTGCACTAAAGTTATTAATAATGTTTGCCACAATAATGAGTCTGATATTTGGCATTCACGACTTTGTCATATTAACTTTGGATGCATGACGCGGCTAGCCAATATGAATTTAATTCCGAAAATCTCTACTGTCAAGGGCTCTAAGTGCCAAGTATGTGTGCAAGCTAAGCAACCTCGCAAGTCCCATAAGACTGCAGAGGCAAGAGACTTGGCGCCACTAGAGCTTATACATTCTAATCTTTGTGAGATGAATGGAGTGTTGACAAAAGGTGGAAAGAGATACTTCATGACGTTGATTGATGACTCCACTAGATATTGTTATGTGTATCTTCTGAAATCAAAAGATGAGGCTTTGACTTTCTTCAAAAACTATAAAGCTGAGACAGAGAACCAACTTGATCGAAAAATTAAACGGCTTAGGTCCGATCGTGGTGGAGAGTATTTTTCCAATGAATTTGATCTGTTTTGTGCGGAACATGGTATAATCCATGAGAGGACGCCTCCCTACTCACCCCAGTCAAATGGGGTAGCCGAAAGAAAGAACCGAACTCTAACTGATATGGTTAACACCATGTTAGACACTTCGGGTCTATCCAAGGAATGGTGGGGGGAGGCGCTAATGACTGCGTGTCATGTCCTAAACCGGGTTCCCACAAAGCATAAGACCATGACTCCATTTGAGGAATGGGAAAGGAAAAGGTTGAAACTCTCTTACCTACGTACTTGGGGCTGTTTGGCGAAAGTCAATATACCAATTCCCAAGAAGCGCAAGCTTGGACCAAAAACCGTGGATTGTGTTCTTCTGGGCTATGCTTTTCATAGCATCGGCTATAGATTTTTGATAATAAAATCTGAGGTGTCCGACATGCATGTTGGTACGATTATGGAGTCAAATGATGCAACTTTCTTTGAGGACATATTTCCTATGAAGGATATGTCGAGTTCATCAAATCAGGAGATACCTACTTCCTCTAGTGAGGAATTCACTGTAATTCCTGAACCCACCATTGCGATGGAACACGTTGAGAATCCTGTTGAGGGTGACAATGGAACCCCTATGAGGAGTAAGAGACAGAGGACTGCAAAGACCTTTGGTGACGATTTCATTGTGTACCTCGTGGATGACACACCCAGGACTATTTCAGAAGCCTATGCATCTCCTGATGCTGACTACTGGAAGGAAGCTGTACGTAGCGAGATGGATTCCATTTTAGCTAATGGTACCTGGGAGATCACTGACCGTCCTTATGGGTGCAAACCTGTAGGATGTAAGTGGGTGTTCAAGAAGAAGCTTAGACCTGATGGTACGATTGAAAAGTACAAGGCACGGTTTGTGGCCAAGGGTTATACCCAGAAAGAAGGTGAAGACTTCTTTGATACTTACTCACCCGTGGCTAGACTGACCACAATTCGGGTGCTACTATCACTAGCTGCCTCACATGATCTTCTCGTTCATCAAATGGACGTTAAGGCAGCTTTCCTCAATGGAGAGTTGAAGGAGGAAATTTACATGGATCAGCCAGATGGTTTTGTAGTACCTGGTCAGGAAGGAAAGGTGTGCAAGTTATTAAAGTCTTTATATGGCCTTAAACAAGCTCCTAAGGAGTGGCATGAGAAGTTCGAAGGAACATTAACTGCTGCCGGCTTCGTAGTAAACGATGGTGACAAGTGCGTGTACTATCGCTATGGTGGGGGCGAAGGAGTTATTCTTTGTCTGTATGTCGACGACATATTGATCTTTGGAACCAAACTTGATTTAATCAAGGAGGTTAAGGATTTCTTATCTCGCTGTTTTGAGATGAAGGATCTAGGAGTAGCTGATATTATCTTAAACATCAAGCTGTTGAGAGATGAGAATGGTGGGATCACACTGCTTCAGTCTCACTATGTGGAAAAGGTCTTGAGTCGTTTTGGGTATAGCGACTGCACACCTTCTCCAACTCCATATGATGCTAGTGTGTTGCTTCGAAAGAATCGACGGATTGCTAGAGATCAACTGAGGTATTCTCAGATTATTGGTTCGCTTATGTATTTGGCGAGTGCCACGAGGCCTGACATCTCTTTTGCTGTGAGCAAGCTGAGTCGATTTGTGTAAAAACCGGGAGATGATCATTGGCATGCGCTTGAGAGAGTTATGCGCTATTTGAAAGGCACCGCGAGCTATGGGATTCACTACACCAGGTATCCAAGGGTACTGGAGGGTTATAGTGACTCAAACTGGATTTCTGATGCTGATGAGATAAAGGCCACAAGTGGTTATGTTTTTACACTTGGTGGTAGCGCTGTTTCCTGGAAGTCTTGCAAGCAGACCATCATAACGAGGTCAACTATGGAAGCAGAACTCACAGCATTGGACACTGCCACTGTTGAAGCAGAGTGGCTTCGTGAACTCTTGATGGACTTACCTATGGTTGAAAAACCAATACCCCCTATCCTGATGAACTATGATAATCAAACTGTGATCGTCAAGATAAACAGTTCGAAGGACAATATGAAGTCCTCAAGACATGTGAAGAGGAGACTAAAATCTGTCAGAAAATTGAGGAACTCCGGAGTTATTACGTTGGATTATATCCAAACGTCGAAAAACTTGGCAGATCCCTTCACAAAGGGTCTATCACGTAATGTGATAGATAATGCATCGATGGAGATGGGTTTGAGACCCACCGCATGAGTTGTCCATAGTGGTAACCCACTCTATGTGATCGGAGATCCCGTGAAGTAGAAGTGGGAGACAAGCTGTTGGTCAGCTGGGAGGAGAGTATCCCTATATTAACTATCCCACTCCGTGAAGATGCAATACTCTCCTGATCTGCATGACAGGTTGATACTTATCTTAATGTGTTCCAAGTGGCTTATTCGGGTAAGCAGAGATGTTGTCCTGCAGAACATCTTCCGAGGAACACTCCTATATGAATTTGACTGTTAACGTCGCGGTCTGTGAGAATTGGTTGTTCTCTAATAAATTCATGAAAAGGCCCTGGAGTATGACGTATACGCTCCACCCGCGGGGAAGCCTTGCGGCAGCCAAGTATCGGTCAAGAATTTGTGTGAAACTAGTCTTGCAGAAAACTTGTAGTTCAAGGCATAGTCCACTATTCAAGTTGTGATCTAGTGTAGCATAAATCTCTAAGTGGAAGTTCAACTTCACAGTCTCCACTAAGCACCGGTATATAAACAATGTGTTGGAACTAAATGATGAGATGTGCCAATGAGACTTTGTGGGGGATTGTTGGAATTTTTGCTAGTAGGCCTTTGGCCCAAAGCCCAACTAAAATTTTGAAATTCTCTTGGCCCATTCATGCACACATGTGAGTGGAGTGAGTGAGGCTAAAGTTTAGTCCCACCTCATAAGTTGAGGGAGAGTTGCACCTCTTTATAAGGTGAGCTCTTCTACCACTTGTATGAGCATGAGAAGAGGAGACCTACACGCGCGCTCCTCCTCCTCGCTCGCCTCGCCAGGCCACGCCACGCCACGCCACGCCACGCCTCGTCACGACGCGCCGCGCCGCGCCACGGGTTGCGGGATTGAGCCGAGCCGAGGACAGAGCTATGCACGTTGTCTATATTTTTGCTGCTCGGGAAAATTAATGAGTCATTAATTAATAATTAACGGACGCGTTAATTACTAAACCGTTTCCGATTCTTTTGGATCGTGACGACTCGGACGTGGGGTTTATTCCCACGACCTACCCGGCCCGCACTATATAGTCAGGCAGACGTCTACCCTAGCCGCCGCCGCTTCGTATGGTTTCTCACCACCGTTCCAAATAATTGCGCCGCCAAGCAAGTCTTCTCCATCCCTCCTTTCGGCGTGCATCGGGAGAAGGGACAGCAGGCCTCCGGAACCCCGTCTCTCGTGATCCTGTGCGGGAGAGGGGCGATCAGGTTTTTGGGGAGCACACTCGCGCGACTGCTGGCAGCGACGACTTCGCGAACGACGACTTCTTCCCCGACCTCGGCAACCTCATCCTCGACGACATGGGCGACAACGTCAACGCCGGCGGTGCTGCTCCCGCTGCACCGTATGTGATTCTATCCTTCTTGTTCGAGATCGTCGTAGAATTCATGTTTCTAGTATGTACCCTAGATGTGATCTGTTCATCTGCTATGCTAGTTCACATGATTAGTTTAATCTCTGTTGCTGCAGTCATGACTTATCATCTGTTTATTCGGATTAAATCTCGTAGTAATTTTCTCATATTTCCAACAATCCAAAAACCTGATTATAGGCAATTTACTCCGAGTGGTTTTGCTGCGCATCTGAAGCCGCCTGCCTTTAAGGGGGCGCAATATAAGAGGTGGCACACGAGAGCAGTCTACTGGTTTCAGACCATGGGCTGCTATGACGCCACCAAGGGCAAGACTGAGGGCGATCTTAATCCAGCACAGCTGGAAGCTTTTGAGAAGATCGATACCCTCTTTAAAGGCGCTCTTCTGAGTGTTCTTGATGACTCAATTATGGATTCGTATATGTCGTTTGACAACGGCAAGGACATGTGGGCTGCGCTCGAGGCCAAGTTTGGTGCCTCGGACGCCGGCAGCGAGTTGAACGTCATGGAGCAATTCTATGACTACAAGATGACAGATGAGCGCGCTGTTGTACAGCAGGCTCATGAGATACAGTCGCTCGCAAAAGAACTTGAGTACTTCAAGTGTGGGTTGCCGGACAAATTTGTTACCGGAGGCATCATTTCCAAGCTTCCACCTTCGTGGAACAATTTTGCTACTTCCCTGAAACACAAGAGACAGGAGTTTTCCGTTGCGGATCTCATTGGTACTCTTGATGTTCAAGAGAAGGCGAGAGCAAAGGACACACGTGCTCGAGTTGCTGAGGGAGGTTCTAGTGCCCACATGGTACAGAAGAAGAACTCCCAGCCCAACAAGTTCAAAAACAACAAGAACAAAACTCAGGGCAAAGGCAAGTTTGATACAAAGAACAAGCCATCACATTCTACCAACTTCAAGAAGAATTCTCATAAGAAGGGGAAGGGACTTTGCCATGTCTGCGGTGATCCTAATCACTAGGCTCCGAAGTGTCCTAACCACTTTGAGGAGCGCGAACATGAGAAGAGCGGCAAGTCCGCTAATGTTGTCATCGGTGATACTGATATGAAGGAATCAGGGTATAGTATTTTTCCTACCATCCTTTCAGTATTTCAATCCCCTGATTGGTTAATTGACACCGGTGCCAATGTACATGTTTGTGCTGACGCCTCCATGTTTTCTTCTTACCAGGCCACTGGGACTTCTCCCGTGCTGATGGGGAACGGGTCACATGCCATCGTTCGAGGTGTTGGTACGGTCGATCTGAAGTTTACTTCGGGAAAGACCATGCGTCTGAAGAACGTTCATCATGTGCCGTCCATCAATAAAAATCTCGTTAGCGGTTCCCGTTTATGTCGAGATGGTTTTAAGTTGGTTTTTGAATCCAATAAAGTTGTAATTTCTAAGTGTGGACAATTTGTTGGAAAAGGCTATGAGTGCGGAGGCTTGTTCCGCCTATCTTTGTCAGATATTTGCACTAAAGTTATTAATAATGTTTGCCACAATAATGAGTCTGATATTTGGCATTCACGACTTTGTCATATTAACTTTGGATGCATGACGCGGCTAGCCAATATGAATTTAATTCCGAAAATCTCTACTGTCAAGGGCTCTAAGTGCCAAGTATGTGTGCAAGCTAAGCAACCTCGCAAGTCCCATAAGACTGCAGAGGCAAGAGACTTGGCGCCACTAGAGCTTATACATTCTAATCTTTGTGAGATGAATGGAGTGTTGACAAAAGGTGGAAAGAGATACTTCATGACGTTGATTGATGACTCCACTAGATATTGTTATGTGTATCTTCTGAAATCAAAAGATGAGGCTTTGACTTTCTTCAAAAACTATAAAGCTGAGGCAGAGAACCAACTTGATCGGAAAATTAAACGGCTTAGGTCCGATCATGGTGGAGAGTATTTTTCCAATGAATTTGATCTGTTTTGTGCGGAACATGGTATAATCCATGAGAGGACACCTCCCTACTCACCCCAGTCAAATGCGGTAGCCGAAAGAAAGAACCGAACTCTAACTGATATGGTTAACACCATGTTCGACACTTCGGGTCTATCCAAGGAATGGTGGGGGAGGCGCTAATGATTGCGTGTCATGTCCTAAACCGGGTTCCCACAAAGCATAAGACCATGACTCCATTTGAGGAATGGGAAAGGAAAAGGTTGAAACTCTCTTACCTACGTACTTGGGGCTGTTTGGCGAAAGTCAATATACCAATTCCCAAGAAGCGCAAGCTTGGACCAAAAACCGTGGATTGTGTTCTTGTGGGCTATGCTTTTCATAGCATCGGCTATAGATTTTTGATAATAAAATCTGAGGTGTCCGACATGCATGTTGGTACGATTATGGAGTCAAATGATGCAACTTTCTTTGAGGACATATTTCCTATGAAGGATATGTCGAGTTCATCAAATCAGGAGATACCTACTTCATCTAGTGAGGAATTCACTATAATTCCTGAACCCACCATTGCGATGGAACACGTTGAGAATCCTGTTGAGGGTGACAATGGAACTCCTGTGAGGAGTAAGAGACAGAGGACTGCAAAGTCCTTTGGTGATGATTTCATTGTGTACCTCATGGATGACAAACCCATGACTATTTCAGAAGCATATGCATCTCTTGATGCTGACTACTGGAAGGAAGCTGTACGTAGCGAGATGGATTCCATCTTAGCTAATGGTACCTGGGAGATCACTGACCGTCCTTATGGGTGCAAACCTGTAGGATGTAAGTGGGTGTTCAAGAAGAAGCTTAGACCTGATGGTACGATTGAAAAGTACAAGGCACGGCTTGTGGCCAAGGGTTATACCCAGAAAGAAGGTGAAGACTTCTTTGATACTTACTCACCCGTGGCTAGACTGACCACAATTCGGGTGCTACTATCACTGGCTGCCTCACATGGTCTTCTCGTTCATCAAATGGACGTTAAGGCAGCTTTCCTCAATGGAGAGTTGAAGGAGGAAATTTACATGGATCAGCCAGATGGTTTTGTAGTACCTGGTCAGGAAGGAAAGGTGTGCAAGTTATTAAAGTCTTTATATGGCCTTAAACAAGCTCCTAAGGAGTGGCATGAGAAGTTCGAAGGAACATTAACTGCTGCCGGCTTCATAGTAAACGATGGTGACAAGTGCGTGTACTATCGCTATGGTGGGGGCGAAGGAGTTATTCTTTGTCTGTATGTCGACGACATATAGATCTTTGGAACCAAACTTGATTTAATCAAGGAGGTTAAGGATTTCTTATCTCGCTGTTTTGAGATGAAGGATCTAGGAGTAGCTGATATTATCTTAAACATCAAGCTGTTGAGAGATGAGAATGGTGGGATCACACTGCTTCAGTCTCACTATGTGGAAAAGGTCTTGAGTCGTTTTGGGTATAGCGACTGCACACCTTCTCCAACTCCATATGATGCTAGTGTGTTGCTTCGAAAGAATCGACGGATTGCTAGAGATCAACTGAGGTATTCTTAGATTATTGGTTCGCTTATGTATTTGGCGAGTGCCACGAGGCTTGACATCTCTTTCGCTGTGAGCAAGCTGAGTCGGTTTGTGTCAAAACCGGGAGATGATCATTGGCATGCGCTTGAGAGAGTTATGCGCTATTTGAAAGGCACCGCGAGCTATGGGATTCACTACACCGGGTATCCAAGGGTACTGGAGGGTTATAGTGACTCAAACTGGATTTCTGATGCTGATGAGATAAAGGCCACAAGTGGTTATGTTTTTACACTTGGTGGTGGCGCTGTTTCCTGGAAGTCTTGCAAGCAGACCATCATAACGAGGTCAACTATGGAAGCAGAACTCACAGTATTGGACACTGCCACTATTGAAGCAGAGTGGCTTCGTGAACTCTTGATGGACTTACCTATGGTTGAAAAACCAATACCCCCTATCCTGATGAACTGTGATAATCAAACTGTGATCGTCAAGATAAACAGTTCGAAGGACAATATGAAGTCCTCAAGACATGTGAAGAGGAGACTAAAATCTGTCAGAAAATTGAGGAACTCCGGAGTTATTAAGTTGGATTATATCCAAACGTCGAAAAACTTGGCAGATCCCTTCACAAAGGGTCTATCACGTAATGTGATAGATAATGCATCGATGGAGATGGGTTTGAGACCCACCGCATGAGTTGTCCATAGTGGTAACCCACTCTATGTGATCGGAGATCCCGTGAAGTAGAAGTGGGAGACAAGCTGTTGGTCAGCTGGGAGGAGAGTATCCCTATATTAACTATCCCACTCCGTGAAGATGCAATACTCTCCTGATCTGCATGACAGGTTGATACTTATCTTAATGTGTTCCAAGTGGCTTATTCGGGTAAGCAGAGATGTTGTCCTACAGAACATCTTCCGAGGAACACACCTATATGAATTTGACTGTTAACGTCGCAGTCTGTGAGAATTGGGTGTTCTCTAATAAATTCATGAAAAGGCCCTGGAGTATGACGTATACGCTCCACCCGCGGGGAAGCCTTGCGGCAGCCAAGTATCGGTCAAGAATTTGTGTGAAACTAGTCTTGCAGAAAACTTGTAGTTCAAGGCATAGTCCACTATTCAAGTTGTGATCTAGTGTAGCATAAATCTCTAAGTGGAAGTTCAACTTCACAGTCTCCACTAAGCACCGGTATATAAATAATGTTTTGGAACTAAATGATGAGATGTGCCAATGAGACTTTATGGGGGATTGTTGGAATTTTTGCTAGTAGGCCTTTGGCCCAAAGCCCAACTAAAATTCTAAAATTCTCTTGGCCCATTCATGCACACATGTGAGTGGAGTGAGTGAGGCTAAAGTTTAGTCCCACCTCATAAGTTGAGGGAGAGTTGCACCTCTTTATAAGGTGAGCTCTTCTACCACTTGTATGAGCATGAGAAGAGGAGACCTACACGCGCGCTCCTCCTCCTCGCTCGCCTCGCCATGCCACGTCACGCCACGCCACGCCACGCCTCATCACGACGCGCCGCGGGTTGCGGGATTGAGCCGAGCCGAGGACAGAGCTATGCACGTTGTCTATATTTTTGCTGCTCGGGAAAATTAATTACTGAACCGTTTCCGATTCATTTGGATCGTGACGACTCGGACGTGGGGTTTATTCCCACGACCTACCCGGCCCGCACTATATAGTCAGGCAGACGTCTACCCTAGCCGCCGCCGCTTCGTATGGTTTCTCACCATCGTTCCAGATCATTGCGCCGCCAAGCAAGTCTTCTCCATCCCTCCTTTCGGCGTGCACCGGGAGAAGGGACAGCAGGCCTCCGGAACCTCGCCTCTCGTGATCCTGTGCGGGAGAGGGGCGATCAGGTTTTTGGGGAGCGCACTCGCGCGACTGCTGGCAGCGACGACTTCGCGAACGACGACTTCTTCCCCGACCTCGGCAACCTCATCCTCGACGACATGGGCGACAACGTCAACGCCGGCGGTGCTGCTCCCGCTGCACCGTATGTGATTCTATCCTTCCTGTTCGAGATCGTCGTAGAATTCATGTTTCTAGTATGTGCCCTAGATGTGATCTGTTCATCTGCTATGCTAGTTCACGTGATTAGTTTAATCTCTGTTGCTGCAGTCATGACTTATCATCTGTTTATTCGGATTAAATCTCGTAGTAATTTGCTCATATTTCCAACAGTTACAACATACGGATGTATGTAGACATATTTTAGAGTGTAGATTCACCGAAATTGCATAGGAGCACTCGGCGACGCAGCCCACTGCAATCATACCCATCCAGTTGTCTCGGGATCAACACCCACTATATTAGCCTCTCTGTATTGTGTTCATTTATCGCCCCGTATTTCAGTCTGCTTCCTTTGTTTATTGGCTACTGTTACAACCAACTTGCCAGTTCATTCCTTTGTTTCACCACACAGTACATTGCCAATGCATGTATGGAGTCAATGTAATATTTTAACTTTTTACTAGTTCAGCAATGAGGTAATATATTTAAATGCGTAGACACTTACTTCAGCTCTTGTACGGCAGTGACTTTCTTGCCCAACTTATCTGGCTGAACAGCTGCCAGGAGCTGCATCCCTATTTATGTGTCCCATGATCTAGACCTATGTTCAAACCCTTATCTCGAAAATGCACGCACCAATGTGGTATAAAATGCAGAACCATTATATAAGCACAAACCCAAATACTAATTTCTAGGAAATTATGTAAATAAATCCGAGAGATTTTTCAACACATTTCATGTTTTTTCCGTCTTAAGTGAAAAACTGAGAACGTCGTGGTAATAGTTCTATTAACTTTTTCATAATAATCTCATGATTTTTCTGAAAAATGTCAGGAATTATTCTCTTCTAAAAAATCTGAGAATTTAATAATAAAAATTCCGAGAAAGGTGCAATTCTTGTTTGTGATAAACTTCTAATCTAGGTGAATTAATCGCACAATCAAAACTAATGTGTGTTGTCACACACACAAACGAAATTGCTATCCCTTTACAGTTCCTCATCCTTGTTATTGTTATTAAATGGGCGTGTACCCAAGTCTTTGCCATTTAATGCTTCATTGAAATCTATGGTAGTATGTTTTGTCAGACACACTACCTCGAATTAAATAAGTATGGCAGCTTTTTACTGTTGTCATATACACAAGAACGCAGTATTGCAATCTTGCTATGAATTAAACGAAAACCTGCATCGATCCCCAAACGAACCATGAGTGGCTTTGATTCCAGAGGAGTGCGTTGCCGTGTGCTTCTAGTTCACGTCCGTAGATTCACTCTTTTTACTTCGTATATAGTCATTTGTTGAAATGCCTAGAAAGACAAATATTTAGGAACGGAGGGAGTAGATGTCAGTAGGAATTTTTATTTGCCTGCAGATTTGCAAATTTTCCCTTGGCTGTGAGAGCGTCTGTGTGTTGCACAGCCTGCCCGTATGCGTGTCGTCGTTGGGCATGTGGTACGGATAGGAGGCGTGTGCAGTGGTTTGTGGGTGTGGGTGTATAAAGTATAAACCGAGCCACTTGTCGAGTGTTTCGTCAGTCAAGGAAATAGCATGGTCTGTCTGAATTCCCCTGTCGGCTTCCCTGTTCCCAGTCCCCTTCCTTCTTGCTCTTGCAAACTCTGGCATACTGCAACGTGGAAGCAAGAATTACAAATCATCCTTCACTATTTACTTCGATCTGATAACAGTTCGTCATCAGATCTTGTTATGAATATGAAGCATATATGAAGTCTGAACTAGCACACTTTCTTGGTGCGTTGAAAATCCAGTCCCGTCAGAATTCAGATACCCAAATCCACAAGGGCTTGCAAGTTAGTATTTTTTTTTCATCCCTTTTGTCTGAATTTATTTATTCGGGTTGACATTTTGGGTTCCAGGACCACAACGAATTGTGCAGAACATAGTGCAATTCTGGAGTGCACAAGTATGTCTCGCACGGCAAAATTAGTTCCCCGGGGATCTGTGCCGTCTGCAGACGTTCAAAAATAATTTTCCAAAGTGTTATTCATTTCTCAGCTAGGAGAAAATGAAGGCTCCATTGTCATCTTCAAAAACAGATGCTCAAAGACGTGACGGCAGCCATTGTGGAGGCCGGACTGGATGTAAGTATGTAACCTCAGAAGCCGTCTCCATGGCGATGCTCAAGTTGACGTACATTTCCTCCTAGTACACCGCCGCGGGTACCGGGACCTGCAGTCAACGTGCCATTGTCATGCGTCAGATGAAACAACTACCGCGTTCTAGCACGACCAAACACCTAGCGATGAAACGAAGCAGACTAATTTCTCTTTCTATAATTGGAGGATATAATCTTCTCTTCGATCTCCACCAGCGAGCCTGGGATTCGCCTCCTCTTTGCCTGGCGCTTCGGTGGCTGATGGCGGGTTGTGGCGTAGGGGAATCCTCGTGCCTCAGATCCGGCTAGTAGATAGGTTACGATTTTAGTTATTGTAGGGGAGGCGTTTCATCTTCGAGTTAGGCTTTTGGGCTTCAACTCTCCTTGAGTTCATCCACCAGGACGGATTACATGGAGCTCTGGCGTAGATTTTCGTCGGCTCCTCAGGACTGCGAGGTTAAGGTTTCTCGTCATGCATACACAATGGCAAATTTGGTATCAGGTTTTTTAACCGATTCAAGGGTCAACTGTGACGACTACGGCTCCGAGGCGTTGGTCCTTAGGGGCACGTGCACGAAGACTTTCTGACTGTCATCAATAAGATCATGCCCGCTTCGGTATGGGAGCGGCGACAAAAACACGTCAGTGGTTCAATCTGATGACTGTAGTGGTCCTTCGGTGGTCTAGGGCCCTCGATGTAATATTTATTATATTTAGGATGCTTCGTACTTCTAGTATATTTGGGTCTTTTTTCGCAAAAACAACATGAGTTCGTCTTGACATGACTTACCCCAAGGCGTTCAAAAGTTCTTTTCCTCGGTATTCTCTGTTATTTTCCTTCTACTAGTTTGGGTTGGTTTTTTGTTTTTCTTTCTTTTAATTTTTATTAATTCATGAATACTTTAAAAATTCATGCATCTTTTAATATATATTTAAAAAATCATGAAATACTTTCAAACTCGAACAATTTAAATTCTTATTTTTTGAAGAAAAAGTATGAAAGTTTTAAAATAACTTGTGATTTTTTTTAAGAAAGTGAATATTTTTGGAAGATCATGAACAGTTTAAAGAAGTTTGAAACTTTTCCAGAATAATATTTATATTGACTGTCATATTTTTCGGGGAAAAACACTGAAAACTGTATAGAAAATCCATTGCCCAACATTGGGAGGTGCACGAAGTGCTAGGTGGACCGGCCCACCCTACAATTTGTGTTCGGTCGAGCATTTCAAGCATTTTTTGAACTTCAAGAAGTATTTTTAATTCCCGAATAGTTTTAAAATACATGACCACTTTTTAGAATTCATGTTTTTTTAATTATGCTCCCGCTGCTCCAAAATCCTTGTCGTGGTTTGAAATCCTTGTCGTGGTTTGAGGTAACCATGAGAAGAATTCTGGAACAAAGGAAGTAGATCCTTCTAGGAATGAATATATGAATAGTTTCTCAAATTCATGAACATTTTTAAATATCCCAAACATTTTTAGTTTTTAAGGCGATTTTTTCAATTCAATCCTTTTTGGATTCATTATTAATTTTAACTTTTTGTGGTTATTTTTTAAATTTTGAAAGCATTTTACAGAATTTTTATTTTTGATTCTGAATAGACTATAAAATAACCAGCTTTCCAGAGGAAAACTAACCTCCATCCGGTGGCTCGTCAAAGGTTGCCTAGGCCAGTCCAAGTATGCATTAAAATACATGCTGTGTATATTTCTCAAAATCTGCTAGGAATCTAGTCTTGGTTTATTTAAGCTACGACGACTTTGATCTCAATTACTATTTGAAGACACCGAAAAATCAAGCGAAAACTGAATGGAGGAGAAATAGCAAGAGTCGGCAACTACACCCAACGCATTACAAGACCGACCCAAGAAGGCGAGGGCCATGTGTGTTTGCCTGTGAATTTGACGCCGAGAGCAGCCAATAGGAGCTCTCCACCGAGAGTGAATTATTTGCTCTCGCGCTCCATGGAGCCCAAAATTTTCAAAAAACTCAAATTTTTAGTTCAATTTTAAAAATAATTACAAAAATACTTATAGATATATACAAAATGTGTGTGAAATTTCATAATAAAAGACGTTTTTATGTGGGTTGTACAAAAGAAATCATCTACTTTTGTAGTGAATAGTTACTTGATTTTGTCATTTTTGTGTAGCTTGCAAAAAACTTATTTTGCCATGAAACTTTGCAGGAAAGTAGAATTCATCGATATGTATGTAACATTTTCAGATTTTTGAGAGACCTTTTTTCTAATTTTACAAATTAAGGCTCCATGAAGGTCGAGCTCAATTAACAATTTCTCCACCCACAGGTGTCCGTGTATGGGGATCCGGCTTGCCTGCTCCCTCCCTATGCTTCCATCCGTGCTCCCACTTCATCCTACGGCTGTCTTTTTTCCCTTTTTTCTTTCTAATCTAATCATCTCCCCCCCTGATTTTAAGGGGTGGGACCGGCCTTATTTTGTTCCAATCAAATAAAGCCACGTACGTGGGAGCACGGATGGGCGCACGCGCGGGGAGCAGGCAAGTCTCGTCCCGTGTATGGCTAGATTGTCAAATAAATCGTGCGCGACCAGGTCTCATCTCAGGCGAGACAGAGCGCAGACTCGCGTCTGCCAGAATGGCCCGGCCTAGCAAGGAATGGAGGCCTTTTCGTTTTTTTCCTTCCGTATTTTTCACATGTTTGCTTTAATTTTTTTTTACGTTTCCTTATATTCTAAATATATATATTATAGAAATCACTTTAGGTACATAAATAAAAAAACGTTGATCATGAATTAGGAAAATGTTAACCATGTATAAATAAATGTTTCTAATGTATACAGAAAATATAGAATGTGTGTAGAAAAAACTAGACATCACTAGATGTATATGAAAAAATGTTAATTATATATTTGAGAAAGGTTATATGTGTACAATTTGTTTTTCTGATGTACAAAAAAATTATACAAATGTGTTTGGGAAAAAGTGGACATCAAAACATATATATGAAACAAATGTAATTATGTATTTTAAAAGTTTAAACATGTATAAAAAATGTTTATGAATTTTATAAAAATGTACAATGTGTATATACAAAATTGAACATAAAAGTTATATGTTTTGTAAAATGACAAACATGTATTTAAAAATGTTAAACATGTATATAAAAATATTGTTGATGTATGCAACAAATGTACAGTGTGTATGACAAAAATTGACATAAAAAAATATATGTCTTTAAAATGTTAATCATGTATTTTAAAAATATTAAACATGTATCTATAAATTGTATACATACATGTGAGGGAGGGTTGGAACACCTTCCCCACAAGCATGTGGCCTTGATATATGTATCAAGAAATGATGTGATGTTTAAATATCCAAGACACAACTTTAATGTGGCACCCGCTTTCACAGATAAAACAGTTTGGCACGAAGAACCTGCATTTAGAGTGCGGCACCACCACTTCGAGGTGACAGGAGGACATCTATGAAGATATGGGCTCAAACTTGGTTTGACATGTCACTATGAACTACCCTAACATAAAAAAAATATGAGGAATACACCATGGGATATCCCTGTTGATTCCGGTCAAAGCCCCAGACCGAGCAGGCCCCTTGAATTGGCGATCGTCCGACCGCGCGCGAGGGAGGTTCAGAACACCTCCCCCACATGCATGTGGCATTGACATATGTATGAAATTATGGTGTGATGTGTAAGTATCTAACACATAACTTTGATCTTGCACCCACTTCACAAACAAAACAATCCAACATGAAGGTCATGCACTTAGAGTGCAACTCCCCCCACTTCGTGGCGACAGGAGGGAATCATATGAAGACATGGCTCAAACTTAGTTTGACATGTCACTATGACTTACCCTCCGCACGACCCAGCTGCCCGCAACCCACACTGCTCAGGGCAATCGCTCATAGACCACGACCATCACACAACATATGGGGTCGTTGCCTCGACATACCATCAAACCGTCCCGCTAGGACGTGTCGACCGAGCCGACAACCCTACCGACTATCAACTCAGGATGGCCACCCAAGCCATGCCAAGCCACAACCCTGCCTCATAGAGTTGCCGCATGCCATGGTTCCCAAGGCCGGCATGACCTCAACCACCGGGACCCGCCACCCCGGCATGCACTTCCCCCTAGGACGAGAGAGGATCACGCAAACATCTGTGTGCTGACAAGGTGACGCCCCTTAGATGGAAGTGACTTAGCCGACAGTGTCGCCCGCTTCTGCAGTCCAAAGCTAGCAAAGAGTCCACCACCACGGGAGGAGGAGAGAAGCTACATGACAATGCCTCCAAGGAGAGGAATGACGCCACCATTGTCGACACCGACCTCCGGTCGAGCAAGACTTTCGCCCGGAGTTCCTCCACGATGCCGGCCAATACCGAGCACCGATCGACGCTCAGACCTCCAGAGCATGGAACAAATCAGCACGTACGACGCCCTCTGTCCAAGTCCACCGGGCACCACACCGTGATTCGACCGTGGCAACACCTCCTCCTGCCTTGGCGGCCAAAAACACCACATCCAGGAGCTAGAAACACCTAGATCACGAGAGCCACTGACAATGACAAGTGACAACAACCCGAAGCCACCGTTCCGGTGTCCTCCACTGGTCGTGGGCCACATCTTCCGTTGCGGCCGTCACAAGGGCGCTGTCGAACAGGGCACGAGCATACGTCGCCGGATCTGGAGCTCCGGCGCTGGTCCCCACCCCACCCCACGATCAGCACCCGTCGCCCAGCCTGCCGCCGCTCATGCACTCCACTAGGCCGCAACACCACCACGCCTCCAACTCCAAGGTGGCGGCGTACCCCGGCGCTGACGCACAGCACCGTCTCGCCTCGCTGTAGCTAGCGCCTTCAAGCCGGTGACGCACTCCCATGCCACAGTGCCGATGCTGACGAGCTTTTCCCCTTCGAGCACAACCAAATTAAGGACAGGGCGACCCGGGGAGATCCCGCCGCCGCCGCGCTTTTCCTGATGGTGTGTGCCGACGACGGCGAGAAGGAGCTAGGTGAACGCCCGAGCCGCTCACAAGTGCTACGTGGGGCCGTGAGGCTGACTTGAAGTCAGAAAGGACCGAGAAAGTAGTAGAGGATGCCCCACATATAACGTTGGCTTGTCATTTTGATCAAATTATTTTTTGAACAAAATACTACTGTGCAATAACAAACAAACGAAAATGTGTATCATGTTTGTCCCTGCCACTAAGACACACCGCCATGTGACGCGGCTAAATTTTCCAATCACTGCCTGAATTCGTAATTGTTTTCGGCCCTACTTCATCAACTCCTTTTGTGTATACATACCAAGTGTCTTTGTAGCTAGAAGCACTTGTGCTGTGCACGCAGCTCTCCAGCCAGTAGTCAGACCACTGGGCTAGACGGAGGTGTTCCTTTCTGAAATTGCTACGTAGTCTCTTTTGTTAGGTTTTATAGAAGTGTCTCAACTCTCGTAACATGGGAGCCCGCGTATATATATTGATATGAGCGAGGCTAGCTCTCGCAGGAGGCATACATTGAGGTAGTTGGAACCACCTGAAAGATACACGGGAATAGAGAGGATTACATCAAAAGATAAACATGAAATAAAACAAAGAGATCTCCTCTAACTACCCTAGCACCGGAGGTGGCCTATATGCGTAGTGACATAGCATGGGTGTATAATCCAATGTTTAACATCTTTTTCATACAACGTCATGGCGGGTCAGCGGAGCACACACCCACACACAGCTAGGGGAAAGGCCGAGAAAATACCATGGCGAGCAGCAGAGGATCCCCTTGAACTGAGTATTTAGCCAAAAACTACCACATTTCACGGAAACGTGACGAAAAACTACCACTCTACGATTTTGTGCGAAAAACTACCATTTTTTTACTAAACCGTGGCAAAAAACTACCAAATCGTTTAACCGCACACTTAAGCGACGTAAAAAAGCAATCGGGTCCCTACATTTTCTTCAAAAAAGCAATCGGGTCCCTACGTACGCCCTCCGCGGAGAAGATGAAGTGACCTGCAGGCGACGCTCTGGCGCGAGCAGGGCGGCGGGGAGGCGGATTCGGGGCGGCCGCGTTGGAGCTCGTGGTCAAGCAGCCGTGTCAGGAGGAGCATGGAGGACGGTCGAGGCACGGAGCAGGGCGGGCCGGGTTGCGCGGAGGGCGCGGAGGCCGGCAGGGGAGGACCCGGCGCGGCGCGCGGGGCGGAGCAGGCTGACGGCGCCCGAAACCGGCATGCGGGCGCGCGGCCAGACGGGAGCGGTGCGATGCAGCACAACAGCTATCGGAGCGGGGCAGCGCGGAAGGCCGGGCCGGCCGGAGTGGCGGAGTCGGCGACGGGAGGGCGGGCGCGGAGGCGCCTGTACCGGAGCGAGACGGCGGACGAGCGGGTGCTCGGGAGCCAGGGCGGCGCGGACTGGAGCCGGCACGGAGCAGAGGCGACACTCGGGAGCGCGCGAGCTGGCCAGCGCAGGAGCTGGTCGGCGGGAGGAGCATCAGGGACGAGCCGACGCCCGCGGGAGGAGCAGCAGGGACGAGCCGGCGCCCGCGTCCTTGACCCGCTCTGCATGGTGCTCGACACCTGCTGCTCCGGCGACATGGAGCCGCAGGTGGAGGTCCGGCAGGTGGTCGTCCCCGGTGGAGGTCCGGCAGGTGGTCGCCGCCGACATGGAGGACTGTATTGCTTTTTTAAAAAAAATCTAGGGACCTGATTGTATTTTTAGCCCGCTTATATGTGGGTCCAGCTAGTCAGAAACGCGTTTAACAGAGCCAAATCGGACAATTTTCTGACATGGTAGTTTTTAGTCACGGATTAGCAAAAAAGTGGTAGTTTTCCGCACAAAATCGTAGAGTGGTAGTTTTTCGTCACGGTTCCGCGAAATGTGGTAGTTTTTGGCTAAATACTCCCTTGAACTCAAGGAAAAGATCAAGGCGTCGTGACTGTGGCGGAGGAGTGAGGTAGGTAGGTAGGTAGCGAGGGCTGAAAAGGTTTCATGGACCCATGAGACAACGACGTGAGGGCACCTCCGGAAAAATTGAGGGGCAGAGGCGGACGCTAGCTTGTGGCCGGCGGCTGCCATGGACCTGATGCCCGCACGGGGGTGCATGGGGTAGGGAATTTTAGTGGGAGACGTTTTTTTTTTTGAAAGGAACACCTTGCATTCCAATTACTCGGGACCGACCAAATCGGCGGCCACAGCATTTTGTACATCAACCGGAAAGTCTGTATGCCAGACAAGCTGGCACTCAGGCCCGGCATTAGACCCAATAGCAGCTAGCACGTGAGCTGGAAAATTACAGACCCTAGGGTAATACAAAATTTTACACTCACTAAAACCAAACTGCAGGAGAAATTTGACTTCACGGAAAAGAACGCCAAGGGGGCCTCGGTCCTGAACGGGGGCAGAGGATGCTTGCTGCAGATTTAAGGAATCAGTTTCAAAGTGCACCTTGCCCATACCTTGAGCTTCAGCGAACTGGATTGCTTTGAGAAGAGCTTCAGTTTCTGCTTGGAGTGCACTAGCCTGGTCCCCTAGTTTGCCGGCGGCCGCCATAATTACCTCGCCTGTATTATCACGCGCGATTATACCCCAGCCTCCAGTGCCCGTGCTAGGCAAGAAAGCTGCGTCAACATTAAATTTAAGAACATCAGGTGGGGGTGCCGACCATCTTGGGGCCGGGGTATGACTGGTCTTCATCTTCTTTCCTAGGAACTCAGACCATTCAGTGGTCAGATACCCAACACGTGCCTGGAAAGCTTCAGTCGTAAGCCTCTTTAGTGGGGTAGGGAATTTTAGTGGGAGACGTTTCTGGCATGGGGTAGGGAATTTTTGTGGGAGACGTTTCTGTCCGGCTGGCCGGCCAAAACTTCAGCCGGAGGCGCGAGCCACACTTGCATCACGGGCCCACACAAGCCACATCATGCGCGAGACACGAGTTTTTGGTGAGTCGAACGCGAACCGATCCTCTCAACCACACATCCTTCATCCCCTACCTCCGGATGCATCCCCTCCCCGCACCATGTTTCTTCCCCCTTTCTCCGCACCGCCGTGAACCACCACAAAACACCCTGATCGGCGGTGGTACCCTCGTGTGAAAGACCTCCCCCCGCCGTACTGCAATCCACAAGGTGAGCAACAACATGTTGGAACCGTGGTGGGAATTGCTGGATCCGGCCGGTGGAAAAGTTGGAACCACGCCACAAGATGTTGCAACGGTGGTGTGCCAGGAGGCACCCCCGGCCATGGATTTAATTGCTGGAATTATTGGGCACGGTTTGCTGCAACCAGCAAGGATTTTTGCTGCATCCATCATCTGTTTTTTATGGAAACCATCCTTCTTATTTTTATTTTTGCCACTACCGGCTTATGTTTTGCATGAACCCGCAACCATTTTCGCTACTACAGTTTTTGGTTTTACTGTGACAACACCACTTTTGATGGAACTAGTGTCTTTTTTTTGCTAGAACCAGTGTTTTTGTTTGCTACCACCGGCTTGGCTGAGGAGCAACACTGTTGTCACGTTAATGCTGCAACCGGTGGGTCAGAAGCACCGGCGAAGACCCGTGTTTTGCGGCCGGCTGCGGAGAGGGGGCACCATGGATGCAACACGGGGGGAGGGAACAAAAAAGCTGACACGGGTCAACAACCATTTTTGTGATTTGACGGGGATGAGCGTCGACGGCGAGCTTTTTTGTTGCATCCGTCTGTGACCGCGTGTTGGGGGACTCATTAGCGGGACCCTGCAGCTCGTCTACCACGGCCC
>LR738712.1:699771940-699788579 GCA_902687465.1 Secale cereale | reverse complement strand
CTGTAAGGGGGGGGGGACAGATCTGACGGCTGCAGATGGATTAATCAGACGGGTGCGCGGTGACCGTCCCATATTTAGGCCGGTGCACCGGCGTCTATCAGTCGCCAATTTATTTAGGGCCAGGTGCTTAATGCGTGGCAATTTTGCTAAAAAGATGCATGGCAATGATGGGCAACATTTATAACATTAAATTATAATATAATATGAAAAAGGTATCCAGAAGATCTAATGGACAAACTTTATTTAACTTGTAAAATTAGCGCTCGGATTGTACCAAGAGAGATTATAACTGGTTCACACAAAAAAAGAGATTATAACTGCACATGATTCCTCGTATAGTAGGAAATTGAAAGAAGACCATATACTCTGTAGGGTTTCAGGAATTTACCCCCAGGTTTAAAACAAGGGTATTCAACCCGCCCCCCCTCCACCCCGACCTTCCCCAAACCATATGAATCACCCCTATCCCTAATTAGAGTGGGTTTGCAGGCATTTTTGGTGTCGTGGCATGGTCCACCTTGTTCCTGACCTGCACCCGACCTTGTCCATCCTCCTCCATGACCAACATCGTGCTCGTGCCACTCGCGGCTCATCTTGTCGATGCCCAACACCAGCACACAGCTTGCCAAGTCCTATTGTTTTAACTATGTGAGCTTCTCGATGGTGAGCCTCCCCGTTATTGGTAGTAAATGAGATAGACTTAACAAACAAAAAAGGAGGGAGTAGTTGAAACATCCTTCCACGCGGGATCATATATAGCCATCCAAAATTCTACGCGACATGTGGCCATCTAGGTCACATTTAGTGGCAGAGCTTTATGGGGGCCAAAGCGGGCCATTGCCCCCCCCCCCGACCTCTAGGAAAACTTTAAGTGTAGCCCTATTATTGGCTTGAATATCCAAAGTTTCTCAGAGTTTATGCATAACTTGTCTTCTTCGCCCCCTCAACACTGATTAGCCCCGTTAACAATCTTCATCAAGATCCGCTATTGGTCACATTGATAAAGAGAGTGGTACGTGCGAGTTTGCTGAAACGACCTGAAGTGAGTAGGGCTCATGGCATTGGTACAAATCGGAAAATGACCTGCACCGCGAATGTTATCGTTTTCATGCATGTGGGTCCAAAGATGTACTACTCGCCTACCTAGTTTCGGCACTCTAGCGCGTCATTGATACGGCAAATCCAGCCAGCCTCTCTGCTCCGGTCGATCTGCTCAGTGAGTCCAAATCCATCCAACCTGAGTCGCGTGCATCAGTTTGGGCCATCTCAAAAATCAAGCCTCTGGGAGTCTGTGGTTGCAAAGCCAACAAAATCCAAACCCAGTGGTGTTGCTCTGCGCTGGCCTGGGGTAGGGTTAGGGTCGGGGTGCTGCAGGTTGTGGGTTGGTGGCGGCAACGATATAGTGTGTCCTCGATTATCCGGTGGTGGTGGAGTCGAGGGGATTTGTGCCCTTTTATCCTTCCGCAGTTGTTGCCTAGCTGCGTTCGTGCTTTTCCTGCCGGTGATCGGCATCCCCATCCTGGATGTAGGGGCGATAGTGCCCCCCCTTCCGGCATTGGCACAATAGGGTTGTGCGCTTGTGGCAGAGCCAATGGTTTCACCCTGCAGGCACGATCTTCTTCTCCACTTCTTGTTGGTGATCCGTGGACTCCTTTGTTCCCGTTGTTCTGGTATGTGTTGTACTCTCCGGCAGCTTGGCTTGTTCTTTGTGTTGGGGATTTCGCTCTTCGGCCTGCTACTGCTATAGTGTCGGCCTTGTGCGATCTCTGTATGTATATATTTTTGGATTTTCCCCATGCCTTGCATGTGTAATAATCTGCGCCTTGTATCCTAGCCGGTTGATGGCTTCATTAATTTGAAGTTGGGCTTTATGCTTTTCATCTGAAAAGAATAATCAAGAAGATATAGTTGTGTGCATAACTCGATGCAGAGGCCAAAGGCATTCTCCTCTTTTTTCTAAAATAAAATTGAGAGATGCCCTAATATCTTTTCCCTGGAAAGTTATTTACGAACATAAATTTCTTGTATTGAATAGCCAAAGTCACTGACAAAAAGCATAGTTCGTTTGCTTAATTAGCAGATGAAACCTACAACAAACAAACCTCAAAAGCAACAAAGACAGAAGGAGAACATGCCAACAACAATTAGAACATAAGATAAGAGATTGAAACAAACTTAACTAGAGAGAAGCAAAAGTAAAATCAGCACGCCCGTCCCAATCAACTGAGAACAGAACAGAACATGTTGTTTTCCTTTTGTACGCCGAGTATTACCAGCAATGCAAAGATGCACGATTTAAGAGGCCTAGTGGTTCCCTTTCCCTCCTTTTTGAAAAGTGAAACTGCTAAAATGCAGGGCAGTTTGGACGCCAGCCAGAACTAGGCACAGCATGCCTTTTTTGAAGCTGTGCACTGCATTGAGCCGCAGTGTCCCAAAACTGCTAGTCTATCGGTATACTACACTCTAACAGCCTGGTGGGAAAAGAGCATTGACACAACGCATCTCACACCAAGGGAAAAGAGCATTACGCTCATACGCTTTGTTCACACATTGTTTGCTAGCTACTCCCTCCGTTTCCAAATATAAGTTTTTCTAGAGATTTCTACAAATGACTACATGCGGAATAAATAAGTGAATCTACACTCTAAATTATGTCTAGATACATTCATATGTTGTAGTCCATTTGAAATGTCTAAAAAAACTTATATTTAGTAACGGAGGGAGTAGTATACAGATTTGAAGTTTTGAAGGTACCAATAGAAAAGTTATTTCGAACTGAACCCATATAAAGGTCAGAGCCCTTGCGTCTTTCTTTTAAGAAAGGGAAAAATATATTTTTTGTCCCTCAACTCTTTTGAATGTCTCGATTTGTTCCCTCAACTTCAAAACCGGCAAACCTTAGTCCGTCAGCTCTTCAAACCGGATATGTTTGGTCCCTCATACCGCTTCAGGTGGTTTTCGTCCGATGTGGACCGGTTTTAACTAAAATTTGGCATGTCATCTGGGTTTGACTGGCACGTCACCGCCACTTCAGTGCCATGTCGGGCACCCTTATCGTGCAAGTGCAGAGCTACGTCTCCTGGTCATCGGGGATATGGTGCTCCAGTGCAAGATTTAACGAGGATGGAGTCCAAGGCATGGAAGCGTGGAGCAGCGATGGTGGACGTCGGTAGCCGTGTCTCTGCTTCCCTGGAGATGCTAGCTAGTGCATGGCGGCGTCGGTGAGGTAGGTGGCCTGGAGCTTGGCAATGGTGCGTGGCTCCTCGAGCCTGGTCATCGTGCGCGCCACGTTGAGGTCTGACGAGGCACGGGCACGTACACGTACACGCTCGTTCCGGTTGCAGCCGTAGGTGCTCGCACTGTCGCACATGCCTTCCACATATTTTTACTCAGCCAAGGAGCCGACGGCGCTGTGTCTCCCTCCACCCGTGCTCGACGCGCTCTGCGTCCTCGCACCTGAGCAGCTCGGAAGCTAAACATGATCTCCATCGCTGACGCTAGCGACCACAGCCGCGTTGACGTGCTTGTCAATTATGCATGGATAGGGCGCAGCCTCCAACCAGCAGGGTAGACAAGCATGTGTTCTGGCCGGGAGTCCTGGACTGCCTGGCTGAGCTCTTTTCCTTCTACCGTCGAGACAACGAGCCATCGAGGATTCCCTCTACGGCCTCCACGCCACGTGCTCTCCATCATACCCACACACCTCCAGACCAGCAGTCTGCCGAGCTCTCGCTTCGGCAACGAGTACCACACCACCATCGAGCATCTGCGACGAGGACGCGTGTAGGTCCGGCCCGGTTGCCGGCGGCGTGCTCCTAGCTGGTGTTGCCTAGACGGACGACGAGCTGGTGCAGGTGGTGGAAGCGCATGCGTGCGCTAGTTGCTCGATCAAATGCTGACTAGAGAGATGAGAGGAAAAAGGAAGAGATAGGATGAGTACGAGGGAGAAAGTTTGCCACATTAGCGAAGACCGGTCAAAACCAGGTTCAGAGCAAAGATACCGGGTTTGCTGAGATGAGGGACTAAACTTGTCCGGTTTGAAAAGTTCAGGGACTAAGGTTTGCCGGTTTTAGAGTTGAGGGACCAAATCGGGACTTTCAAAAGAGTTGGGGGATGAAAAATATACTTTCCCCTTTAGGAAATAAGTTTCAAATTTCAAAGGGCTCTCAAATTTACTAGCAGGCTACTCTCAAAGGGCTTTCCCGCTGCCGCCGTCACGCTGCCGTCGTCGCCCGGTATGTCTCCATCCCACCCTTTCCTTCCATCCCTCCATCCCTCCGACCCGACCTCTCCCTCCATCCCTCCCTTCTCCCTCCCTTCCTCCGATCGACCCTCTCCCTCTGACCCTCTCCCTCCCTCCCTCATGCATTGCATAGATAGATGGATAGATAGATGAATAGATGGATGGATAGTAGATGAATAGATATATGGTTAGAACTATGGTATTTTTATATTGCATACATAGACAGATGGATGGATGGATACATTGATGGATAGATAGATGTTAGGGCTAGAACTAGAGTATTTTAAGTAAATGTAGGTCTATTCAATTTTTTTAGTAAAAAATAGTAATAGAATAGAAAATTAGTAAGCTAATACTCCCTCCGTTCCAAAATGTAGTGCTTCCTCTATTTCCGTGCTTCAACTTTGACCACAAATTTAACCAACGAGACCGACTGCGACGGAAGCAAAAGTTATACAAGTGAATTCGTATTCAAAAGAAGTTTTTCATTATGTAATTTTTTCTCCCGCCGCAATCGGTCTCGTTGGTTAAATTTATGGTCAAATTTGGACCTCGGGAAGCGTGGGGGCACTATATTTTGGAACGGAGGGGACATAAAATTGTTGTTGCCAATTATATTGATGATATAATTTTTCGATCGGTGGACTATGCAGGATTTCTCGCCATCGCGTCTCCCTCTCCTGCTCGGTCCCGGCCGTCTCGCCACTGTGAGTACCTCCCACTCCTCTTTGTTTAGTTTTTGGTTAAATTTTATTTTAATATACTTGTAGATGTATGTAAGTTTGATAGAATGGATCCATTATTGATTATTGCACTTTTGTTGCATTATTGATTTAAAAAACATGTATATCTAGTGTTGTGCTTGCCCAAGTGGCCTATATATGTTCGTAGGGAACACCTCTGAGTGGCCTATATTTTGCCGGAGTGTTGATTCATTTTCGTTTCGGCAAATTTCAGACGCTCAATATGTCCTATTTTAGCAAAGGTCATGCAGGATTTTTCCGTGAATTTTAGCATGACTTGTGCTAGAATATGTAGGAAATATCGAGTTGCCCGGATTTGCTAGAAAGATAATTAAACGATATTTTGGGTTGACTTTAAGTCTATCGGGACTCCATACATGATGGTCAAATAATCGGTGAGGGAGAGTCTCCACTATATATGAGAGAAAAATAATGTCGACCGTTGTCGTGGGGGTCGCTTCTCCTTGTGCTAGACCTTTGTTATGCACTAGGGGAACGAGGAGTAGCGACCATCACCGTCGGTCGAAAAATCAATGATGGAGAGTGTCCACAGAGAGAAGAAGAATCCCGATTGTTGTCGTGAGGGGAGCTTCTCTTTCATTTGAAGGTGCTAGACATTTTCGTGTAATGCACTTTCAAACGAAAGTAGGAGCTTGATACGTCCAAAACGTATCTATAATTTCTGCTTGCTCCATGCCTCTTTTGGGTGATATTGCTATGTTATTTATACACTTCCATACACTTTTGATCATATTTGGACTAACCTATTAACTCAGTGCACCCCAGTGCCAGTTTCTGTTTTCGGCTGTTTTTGTATTTCAAGTTTTCACATTACGAGAACTGCCAGAAAAAATCCAGAAAAATTATATAAAAAATCAGCGTTCCAGAAGCTACCAGGCACCCGAAGCACAGCCGAAGGGGGCCCACCAGGGCCCCAGGCGCCCTGGTGGCGCGCCCCCCCGGGCCGCGCCGGGGGGGCGCCTAGGCCCCTCGAGCCTCGTCTGATGCCCCCCTTTGGCATATATTTAAAGCGTCTCCCGAAACCCTCGAGACGGGAACTGTTTTTCGCGATCTCATCTCTGTTCCGCCGCCGCCGCCGCTTCCAAGATCGGGAGCACCAGGAGAACTCTTCCCGGCACCCTGCCGGAGGGGAGGATCACCACCAGGAGCTTCTCCACCACCATGGACGCCTCCCGGATGAGTTGTGAGTAGTCTCCCTTGGACCATGGGTCCATGACCAGTAGCTATGTGATGTTCTCCTCCCGTTCTTGTGCTTCACTAATTAGTCCTCGTGAGCTACCCTACATGATCGAGGCACATATGTAATCCTTATGTTGTTGCTATGATGAGTTTGCTGGGATCCGATGGATTATGAGATTATGTTCAGATTGTGTTTGAGTAATATATTTGATTCACCTCTTTTATATTTATGTTCGTAAGTAATTCTTGCATGTTCTCCGTTGTTATTTATTGCTTTGGCCAAGTAGTAGGTAGTGACTCCAAGAGGGAACGTTATGCTTGATTGTGGGTTCATGCCCCTCGATGACTAGTTTGAGTGACAGAAACATGAGTCTAGGGGATGTGTTGTTGCCACAAGGGGGAAAACAACGGTGCTTGTGCCCGCGGGTGCAAGGATTGTTTACTTTACGCAAAGTTCTTTTAATGCAGTTGTCTGTTGCTTTGAGTTTACACTATGGGTGGGACTCGCAACTTAATACCAGCGAGATGTTCTGGATAGATATCTCAAGGTGGTTGATTAGTAGTAGATGCAGATGGATTTCGGTCTACTTACCTCGGCGTACCGCCCATGCTTTGAACCTCTACCTTTCTTGCAACTTAGTCAGCATTGGTTTGCGCACATGGTCCTGTCAATTGCCCAGCTGTAATTTGTTTACCCCACATAGCTGTTTTATCGTCTTTTGGGAGAGAGACATCACTAGTGAACATCATGAGACTCCGGTCCATATTACCATCATTGATCACATCCGCTATTTACTTTCCGCTTTTTACTTACTATTGCAATTATACCTATCACTATTATCACTTGCGTTTGATCCTTTGTAAACTACAAGGCCGGAGGGATTGACAACCTCTCTGAACTCGTTGGGAGCAAAGTTATTTGTATCTGTGTGCAGGTCCACGTTGATTGCTAATATCTGGTGCCGTTAGCAGTTGACACCTTCTTGTTGAAACTGGGAGTCTCAGGGAAAACGATCCTTGGTATTGCCAAGGGAAAACTTCTGCTACACTGCATCTCAAACCTTCCACTTGGGGTAACCAACGAGGGGTGAGAAGCCACCTAGCAGAGCTTCCATCACCGACGGTCGCAAATGTCAGAGAGGAAGAATCACGACAGACAGATAGTCAACCCGTGATGAATAATAATGATCTAATATATTGAATTTTAGAAGTTTAATCTTTGAATTATGAACATAGAAAATGTCTGACAATGACGATAGGATCCCTGAGTGCGACTACAGCGGCGACAACTGGGGTCTATGTGACATGCCTCACCTAGAAGACGGTCGGTGCTTCATTATTAAGCTCGATGAGACTTTCGATGTTGAAATGGTATGCAACGATGACAAGTCTTTTTTCATAATTAATCATGACTTCTGCTTCTTTAATGTGTAATTTCCGTCTTTTACATTTTGACTAGTGCATCCCCTGCCATGCAAGGACGCTATGTCTTGGAGAAGCTCAATTGCGAAGATCATGACAATATGGAGACAAAGATAGTTCAACTTAGGATCCATCATGGTTATGCTTTTGCCGTAAAGTTATACAGTGCGGAGAGCTACTCCCATTATGGTTGCTATAATTGAGAAGCACTGCGCAAGGCGTATGGTTTTCAGGAGGGTATGCATGTCACCTTCTATCTTGGTGATCCTGAAGATGATATCGATGAAGATAATGTCGATTAAGATAATATCGACGAATATAATATCGATATTTGGTTCCTTGTTGATACGTTTCCACTTCTATCTCTAGGTGAGTTTCTCAAACGTATTTATTAAGTAATTTAAATTGTTTTTATATAAATATTTGACAGCTTATATATTTCCATTGACATCTTATTTCAATTCTTCAAAAATTGTTCGAAAAGTAGTAGAAAAAAACTACTACACTGATGGCTCTGAACTAACTGACGGGGAGAATGATCATCTTGTCTCCTTTATTATTGATGTTGAGACTTACAATAAGAATTATGAAACTCCTCCACATTATGGTCAATACGTGCCACTAGTTTACGTGTTGAGCTATGTCAACATAGATGGAAATGGCATGGTAAGATTTATTATTATTATGACACCAGTGCATCTTTTGCATACATTTTTCTAAAGCTAAATTACATTGGTAACTACATCACGATTATGCTCTTGAACAGAAAATCCCAAAGGATTGTGTGCCTGATCTGATGTATACAAAAGGTCACATTGATGTTGTTAGCTTACGTCCAAGTCTGCCTACGCGTCACCGCTGTTCATACAAGATTTCTCGAACAGTCGAAGACCTCACAATCAAAGATGGAAAAAGTTATGAATGATCGTAGGGAGCTACTTAGAAGCAACATTGTGCGAAGCCCATTAATTGGAGACAGATAATCTCCATTCTCCATAATGGAGAGTCAGATGCTATGTTGTTTTATGCTATTTTACCTTAGAGAGGGGTAGCAGGTCCCAGCTAATACTTATGATCATGTGGTAAGAATAATTAACTAGGGTTGGTTATGACTATGATGATGAGGAACATGACTTGTTATTATGATAACAAGTAGAATTTGTTTGATGACTATGATGATGATGAGTATGACTTGTTATTATGCTGATGATGATGCTGAGTTGTTATATGAGCATGATGAATTATTATATATATTAGTGGGTGAAATAAGCGTGGATTAGATTCAAGTGGAGGTAATATGGTGCATATTGAAAGTACTACTAATCCAAACTCAATCATTTAGTTTGGATTAATAGTACTTTTGATCTGCACCATGTTGCCTCCACTTGAATATAAGCCACGTCTCTTTCACTCACTGATATAATAACTCATCATGATAATAAACTAATATGACGATACAACTATATAAAACATGTACAAATACAACACCAATATGTAGAAAAAATAGAGTAAATATTAGTAGTAGCGCATGGCGTGCAGATAGCAGCATCTTAGGTTTAGCAGTAGCGAGTGTCGGTAACAACGCTGCTGCTATGCAAGTTTAGCAGTAGCGCTGGTAAACCCACTCTACTGATAAGGTTTAGATGTAGCGCTGTAGTAGTAGCGCGGCCACCCGCGCTACTACTAGCACTATATCCAGCGCTACTACTAGAGTTTTCCCTAGTAGTGTACGTCGTCCCTGCCACCACATCCATTGTACCTCAAGAGGGCGTATACGTGCACCGTTTGATGCATGTGCCCTCGCCGGGGCTGGGCTGGTTGAGGACGCCCGAGTCAGAGGCGCGCGACGCATTATGCAAGTCGCAATGTGCGAGGGTGGCCATGGTGGCGGGCGACGCGTTGGCAAGACGCTAGGCAGTCGCATGCGCGCCCGTCGATCCCAAGGACGCGCTCATTGTGTCTGTCTTCCGGCGCTCCTTGACATCGGTGGAGTTGGATACACGACAACGATGGATCAAACTCCGACAATGATACACCCAGGCACACAATCGAGTTGTCGGAGCACGAGGCGTCCGCGAAGGCGAAGGCGAGGAGGCACGCCCAAGAGTAGGAGCGTTTGCCGGGAAGCTGTCGGACAACTCCAACGATGGATCAAGTTCCGACAACGATGACGACGATCCTCCGGCGGCCGAATCCTACATCGACAACCAAAGCAGCATCGCCGACCGCAAGGGGAAGGGGGCGGCGAGGAAATGGTGATTTCCTGCACCCTTCCTCGTTTAAATAAGTTTTCTAATCATATGTCTAGGGCACATTAGGATTGAAACTGGATCTTTGGTTGTCCGATGAACGTTTATGCTAGAATTATGCCCGATTTAACTGGATTTGGTGCTAGTTTGTTGATCTACGTATGTTTATTTTCATACATGCATGTGTCGCATGACCGGATTTGAGATACACGAGTGCGGATGCATCAAAATGAGGATTGCCCGGTCAATGCCTACAAACATTTGAGGGGCCGGATTTGGTGTCTTCAGCTGTAGATGCTCTTATAGGCTATTATGACTACTATAGTTTTAAGGTGTTTTCTTGATGGTAGATCGCTGCAGCATAACATGTCTCACTGATCTAATTGGCCTACAACTAGTAATTACTTTTATTTATATTTTAAGAAACATAAAGTATAATTTAGATACATACTCACTAAAAGCAACTGTAGGCGATCCCCTACAAGCCTATGGAGCAGTAAAATTTTCATTTTCCTCCTCTAACCTGCACCTAGCGGATCCCTAAACCCAATAGTGGAGTAATTGTTTTTACTCCGCCTCATATCCGGTTCCTAAATCTGCTCGACCACGACCGCGCGTAGTAAAATTCCGCCTCTCTGGCACCTTCCCACCCCACTGTCTCTTTGACGGCGCACCTCCTGGCGACCGTCCACTGCCCCCGTTGCTACCTTGTGGCCTCCCTTGGCCCTCGCCGCCCTTCTGCCCGACTCCGAGCCCTTTGCCGGCCGTCACCGTTGTCGGAATCAAGGTGAAACACTGCCGTCGTCTCCTTAATCGATTCATCGGATTGCTGAGGAATCTCCTGCCTCGTTGGCGGCCAACGCAGCTGACCTTGCTTGCGCACTGTTGCAGGTCATTCTCATGTGTCGTTGCCCGCTGGTTTGGCCTAAACGTCGCCGCCCGGCCGACACACCATCACCTCCTTGCAAGTGTTCTACGGTTTTCCTAGGTAAGTTTTTCTTCTTTATATAATCGAATTGAACTGAGCCGTTTGAATTGAAGATGAAGAGGTTCAGGGAGATGACCTTCGAGGGATCATCGTCATCAAAAGTGGAAGAAGACGACAAATACTTTGAAACTGCTCTTGCCATGATTTTCAATGATGATATTCTGCGACCGAGGAGAGGATCGCAGTTTGGCCTTATACAACTCAACCGTGATAGAGCAGAGGGCCATGCCAAGATCATGAGAGATTACTTTGATCCAAATCGTCCAACCTATCCAGAGAAGTACTTTCGTAGGCGTTTTCGGTTGCACACAAGTCTTTTTCTTACAATTGCAAAAGGCGTTGAGAAGTATGATGATTGGTTCAAGCTTAATTAGAAGGAATGCAGAGGGATATGCCCTCTGATGAAGTGCATTGCGGCCGTTCAAGTTTTGGCATATGAATGTTCGGCCGATGCAATTGATGACTATGTCCGCATTGATGAAGATACAATCTTGAAGGTCGTTCAAAGGTTCAGTGAAGCAGTGATCAATGTTTTTGGACTGGAGTACTTGAGGCGACCGAACGAGGAAGACACTGTGAGGCTAACGACATAGAATGAAGCAACATGATGGCCATGGATGCTTGGAACACTTGATTGTATGCACTGAACCTGAAAGAATTGTCGTGTAGAGAGAAAAGGTTGGTACAAAGGCCACTGCAACAATCCAACGATCATTCTTGAGGCAGTTGCAACGAAGGATCTTTGGATAGGGCTTTCATTCTTTGGTTTTCCTGGCTCTCACGATGACTTAAATGTGCTGTCGAGATCACCACTGTTTGCTAGGCTTATTACAGGAGATGCTCCTCCTTGCAATTATACAGTCAATGGGCACAACTACATGATGGGTTACTACCTTGTGGATGTCATCTATCCCCCATGGGCCACATTAGTCAAAACAATTCCGCGTCCAAAATTAACAAAAATATTCACTTTGTCCAATGTGAAGAAGTGGCTAGGAAAGATGTGAGAGAGCCTTCAGTGTGTTTTAGAAGCGCTTTGTAATTTTTCGTGGTCCTGCCGAGTACTGGAGCTCCAAAGTTCTATGGCAAATCATGACTTGTTGCATCATATTGCATAACGTGATCATTGAAGATGAGAGAGATATGCCTGAGAACTATCGGCACGTCACTTACGGGAGTCCTGTTGAGCTAGAGTACAATCCAAATAGGATCCAGGCATTCTTTGAAGCACATCGTAGGATCGAGAACCAACAAGTTCATAACCAGCCCAACTCCAAGAAGATCTTGTTGAGCATCACTGGTAATTTCATAGCACTTCCTAGTTAAACTTTTGGATGTTATCTGCTACATCTGGACCATTCGTGGTGTTTAAACTTAAATAATTCGGTGTATAAAATTTCAATTCATTTTGTAAACTATATTCGTAATTTGCTTGAACCTTCATATTTATGTTTCGTTTCTATATGTGTGCTAATATGTAGTTGCAATGTAAACAAGAAATGCATAAGTTAGAAAACCAAATTACTCCGCTATATTTACAGGATCGGCTAGATCCGGCCAAAAGTTAACGCGGTAAATATATTCCACTAAGCTTTACTTCGCTGAATACTCCTCAATTATTTAAGGAATCGGCTAGAGTTGCTCTAACAGAACACCTAGTGAAGAATAGAGCCATGGAGCTTAAGAGCAAGGAGTCCACTGTCGCCTCATTCTCGACAGGAAGGTTCTCTTCCACTACAAAGAATAATCTATTTTGATGGATGCGCACGACGTCAAACCATGTGTTCGATCCCTGGTATATTGGAGGCACAATTGCTCTGTAGTCACGTAATTAGTTAAGCAATAGTTTTAAATTACTCAGAACATCAAATCACAAATATTTGTGAACCCTACCCTTTTTCTTTTGATATTGGATCTACAATAATGTGAACATATCAAGTAGATTTGGTTTATCTAGAAGCTACAAGTGGTTGACCATACCGAGTCAATTTCGTATAATCTTGAAGCTACAAAGGTTGTTTGTACGCCGATACTTTTGTTTCGGAGAATTAACACACATCTAGTTCATTCTCCATTTCCTTTATTTCTAAAAAAAGTGATTTATTACCCGAATCATCTCATTCTATCAATTTTTTGCTTTCAGAAGAGCACTTCTCAGTAAAAATGGGGATGCTACTCCACCTCATGCATTCCTGGTGTGGCGATCGGGGCGCTAACCGACTGATCCGGTTCTAAATGTATAACCCGGTGTTGCACTCCCCCCTGCACACTCTAGACCACCCCGCCACTGCCGCATTCCCCAAGATCGAGGCCAGGACCGTCGGTGGAGCACCACCGTCTCCCGAGCCCTGTGCCGCCTCCCTGACGCCTCCACCATTCTCCAAGCCGCTCGCCAACGCCCCCTCTTGGTCTCCTAGTGTCGTCCCAAGTCGTCTTCGTCGCCGCTGTCCAAAGACACGTGTTGCCTCGGAGCTGCCGCCATCGTGGAGCACCTACACCGCCGACATATCTTACTCGGGGCTGCCGCCAAATTACCATGCAGTGAAGCCTCCAGGGGGCGGTGGAGATCCGTAACCCAAATGCGGCGGATTAATTATGCATGATGCTAATATGTCACAGTTGTTTAACTATGCAATGAAGTAGCTAGTTGAACTTTGTGTTTGAAATGCATTTTGTGCAAAAAAAAATTGATGAAATGTATTTGCGTGCAAGAAAATGATTGCTGGTCGACGAGACGAGACTACACCCTCCTGGCCTCCTTTGTTCAAAGCAAACCGAGTCATTTTTGTCATAGCTGTGATTTTTCAAGGGCGTGGCCGAACCAGCTCCCCGTGCCAAGCTGTTTTTTCCGTTTTGAGGCTAATGATGCCTTTCCCTTTTCTTTTCGTGTGCGTGGTCGATCTGCAGTAGCATGCAGCTCGAGAATAACGGCGAAAATGGCAGTGAGTGTGTGGGTGAAGTGGTGTCCTGGCACCCACGCTGTCGGATGATCAGTGAGTGAGCGAGTGTGTGTGAGAGAGTGGGTACCCAGCTCAGCTAGCTCTCTCCGCACAGTTCAAAAATGGCTCCGCGCACCACTCGTCTACTACTACCAGTTTTGGACCAAAGGGGGCCATTGCCCCCCACCTCTAGGAAAACTTTTAAGTGTAGCCCAAATTATTGACTTGAATATCCAAGGTTTCTCGGAGTTTATGCATAGCTTGTCGTCTTCGCCCCCTCAACTCTGACTAGCCCCCTTAACAATCTTCATCAAGATCCACTATTGGTCACATTGATAAAGAGAGTGGTACGTGCGAGTTTGCTGAAACGACCTGAAGTGAGTGGGGCTCATGGCATTGGTACAAATAGGAAAATGACCTCCACCGCGAATGTTAATGTTTTCATGCATGTGGGTCCAAAGATGCACTACTCGTCTACCTAGTTTCGGCACTCTAGCGCATCGTTGATACGGAAAATCCAACCAGACTCGTTGTTCCGGCCGATCTGCTCAGTGAGTCCAAATCCATCCAACCTCAGTCGCGTGCATCAGTTTGGTCCGTCTCAAAAATTAAGCTTATGTGAGTCTGTAGTTGCAAAGCCAGCAAAATCCAAACCCGGTGATGTTGCTCCGGTCGCTGGCCTGGGGTAGGGTTAAGGTTGGGGTGCTGCAGGTTGTGGGTTGGTGGCAGCAACGGTATAGTGTGTCCTCGGTTATCCGGTGGTGGTGGAGTCGAGGGGATTTGTGCCCTTTTACCCTTCCGCGGTTGTTGCCCATCTGCGTTCGTGTGCCGGCCGGTGATCTGTATCCCCATGCTGGATGTAGGGGCGATAGTGCCCTCCCCCCTTTCCGGCATTGGCACGATATGGTTGTGCCCTTGTGGCAGAGCCATTGGTTTCACCCTACAGGCACAATCCTCTTCTCCACTTCTTGTTGGTGATTCGTGGACTCCTCTGTTCCCGTTTTTCTGGTTTGTGTTGTACTCTCCGACAGCTTGACTTGTTCTTCTTTGTGTTGGGGATTTCGCTCTTTGGCCTGCTGATGCTATAGTGTCGCCCTTGTGCGATCTCTGTATGTATTTTTAAGGACTTTTGCTAACTTCCACCCAGTCGAAAGTTAAACAACAGATACGCACAATTTTCCCTTTTCTTAATTTGCATGCATGCATTAGCTTCATCTTATTTCTTTATTTTGGGTGCGTCTACCAGCAGTTGATTACCAGCTAGTAATCATATACATACAGAAAAATGTAATTGACGATGTCATCAAAGATTCTTTCCAATGCGAAAATTCAAAATATTTTGTAGCACAAACCGTCGCTCTGATTGAAAAACCGTTTTCATATGAAAGATTCGTCGTGAGAAGATCTCTGAAGCAAGATCGCATATTAATATGTTTCGATGAATTTTTTTCTGATCAAAAGTTATCAGGTTCAGGCTAAGTAAGTTATCACGTCTCTGGTTCACAAGTTATCATCTTGTTTATATAGAAATTACCGGGGCATAGAAATGGCCAACCAACTTTCTTCTAAGGTGCAAATGAACCAGACGAAATAAATAGGTGATGTCCTCCTAGATTCCCCACTATTTCAATACTTCAAAACGTTTTGTAGATCAAACCATCAGTCATATTAAAAATACATTTTCACATAGAAGATTTGTTGCGATGAGACCTTTGAAACTAGATCCCATATTGATATGCTTCGATGACTATTTTTTGGATCAGAAGTTACCCGGCCCAGACTAAGTAAGTTATCACATATGTGATAACTAAGTTACATCTTGTTTATGTTGAAATTACCGGGGCCTAAAAATGATCCTTCTACCTTCTCCCCATGTGCAAATGAATTAGAGGAAAAAACTGATGTCATCTAAGATTTTCCTCTATTTTAACACTATAAAATGTTTTGTAGTTCAAACCGCCGGTTCGATCGAAAAAACCATTTTCACATAAAAAATCCATCATGACGAGGGCCTCGAAACTAGATCACATGTTGGTATGTTACGATGACTTTTTTTTAGATCCAAAGTTACCACTAATGGGCTAAGTAATTTATCGCGCACGTGCTACATATGCTACCATGTTGCTTACACGGTTATTACCGGGCCATTAACCTGGTTTCTCTAACCTCCTTATCATCTCATGTTAAAGTTACCATGGTATTTGTGCGTAAGTTATCATGTATACAATGCCTATATTACCAAACTATTTACACAAATGTTATCAGGGTATGTTTTTAAACAACCCCATCGCCAAAGTTATCAGGACCGGGGCACATAAGTTTTCAGGTCTGCTATGTGTAAATTACCATGCATTCACACAAAAGGTATCGGGGGGATATTTCATCTACCCCCCCTCCCCAAAGTTATCAGGATCATGGCACATAAGTTATCAGGTCCGCGATGTGTGAGGTACCATGTTATTCGCATAAAAGTTACCAAGGGATATTTCATCAACCACCCCTACCCCCCCCCCACATCGGCGGCAAAGTTAACAGGATCGGGGTACATAAGTTATTAGGTTTGTGATGAGTGAGTTACCATGCTGTTACCATTAAAGTTGTCGTGGGTACATTTTATCACCCCCGCACCAAAAGTTATCAACACCGAGGCACATAGATTATCAGGTCTGCGATTGTGAGTTACCATGCTATTCACGCAAACGTTTTCTGGAAATATTTCATCAACCCCTCCCCCCATACCAAAAAGTTATCAAAGACCGAGGTACATAACTTATCAGGTTTGTAATATGTGAGTTACCATGCTATTCACATAAAAGCTATCAGGGGGATATTTCATCAACCACCCCACCCCTCAC
>LR738712.1:699750234-699771828 GCA_902687465.1 Secale cereale | reverse complement strand
GTAATCAGGATTGTGATGTGTAAGTTACCATGCTATGCACAAGAAAGTTACCGGGGGTATATTTCATCAACCCCCCGCCTCCTCCGAGGTAGTGGAGGGAGCGGCCCCGCGCCTTCTTGATCTCGGGCGGCAACTCCTCGACGACGAGACGGTGGCGTGTGCATGCCGTGAGACTGGCTGCGTGGCGGGAACGCCAGCTCCTCCTTGACCCGGCGTCCAATATAGACGCCGCGATGGTGCGGGGGCGAGGCAAGCTCCTCCTTTCTGTGGTGTCCGGTCTGGACGCCATGGTTGTCCCAGGGCGAGGCCGACTCCTCCTTCATAGGATGGAGCGCGGACTCTATATTACCGCGGTGTTTGCACCTAAGCTATCACGTCTTCTATACGTTAACTACCATGCTATTTACATAAAAGTTACCGCGGTTTCTCTAGGGCCAAAATTATCGTGATGTTTGTACATAAATTATCAGGTTTACGGTACATAAAATAGTATGCTATTTACATAGGAGTTAGGAGGTATGTTTGAACAAATTATTTTCACCGCGTAAAGTTGCCACAATGTTTTGAAGCAAATTTGGCCTCTCTAAATTTGTGGTGTGACACTTAACAAGGTTCACTTGGTATACAAAAGATGTACCAAATATTGAACTAGTAGACCGTAACGTCCAAACTATTAGATTGTCCTACCTACTAGACAAACATCATGCATGGTGCATAGAAATCGTTACACTGGTCCGCATGGGACATGTTGTCTGGCTTAACTCATCGTTACATTGGCTTCATGAAATGTGTTGCCTGGCTTTAATCGCGTGTGTGCCTGAAAATGAAATGGTAACTCATATACGTGCGACACATTTTCAATAGATTCTGTGTACGAGAGATAAAATCAATGTTAGATTCTCTCCCGAGTGATGCTATACATACAATGGTTCCTGTCCAAATATACGTACGGTGTTGAGTTAAACACATGCATCTTTACCGTTGGTTGTTATGAGAGAAGAATGAAAAATGAATCATGGTCAATAACGTTCTAGTCATACCTATACGTGGGACGGAGCAAAAAGGTACGCCAAAAATGTGTTTTTTGTTTTTTGTTCAGCATGTCATAGTTAAATCGTACATGAACCGAGCAGAGTACTTCGATGGTGATTTAAAAAAACCTCGTGCTTGCGAGAATTAAAGCGAGAAGAAGAGGCAGAGTGGTAGACGAGCAGGAGCGTCCGATCATGATCCAATGATGTTCGACGCGTGCGGATCTCTTGCAGAATTACGGACGGCAGGAAATTAGCTATCCCGATTTTTTTTTTGGATTTTCCTCATGCCTTACCTATGTAATAATCTGCATCTTAAATCCTAGCCGGTTGATGGCTTCATTAATTTGAAATTGGGCTTTTCATCTAAAAAGAATAATCAAGAAGATATAGTTGTGTGCATAACTCGATGCAGAGGCTAAAGGCATTCTCCTCTTTTATCTAAAAAAATTGAGAGATGCCCTAATATCTTTTCCTTGGAAAGTTATTTTCGAACATAAATTTCTTGTATTGAACAGCCAAAGTCACTTACAAAAGGCATAGTTTGTTTGCTTAATTAGCAGATGAAACATACAACAAACAAACCTCAAAACAAACTTAACTTGAGCATGACTAGAGAGAAGCAAAAGTAAAATCAGCACGCCCGTCCCAATCAACTGAGAACAGAACAGAATATGTTGTTTTCCTTTTGTACGCCGAGTATTACCAGCAATGCAAAGATGCACGATTTAAGAGGCCTAGTGGTTCCCTTTCCCTCCTTTTTGAAAAGTGAAACTGCTAAAATGCAGGGCAATTTGGACGCCAGCCAGAACTAGGCAAGCATGCCTTTTTTGAAGCTGTGCACTGCATTGAGCAGCAGTGTCCCAAAACTGCTAGTCTATCGGTATACTACACTCTAACAGCCTGGTGGGAAAAGAGCATTGACACAACGCATCTCACACCAAGGGAAAAGAGCATTACGCTCATACGCTTTGTTCACACATTGTTTGCTAGCTACTCCCTCCGTTTCCAAATATAAGTTTTTCTAGAGATTCTAACAAATGACTACATGCGGAGTAAAATGAGTGAATCCACACTCCAAATTATGTCTACATACATTCATATGTTGTAGTCCATTTGAAATGTTTAAAAAAACTTATATTTAGGAACGGAGGGAGTAGTATACAGATTTGAAGTTTTGAAGGTACCAATAGAAAAGTTATTTTGAACTGAACCCATATAAAGATCAGAGCCCTTGCGTCTTTCTTTTAAGAAAGGGAAAAGTATATTTTTCGTCCCTCAACTATTTTGAATGTCTCGATTTGTTTCCTCAATTTCAAAACCGGCAAACCTTAGTCCCTTAGCTCTTCAAACCGGATATGTTTGGTCCTTCATACCGCTTCAGGTGGTTTTCGTCCGATGTGGACCCGTTTTAACTAAAATTTGACATGTCATCTGGGTTTGACTGGCACGTCACCGCCACTTCAGTGCCATGTCGGGCACCCTTATCGTGCAAGTGCAGAGCTACGTCTCCTGGTCGTCGGGGATATGGTACTCCAGTGCAAGATTTAACGAGGATGGAGTCCAAGGCATGGAGGCGTGGAGCAGTGACGGTGGATGTCGGTAGCCGTGTCTCTGCTTCCCTGGAGGTGCTAGCTACTGCATGGCGGGGTCGTCGGCGATGTAGGTGGCCTGGAGCTTGGCAATGGTGCGTGGCTCCTCGAGCCTGGTCATCGTGCGTGCCACGTTGAGGTCTGACGAGGCACGGGCACGTAGACGTACACGCTCGTTCCGGTTGCAGCCGTAGGTGCTCGCACTGTCTCACATGCCTTCCACATATTTTTACTCAGCCAAGGAGCCGACGGCGCTGTGTCTCCCTCCACCCGTGCTCGACGCGCTCTGCGTCCTCGCACCTGAGCAGCTCGGAAGCTAAACATGATCTCCATCACTGACGCTAGCGACCACAGCCGCGTTGACGTGCTTGTTAATTATGCATGGATCGTCGCAGCCTCGAACCAGTAGGGTAGACGCAGGGTAGACAAGCATGTGTTCTGGCCGGGAGTCCTCGACTGCCTGGCTGAGCTCTTTTCCTTCTACCGTCGAGACAACGAGCCATCGAGCTCTCCATCATACCCACACACCTCCAGACCAGCAGTCTTCCGGGCTCTCGCTTCGGCAACGAGTACCACACCACCATCGAGTATCTGCGACGAGGACGCGTGTAGGTCCGGCCCGGTTGCCGGCGGCGTGCTCCTAGCTGGTGTTGCCTAGACGGATGACGAGCTGGTGCAGGTGGTGGAAGCGCATGCGCGCGCTAGTTGCTCGATCAAATGCTCACTAGAGAGATGAGAGGAAAAAGGAAGAGATAGGATGAGTATGAGGGAGAAAGTTTGCCACATCAGCGAAGACCGGCCAAAACCAGGTTCAGAGCAAAGATATCGGGTTTGCTGAGATGAGGGACTAAACTTGTCCGGTTTGAAAAGTTCAGGGACTAAGGTTTGCCGGTTTTAGAGTTGAGGGACCAAATCGGGACTTTCAAAAGAGTTGGGGGACGAAAAATATACTTTTCCCTTTAGGAAATAAGTTTCAAATTTCAAAGGGCTCTCAAATTTACTAGCAGGCTACTCCAATTCGGATGGAAAATTATTCAGCTACTGAAATATTGGTCCCCCAACTTAACTGAAGTCTGTGATGCTATATATTTCGAGCACATCATCGTTTGATACTCACCTTGTGGCTTGTGTGTCGGCCAACCTGTAATTGCCCCCTGGAAACAGTGCTCCTGAACAAACAAATATGTGAGAATGAGATGATAATGGGAAATCTAGATAATGCAGTTCATTGGCTATTCATAACTTTTGGCTAGTCCTCATTGGGTCAACCTGGCACCCCTTAGAGCATCTACAGCCGGACGTCCCAAACCCGTCACAAACGCACGGACGGACAACCCGGACAGTGACCGGTCACGAAAATGCTACACAGACGGGCTCCTTAAACGGGCCTCAAACGGCCGTGCTAACCGGCACCCCCAATATTCAGCCCAAATATGGGGCGGCCCCGGCGTGCCCGGGCGCGTCTGCCACGTCGGCCCAGCCCACCATGACCCCACAAGTATCCCTTTCGATGAACCCTAGACCGTAGTCCGCTCAGTCCACTCCACTCTCTTCGCCCTCTCCTCTTCCCAATATTTCCTTTCCTCTCCACCCTCTCCGCCCTCTCAGGCGGTGAAGGTGCTAGACATTTTCGTGTAATGCACTTTCAAACGAAAGTAGGAGCTTCCATCACCGACGGTCGCAAATGTCAGAGAGGAAGAATCACGACAGACAGATAGTCAACCCGTGATGAATAATAATGATCTAATATATTGAATTTTAGAAGTTTAATCTTTGAATTATGAACATAAAATGTCTGAGAATGACGATAGGATCCCTGAGTGCAACTACAGCGGCGACAACTGGGGTCTATGTGACATACCTCACCTAGAAGATGGTCATCGCTTCATTATTAAGCTCGATGAGACTTTCGATGTCGAAATGGTACGCAACGATGACAAGTCTTTTTTCATAATTAATCATGACTTCTGCTTCTTTAATGTGTAATTTCCGTCTTTTACATTTCGACTAGTGCATACCCTGCCATGCAAGGATGTTATGTCTTGGAGAAGCTCAATTGTGAAGATCATGACAATATGGAGACAAAGATAGTTCAACTTAGGATCCATCATGGTTATGCTTTTGCTGTAAAGTTATACAATGCGGAGAGCTACTCCCATTTTGGTTGCTATAATTGGGAAGCACTGCGCAAGGCGTATGATTTTCAGGAGGGTATGCATGTCACCTTCGATCTTGGTGATCCTGAAGATGATATCGATGAAGATAATGTCGATTAAGATAATATTGACGAATATAATATCGACATTTGGGTCCTTGTTGATACGTTTCCACTTCTATCTCTAGGTGAGTTTCTCAAACGTATTTATTAAGTAATTTAAATTGTTTTTTATATAAATATTTGATAGCTTATATATTTCCATTGACATCTTATTTCAATTCTTCAAAAAATGTTCGAAAAGTAGTAGAAAAAAACTACTACACTGATGGCTCTGAACTAACTGACGGGGAGAATGATCATCTTGTCTCCTTTATTATTGATGGTGAGACTTACAATAAGAATTATAAAACTCCTCCACATTATGGTCAATACGTGCCACTAGTTCACGTGTTAAACTATGGCAACATCGATGGAAATGGCATGGTAAGATTTATTATTATTATGACACCAATGCATCTTTTGCATATATTTTTCTAAAGCTAAATTACATTGGTAACTACGTTACGATTATGCTCTTGAACAGAAAATCTCGAAGGATTGTGTGCCTGATCTGATGTATACGAAAGGTCACATTGATGTTGTTAGCTTACGTCCAAGTCTGCCTACGTGTCACCGCTGTTCATACAAGATTTCTCGAACAGCCGAATACCTCACAATCAAAGAATGGAAAAAGTTATGAATGATCGTAGGGAGCTACTCAGAAGCAACATTGTGCGAAGCCCATTAATTAGAGACAGATAATCTCCATTCTCCATAGTGGAGAGTCAGATGCTATGTTGTTTTATGCTATTTTACCTTAGAGAGGGGTAGCAGGTCCCAGCTAATACTTATGATCATGTGGTAAGAATAATTAACTAGGGTTGGTTATGACTATGATGATGATGAATATGATTTGTTATTATGATAACAAGTAGAATTTGTTAGATGACTATGATGATGATGAGTATGACTTGTTATTATGCTGATGATGATGCTGAGTTGTTATATGAGCATGATGAGTTATTATATATATCAGTGGGTGAAATAAGCGTGGATTAGATTCAAGTGGAGGTAATATGGTGCATATCGAAAGTACTACTAATCCAAACTCAATCATTTAGTTTGGTTTAGTAGTACTTTTGATCTGCACCATGTTGCCTCCACTTGAATATAATCCACGTCTCTTTCACTCACTGATATAGTGACTCATCATGATAATAAAATAATATGATGATACAACTATATAAAACTTGTACAAATACAACACCAATATGTAGAAAAAATAGAGTAAATATTAGTAGTATCGCAAGGCGTGTGATGGGCCTCGAACCCCTCGTTGGTTACCCTAAGTGGAAGGTGTAAGATGCAGTAAGTAGAAGTGTTTTCCCCTAGCAAAGATGCCAAGGATCGAATCCCCAGAGACTCCTAGGTTCAACAGGTAGGTGTCAACTGCTAACGGCGCAATTAGCAATCAACGTGGACCTGCACACAGATACAAATAACTTTGCTCCCAACGAGTACAGAGAGGTTGTCAATCTCTCCGGCCTTGTAGTTCACAAAGGGTTAAAAGCAATATGATAGTAGTGATAGATAGTGTTTTGCAATAGTAAATAAAATAGCAGAAAGTAAATAGTGGATGTGATCAATGATGGTAATATGGACCGGAGTCACATGATGTTCACTAGTGATGTCTCTCTCCCAAAAGACGATAAAACAGCTATGCGAGGTAACAAATTACAGCTGGGCAATTGACATGACCACGAACGCAAACCAATGCTGACTACATTGCAAGAAAGGTTGAGGTTCAAAGCATGGGCGGTACACCAAAGTAAGTAGACCAAAATCCATCAATATCTACTACTAATCATCCACCTTGAGATATCTATCCAGAACATCTCGCTGGTATTAAGTTGCGAGTCCCACCCATAGTGTAAACTCAATGCAATAGACAACTGCATTAAAAGAACTTTGCGTAAAGTAAACAATCCTTGCACCCGCGGGCACAAGCACCGTTGTTTTCCCCCTTGTGGCAACAGCACATCCCCTAGACTCATGTTTCTGTCACTCAAGCTAGTCATCGAGGGGCATGAACCCACAATCGAGCATAACATTCGCTCTTGGAGTCACTACCTATTACTCGGCCAAAGCAATAAATAACGACGGAGAACATGCAAGAATTACTTATGAACTAAAATATAAAAGTGGTGAATCAAATATATTACTCAAGATCAATCTGAACATAATCTCATAATCCATCGGATCCCAGCAAACTCAACATAGCAACAGCATAAGGATTACATAGGTGCCTCGATCATGTAGGGCAGCTCACGAGGACTAATTAGTGAAGCACAAGAACGGGAGGAGAACATCACATAGCTGCTGGTCATGGACTCATGGTCCAAGGGAGACTACTCACGAGTCATCCGGGAGGCGTCCATGGTGGTGGAAAAGCTCCCGGTGGTGATCCTCCCCTCCGGCAGGGTGCCGGGAAGAGTTCTCCTGGTGCTCCCGATCTTGGAAGCGGCGGCGGCGGCGGAACAGAGATGGGATCGCGAAAAGAAGTCCTGTTTCGAGGGTTACGGGGAACCCTTTAAATATCTGCCAAAGTAGGGCACCGGGGGGCTCTCGGGGGGCCGAGGCGCCCCCCCGGCGCGGCCCGGGGGGGTGGGGGGGGCGCCCACAGGGCGCCTGGAGCCCCTGTGCCCCCCCAGGTTGCCCTTCGGACGCAGTGTTGTTTCCGTATCACTGATTTTTTATATAATTTTTTTGGATTTTTCTGGGCAGTTCTCGAAACGTGAAAACCTGAAATACAAAAACAGCCGAAAACAGAAACTGGCACTGGGGTGCACTGGATTAGTAAGTTAGTCCAAATATGATCAAAAGTGTATGAATATCATAGCAATATCACCCAAAAGTGGCATGGAGCAAGCAGAAATTATAGATACGTTTTGGACGTATCAACATCCCCAAGCTTAATTCCTGCTCTTCCTCGAGTAGGTAAATGATAACAAGAATAATTTCTGTGGTGACATGCTATTAACCATATAAGACTTTCTCATAGTCATATGACAAAAGCTTACTGAGACAATGATTCTAAAGTAATTAAGTTGTCTCAAGAGAAAATCACAAATGACTGAAAGTTTTACAATATGAAACTGAAACATCAAAAAGATTTGCAATGAACATGATGTGCAAATATGATCAAGTGATATCTAGCTTGCCCTTTTTAGTGATGCAAAACATAAATGCAAGGGCACCTTCAAGGTTTAAGTGATGACTAGATACAATCATTTCAGAATAAACGATATCGCAATCATGCAAAAGACAATGCTACTTTGGGACAATGCACATTACACTCAGAATGACAATCATGCTCTCAGTAGTTGGTGCTTGAAGTGCTAGAGCTTTTTATTTTGAAACATGGAAGTAATTGTGTCAACGGTAGTAGTACTTCATATGTGTCATGTATAAAACATCTTATAAGTTGCAAGCCTCATGCATCGAATACCAATAGTGCTCGCTCCTTGTCCTAATTAGCTCGGATCCCCATGGGTTATCATTGCATTGCATATGTTTTAACCAAGTGTCACAAAGGGGTACCTCTATGCCACATGTACAAAGGTCCAAGGAGATAGATCGCATTTGATTTCTCGTTTTTGATAGATCTCAACTTGAGGACATCCATACCGGGACAACATAGAAAATAGATGATGGACTCCTCTTTAATGCATAAGCATATTCTCATGAGAGATTGAGGATTAAGGTCCAAGCTAAAACTTCCACCATGATGCATGGCTTTGGTTGGCGGCCCAATTTTCTTCTCTAACAATATGCATATTAATTCAACCCACGGCAAATCACCCTTACTTTAGACAAGACGAACATGCATAGCAACTCACATGATATTCAACAAAAGTGTGACAGTTGATGGCGTCCCCAGAAACATGGTTACCGCTCAGCAAGCAACTCATAAGAAATAAGATACATAGGCAACATATTCTTTACCACAATAGTTTTTAGGCTACTTTCCCATGAGCTATGTATTGCATGGTTGGTTTGCTTAGTGCAGGTGGAGGTTAGCAAAAGACTGGGAGCGACCAACTAAGAGAGCAATGACGGTCATAATCATGCAGAGCGACAAAGCAATATTGAATCAGGCATGGCAGTTATATCGCTACTCAGAAACAAAAGATCATCAAGGCTTGACAGACTTTCTTTACAGTCTTGAATATGCGTGAGCATACGCCAAGTCAATCAAAATAAATTCTCGAAGGAAGATATTACTAAACCATACCACATCATAGGCAAACAAACCAAGTTGGTACTCCAATGACACATTGGGAACCCCCCAGCTATTTGAGATTAACCAAAAGAAAACCTGAACTACTAAGCACCATCATGAAAGTAGCATATTTATCATAGACACATTAACCCATGCAACGGAAGAAAACTCTCTTAATAAGGTGAGCATGGTAATTAAAGAGAGTTCAAGCAACCAACTAAATAAAAGCTCTTGAAAAGATAAGCATGAATATTAAGAGCAAAGCACAATAGTAGCTATTAAAAGACAAAGAACACACACAGCATAGATAGACATGAAAATTCTATGTAATGTTCTAGGTAGAAGTGGAGCGTGTTTCTCTCCCACATAAAGAAATGCTGGGTTCCGACTCGTTATGAAAAACTAAAAATAAAACTAAAAGCAAGACGCTCCAAGCATAACACATAACACATGAAGTGATAAAAATATAGCGGAACGAAAGACGAACTGATAATGTTGATGGAGAAGGGGATGCACGGGGGCATCCCCAAGCTTAGACGCTTGAGTCTCCTTGAATATTTCTTGGGGGTGCACGGGGGCATCCCCAAGATTGAGCGCTTGACACTCCTGAATCTTTTCATCATCTTCCCTCGCACACTTGAAAACTCCCTTCATTCATAACTCATTCATAATCTGATTAGCGAGGTTAGTACCCTTAATAAAATAATTATACCTTGCTGGAAATAAGGATATTCTTGAAGTTCTACTGTTTCTCAAGATTGCCAAAAGGTTTTTTCAAAGAAAAAGCAAGTTCTTAATTTGCAAAGTGAAGGTAAGGCAAAACAGGACAGGATCTGTGAAAAACAGAACAGCAGGCAGTAATTGACCTGTTCGGGATACTTCTGCAACTCAAATAAACAAACTCAGAACTGACGCACGAAAGACAATTATATAGAGAACGCTGTCGAAAAAATTCAGACCAAAAAGATGATCTGGTGATTTTATACGAATTTTTCTATCCAAGGACAGAATCTGTTTCCTGGACAGCACCTCACAACTTTTGAACTTTCTAGCAATCAGAGGCTATACTTGGCACAAATATGAAAAGCAAAGATACAATGATGATGCTATAGCAGTAAACAACATCAAGACACAACAAAAGCAAAAAATTTATTCATGTGGGCTGCCTCCCAAAAGCGCTTTCTTTTATGCCTTTAAGCTAGGCATAATGCAAAGATCAAGTTTTATCAAGAGTAAAAGAATAGCTAGCCCGTACAACAGACTCAAAAGGTAACTTGACCTTCTTACGAGGGAAGTGTTCCATCCCTTTCTCGAGAGGAAACTGAAATTTTATATTACCCTCTTTCATGTCAATGACAGCACCAACGGTGCGCAAAAAGGGACGTCTCAAAATAATTGGACATGAAGGATCACATTCAATATCCATAATAGTGAAATCAACGGGCACATAATTATCATTGACAACAATAAGAACATCATCGATCCTCCCCAATGGTTTCCTTATGGAAGAATCAACGAGACGAACACCAAAAGAACAAGAATCATAAGGTTTCAATTTAAGCATATCATATATCCTTTTGGGCATAACAGAGGTACTAGCACCAACATCACATAATGCATGACAAGAGAAGTCATTCAAATAAATTTTTATCATAGGATCCCAACCATCTTCTAGCTTTCTAGGTATGGAGGCTTCTACTCTAAGTTTCTCCTCCCTAGCTTTGATGAGAGCATTAGTGATATGCTCTGTGAAGGCAAGGTTAAGCGTGCTAGTGCGGGGATCTCTAGACATTTTGTGAAGGAAATCAATAACTTCTGTAAGAGTGCAATTATCAAAATCAAGGTCACGAGCATCAAGTAAAGTGGTAGTGGTGTCCTCAAGGCTCACCTGCTTGGTAGTTTCTATAGCATCACCATTAATAGGTCCATTGGGACCAGGAGTATATTGGGTGCTAAGAGTGTGAACATCCTCAATAACTTGGATAGTAGCAACAGTGTTGTGGGTAGGAAGGCTCTTAATTCTTTCCTCTTCCTCCCATTCTCTAGCCCATCTCTCTTTAAGCTTAGCCATCATCCTAATGTTTTCATTGATTTGCACTTGAGTAGCATTAATAGGGATGACTTCCCTCTCCTTAAGAGGAGAAGTTTCAATTTTTAGCAATTTTACCTCATTGGCTAAGTGGTCTACCTTAAAAGAAAGATCATCTAATTTATGTAGTTTCTCTTCTACATTCTTATTAAAGGCTTTTTGGGTAGTGATGAAATCTCTAAGCATGGTCTCTAGTTCAGTATTGGAGTTCTTGGTACTAGGATAAGCATTGTTGTTCCCATAAGAGTTAGAGGGGAACGGTCTAGAATTGTTACCAAAGTTACTCCTATAAGCATTGTTGTTGAAATTATTTCTAGAGATAAAGTTAACATCTACTTGTTCTTGAGCAATCAAAGAATTTAAAGGAACATCACGAGGATCAACAGTAGATTGCTTCGAAAGTAAAGACATAATCAAGTCAACTTTTTCATTAAGGGAGGAAATCTCCTCGACAGAGTTTACCTTCCTACCTGTTGGAGCGCGTTCGGTGTGCCATTGGGAATAGTTGGTCATCATCTCATCGAGAAGCTTTGTGGCAGCACCAAGTGTAGTTGACATAAAAGTTCCTCCCGCGGCTGAATCCAACAAGTTCCGCGAGGTAAAGTTCAAGCCTGCATAAAAAGTTTGGATAACCATCCAAGTAGTCAAATCGTGAGTAGGGCAGTTTTTGATAAGAGATTTCATACGTTCCCAAGCTTGGGCAACGTGTTCATTATCCAATTGTTTAAAATTCATGATGTTACTTCTAAGTTGGATAATTTTAGCAGGTGGATAGTATTTTCCGATAAAAGCATCTTTGCACTTGTCCCATGAATCTATGCTATTTCTAGGCAAAGACTGAAACCAAATTTTAGCTCCTCCTCTCAAGGAGAAAGGAAAAAGCTTAAGCTTAACAATATTACCATCTATTTCTTGGTACTTTTGTATATCACAAAGTTCAACAAAGTTGTTCAAGTGTAAAGCAGCATCATCTCCAGCACCGGAGAATTGTTCTTTCATAACTAAGTTCAGTAAAGCAGGTTTAATTTCATATGAAGGTGCTGAAGTGGCAGGTGTAGTGATAGGTGTGCTAATAAAGTCATCGTTGTTGTGACTAGTGAAGTCACACAACTTGGTGTTCTCGGTGGAACCCATAGTAGCAAGCAAGCAAAATAACTATTTTTGTGATTTTCGATAAAAAGAACTAAAGCAAAAAATGAAAGGTAAACTAACAAGACTAAAAAGCAAAGGTAAAAGATAGCATGCAACTCCCCTATCCTGAAGAGTGGAGTCCCCGGCAACGGCGCCAGAAAATACTCCTTGATGGGCCTCGAACCCCTCGTTGGTTACCCCAAGTGGAAGGTGTAAGATGCAGTAAGTAGAAGTGTTTTCCCCTAGCAAAGATGCCAAGGATCGAATCCCCAGAGACTCCTAGGTTCAACAGGTAGGTGTCAACTGCTAACGGCACAATTAGCAATCAACGTGGACCTGCACACAGATACAAATAACTTTGCTCCCAACGAGTACAGAGAGGTTGTCAATCTCTCCGGCCTTGTAGTTCACAAAGGGTTAAAAGCAATATGATAGTAGTGATAGATAGTGTTTTGCAATAGTAAATAAAATAGCAGAAAGTAAATAGTGGATGTGATCAATGATGGTAATATGGACCGGAGTCACATGATGTTCACTAGTGATGTCTCTCTCCCAAAAGACGATAAAACAGCTATGCGAGGTAACAAATTACAGCTGGGCAATTGACAGGACCACGAACGCAAACCAATGCTGACTACATTGCAAGAAAGGTTGAGGTTCAAACCATGGGCGGTACGCCAAAGTAAGTAGACCGAAATCCATCAATATCTACTACTAATCATCCACCTTGAGATATCTATCCAGAACATCTCGCTGGTATTAAGTTGCGAGTCCCACCCATAGTGTAAACTCAATGCAACAGACAACTGCATTAAAAGAACTTTGCGTAAAGTAAACAATCCTTGCACCCGCGGGCACAAGCACCGTTGTTTTCCCCCTTGTGGCAACAGCACATCCCCTAGACTCATGTTTCTGTCACTCAAGCTAGTCATCGAGGGGCATGAACCCACAATCGAGCATAACGTTCCCTCTTGGAGTCACTACCTATTACTCGGCCAAAGCAATAAATAATAACGGAGAACATGCAAGAATTACTTATGAACTAAAATATAAAAGAGGTGAATCAAATATATTACTCAAGATCAATCTGAACATAATCTCATAATCCATCTGATCCCAGCAAACTCAACATAGCAACAGCATAAGGATTACGTAGGTGCCTCGATCATGTAGGGCAGCTCACAAGGACTAATTAGTGAAGCACAAGAATGGGAGAAGAACATCACATAGCTACTGGTCATGGACTCATGGTCCAAGGGAGACTACTCACGAGTCATCCGGGAGGCGTCCATGTTGGTGGAGAAGCTCCCGGTGGTGATCCTCCCCTCCGGCAGGGTGCCGGGAAGAGTTCTACTGGTGCTCCCGATCTTGGAAGCGGCGGCGGCGGCGGAACATAGATGAGATCGCGAAAAGAAGTCCTGTTTCGAGGGTTACGGGGAACCCTTTAAATATCTGCCAAAGTAGGGCACCGGGGGGCTCTCGGGGGGCCGAGGCGCCCCCCCGGCGCGGCCCAGGGGGGGCGCGCCCACAGGGCGCCTGGAGCCCCTGTGCCCCCCCCAGGTTGCCCTTCGGACGCAGTGTTGTTTCCGTATTTCTGATTTTTTATATAATTTTTCTGGATTTTCTGGGCAGTTTCGAAACGTGAAAACCTGAAATACAAAAACAGCCGAAAACAGAAACTGGCACTGGGGTGCACTGGATTAGTAAGTTAGTCCAAATATGATCAAAAGTGTATGGAAGTGTATGAATATCATAGCAATATCACCCAAAAGTGGCATGGAGCAAGCAGAAATTATAGATACGTTTTGGATGTATCAGCGTGCAGATAGCAGCATCGTAGGTTAGCAGTAGCGAGTGTCGGTAACAACGCTGCTGCTATGCAAGTTTAGCAGTACGCTGGTAAACCCACTCTACTGATAAGGTTTAGATGTAGCGTTGTAATAGTAGCGCGGCCACCCGCGCTACTACTAGCACTATATCCAGCGCTACTACTAGAGTTTTCCGTAGTAGTGTACGTCGCCCCTGCCACCACATCCATTGTACCTCCAGAGGGCGTCTACGGGCACCGTTGGATGCATGTGCCCTCGCCGGGGCGGGGCTGGTTGAGGACGCCCGAGTCAGAGGCGCGGGATGCATTATGCAAGTGGCAATGCGCGAGGGTGGCCATGGTGGCGGGCGACGCGTTGGCAAGACGCTAGGCAGTCGCATGCGTGCCCGTCGATCTCGAGGACGCGCTCATTGTGTTTGTCTTCCGGCGCTCCCTAACATCGGTGGAGTTGGATACACGACAACGATGGATCAAGCTCCGACAATAATACACCCAGGCACACAATCGAGTTGTCGGAGCGTGAGGCGTCCGCGAAGGCGAAGGCGAGGAGGCACGCCCAGGAGTAGGAGCGCTTGCTGGGAAGCTGTCGGACAACTCCAACGATGGATCAAGCTCCGACAACGATGACGATGATCCTCCGGCGGCCGAATCCTACATCGACAACCAAAGCAGCATCGCCGACCGCAAGGGGAAGGGGGCAGCGAGGAAATGGTGATTTCCTGCACCCTTCCTCGTTTAAATAAGTTTTCTAATCATATGTTTAGGGTACTGTCGGATTGAAACTGGATCTTTGGTTGTCCGATGAACGTTTATGCTAGAATTATGCCCGATTTAACTAGATTTGGTGCTAGTTCGTTGATCTATGTATGTTTATTTTCATACATGCATGTGTTGCATGACCGGATTTGAGATACACGAGTGCGGATGCATCAAAATGAGGATTGCCCGGTCAATGCCTACAAACATTTGAGGGGCCGGATTAGGTGTCTTCAGCTGTAGATGCTCTTATAGGCTATTATGACTACTATAGTTTTAAGGTGTTTTCTTGATGGTAAATCGCTGCAGCATAACATGTCTCACTAATCTAATTGGCCTACAACTAGTAATTACTTTTATTTATATTTTAAGAAACATAAAGTATAATTTAGATACATACTCACTAAAAGCAACTGTAGGCGATCCCCTACAAGGCTATGGAGCAGTAAAATTTTCATTTTCCTCCTCTAACCTGCACCTAGCCGATCCCTAAACCGAATAGTGGAGTAATTGTTTTTACTCCGCCTCATATCCGGTGCCTAAATCTGCTCGACCACGATCGCGCGGAGTAAAAATCCGCCTCTTTGGCACCTTCCCACCCCACTGTCTCTTTGACGGCGCACCTCCCGGTGACCGTCCACTGCCCCCGTCGCTACCTTGTGGCCTCCCTTGGCCCTCGCCGCCCTTCTGCCCGACTCCGAGCCCTTTGCCGGCCGTCACCGTTGTCGGAATCAAGGTGAAACACTCCCGGCGTCTCCTTAGTCGATTCGTCGGATTGCTGAGGAATCTCCTGCCTCGTTGGCGGCCAACGCAGCTGACCTTGCTTGCGCACCGTTGCAGGTCATTCTCATGTGTCGTCGCCCGCTGGTTTGGCCTAAACGTCGCCGCCCGGCCGACACACCATCACCTCCTTGCAAGTGTTCTACGGTTTGCCTAGGTAAGTTTTTCTTCTTTATATAATCGAATTGAACTGAGCCGTTTGAATTGAAGATGAAGAGGTTCAGAGAGATGATCTTCGAGGGCTCATCGTCATCCAAAGAGGAAGAATACGACAAATACTTTGAAACTGCTCTTGCCATGATTTTCAATGATGATATTCTGCGACCGAGGAGAGGGTCGCAGTTTGGCCGCATACAACTCAACCGTGATAGAGCAGAGGGCCATGCCAAGATCATGAGAGATTACTTTGATCCAAATCGTCCAACCTATCCAGAGAAGTACTTTCGTAGGCGTTTTCGGTTGCACACAAGTCTTTTTCTCACAATTGCAAAAGCCGTTGAGAAGTATGATGATTGGTTCAAGCTTAATTAGAAGGAATGCAGAGAGATAAGCCCTTCGATGAAGTGCATTGCGGCTGTTCAAGTTTTGGCATATGAACGTTCGGCCGATGCAATTGATGACTATGTCCGCATTGATGAACATACAATCTTGAAGGTCGTTCAAAGGTTCAGTGAAGCAGTGATCAATGTTTTTGGACTGGAGTACTTGAGGCGACCGAACGAGGAAGACACTGTGAGGCTAACGACATAGAATGAACCAACATGATGGCCATGGATGCTTGGAACACTTGATTGTATGCACTAAACCTGAAAGAATTGTCATGTAGAGAGAAAAGGTTGGTACAAAGGCCACTGCAACAATCCAACGATCATTCTTGAGGCAGTTGCAACGAAGGATCTTTGGATAGGGCATTCATTCTTTGGTTTTCCTGGCTCTCACGATGACATAAATGTGCTGTTGAGATCACCACTGTTTGCTAGGCTTATTACAGGAGATGCTCCTCCTTGCAATTATACAGTCAATGGGCACAACTACATGATGGGTTACTACCTTGTGGATGTCATCTATCCCCCATGGGCCACATTAGTCAAAACAATTCCGCGTCCAAAATTAACAAAAATATTCACTTTGTCCAATGTGAAGAAGTGGCTAGGAAAGATGTGGAGAGAGCCTTCGGTGTGTTTTAGAAGCGCTTTGTAATTGTTCGTGGTCCTGCCGAGTACTGGAGCTCCAAAGTTCTATGGCTAATCATGAATTGTTGCATCATATTGCATAACGTGATCATTGAAGATGAGAGAGATATGCCTTAGAACTATCGACACATCACTTACAGGAGTCCTGTTGAGCTAGAGTACAATCCAAATAGGATCCAGGCATTCTTTGAAGCACATCGTAGGATCGAGAACCAACAAGTTCATAACCAGCCCAACTCCAAGAAGATCTTGTTGAGCATCACTGGTAATTTCATAGCACTTCCTAGTTAAACTTTTGGATGTTATCTGCTACATCTGGACCATTCGGCGTGTTTAAACTTAAATAATTCGGTGTATAAAATTTCAATTCATTTTGTAAACTATATTCGTAATTTGCTTGAACCTTCATATTTATGTTTCGTTTCTATATATGTGCTAATATGTAGTTGCAATGTAAACAAGAAATGCATAAGTTAGAAAACCAAAATTATACTCCGCTATATTTAGAGGATCGGCTAGATCCGGCCAAAAGTTAACGCGGTAAATATATTTCACTAAACTTTACTTCGCTGAATACTCCTCAATTATTTAAGGAATCGGCTAGAATTGCTCTAACAGAACACCTAGTGAAGAATAGAGCCATGGAGCTTAAGAGCAAGGAGTCCACTGTCGCCTCATTCTCGACAGGAAGGTCCTCTTCCACTACAAAGAATAATCTATTTTGATGGATGCGCACGACGTCAAACCATGTGTTCGATCCCTGGTATATTGGAGGCACAATTGCTCTGTAGTCACGTAATTAGTTAAGCAATAGTTTTAAATTACTCAGAACATCAAATCACAAATATTTGTGAACCCTACCCTTTTTCTTTTGATATTGGATCTACAAATAATGTGAACATATCAAGTAGATTTGGTTTATCTAGAAGCTACAAGTGGTTGACCATACCGAGTCAATTTCGTATAATCTTGAAGCTACAAAGGTTGTTTGTACGCCGATACTTTTGTTTCGGAGAATTAACACACATCTAGTTCATTCTCCATTTCTTTATTTCTAAAAAAGTGATTTATTACCCGAATCATCTCATTCTATCAATTTTTTGCTTTCAGAAGAGCACTTCTCAGTAAAAATGGGGATGCCACTCCACCTCATGCATTCCTGGTGTGGCGATTGGGGCGCTAACCGACTGATCCGGTTCTATATGTATAACCCGGTGTTGCACTCCCCCCCACACTCTAGACCACCCCGCCACTGCCGCATTCCCCAAGATCGAGGCCAGGACCGTCGCTGGAGCACCACCGTCTCCCGAGCCCTGTGCCGCCTCCCTGACGCCTCCACCATTCTCCAAGCCGCTCGCCAACGCCCCCTCTTGGTCTCCTAGCGTCGTCCCAAGTCGTCTTCGTCGCCGCTGTCCAGAGACACGTGTTGCGTCGGAGCTGCCGCCATCATGGAGCACCTGCACCGCCGACATATCTTACTCGGAGCTACCGCCAAAGTACCATGCCGTGAAGCCTCCAGGGGGCGGCGGAGATCCGTAACCCAGATGCGGCGGATTAATTATGCATGATGCTAATATGTCACAGTTGTTTAACTATGCAATGAAGTAGCTAGTTGAACTTTGTGTTTGAAATGCATTTTGTGCAAAAAAAATTGATGAAATGTATTTGCGTGCAAGAAAATGATTGCTGGTCGACGAGACGAGACTACACCCTCCTAGCCTCCTTTGTTCAAAGCAAACCGAGTCATTTTTGTCATAGCTGTGATTTTTCAAGGGCGTGGCCGAACCAGCTCCCCATGCCAAGCTGCTTTTTCCGTTTTGAGGCTAATGATGCCTTTCCCTTTTCTTTCCGTGTGCGTGGTCGATCTGCAGTAGCATGCAGCTCGAGAATAACGGCGAAAATGGCAGTGAGTGTGTGGGTGAAGTGGTGTCCTGGCACCCACGCTGTCGGATGATCAGTGAGTGAGCGAGTGTGTGTGAGAGAGTGGGTACCCAGCTCAGCTAGCTCTCTCCGCACAGTTCAAAAATGGCTATGCGCACCACTCGTCTACTACTACCAGTTTGGGAACCCTAGCGGGGGTGTGGCTATGGCATTTAGGACTAGCTAGCGCGTCTTCTTCCCCGGCAAAATCCTCGTCGTCCCCGAAAAAATCCACCCAACCGTTGCTCCGCCCTGGCTGAATCTTGCCGCTGCGGGCTCTGCGTGTTCGATCGCGCGCGCTAGCGGCGGATCGGCGTGGCGGCGGAGTTGCGATGCTCGCCGACAGCCGTTCCCGGCGGCGGATGGCGGAGGCACAACGGGCACGTTGCGGCGGTTGATGGCTGTGAATCGAGGAAGGAAGGAAGGAAGGAAGGAGAAGGGGGGGAGGAGGCCGGAGGGAGAGGAGAGAGTAGTTGAAACATCCTTCCACGTGGGATAATATATAGCCATCCAAAATTCTACGTGACATGTGGCCATCTAGGTCACATTCAGTGGCGGAGCTTTATGGGGACCAAAGGGGGCCATTGCCCCCCACCTCTAGGAAAACTTTTAAGTGTAGCCCAAATTATTGACTTGAATATCCAAGGTTTCTCGAAGTTATGCATAACTTGTCTTCTTCGCCCCCTCAACTCTGATTAGCCCCCTTAACAATCTTCATCAAGATTTACTATTGGTCACATTGATAAAGAGAGTGGTACGTGCGAGTTTGCTGAAACGACCTGAAGTGAGTGGGGCTCATGGCATTGGTACAAATCGGAAAATGACCTCCACCGCGAATGTTAATGTTTTCATGCATGTGGGTCCAAAGATGCACTACTCGTCTACCTAGTTTCGGCACTCTAGCGCATCGTCGATACGGAAAATCCAACCAGACTCGTTGTTCCGGCCGATCTGCTCAGTGAGTCCAAATCCATCCAACCTCAGTCGGGTGCATCAGTTTGGTCCGTCTCAAAAATCAAGCTTATGTGAGTCTGTAGTTGCAAAGCCAGCAAAATCCAAACCCGGTGGTGTTGCTCCGGTCGCTGGCCTGGGGTAGGGTTAAGGTTGGGGTGCTGCAGGTTGTGGGTTGGTGGCAGCAATGGTATAGTGTGTCCTCAGTTATCCGGTGGTGGTGGAGTCGAGGGGATTTGTGCCCTTTTACCCTTCCGGGGTTGTTGCCCAGCTGCGTTCGTGTGCCGGCCGGTGATCTGTATCCCCATGCTGGATGTAGGGGCGATAGTGCCCTCCCCCCTTTCCGGCATTGGCACGATATGGTTGTGCCCTTGTGGCAGAGCCAATGGTTTCACCCTGCAGGCACGATCCTCTTCTCCACTTCTTGTTGGTGATTCGTGGACTCCTCTGTTCCTGTTTTTCTGGTTTGTGTTGTACTCTCCGGCAGCTTGACTTGTTCTTCTTTGTGTTGGGGATTTTGCTCTTTGGCCTGCTGATGCTATAGTGTCGCCCTTGTCCGATCTCTGTATGTATTTTTAAGGACTTTTGCTAACTTCCACCCAATCGAAAGTTAAACAACAGATACGCACAATTTTCCCTTTTCTTAATTTGCATGCATGCATTAGCTTCATCTTATTTCTTTATTTTGGGTGTGTCTACCAGCAGTTGATTACCAGCTACTAATCATATACATACAGAAAAAATGTAATTGATGATGTCATCAAAGATTCTTTCCAATGCGAAAATTCAAAATATTTTGTAGCACAAACCGTCGCTCCGATTGAAAAACCGTTTTCATATGAAAGATTCGTCGTGAGAAGATCTCTGAAGCAAGATCGCATATTAATATGTTTCAATGAATATTTTTTCCGATCAAAAGTTATCAGGTTCAGGCTAAGTAAGTTATCACGTCTCTGGTTCACAAGTTATCATCATGTTTATATAGAAATTACCGGGGCATAGAAATGGTCAACCAACTTTCTTCCGAGGTGCAAATGAACCAGGCGAAATAAATAGGTGATGTCCTCCTAGATTCCCCCCTATTTCAATACTTCAAAACGTTTTGTAGCTCAAACCATCGGTCATATTAAAAATCCATTTTCACATAAAAGATTTGTTGCGATGAGACCTTTGAAACTAGATCCCATATTGATATGCTTCGATGACTATTTTTTGGATCAGAAGTTACCGGGCCCAGACTAAGTAAGTTATCACGTATGTGATAACTAAGTTACATCTTGTTTATGTTGAAATTACCGGGGCCTAAATGATCCTTCTACCTTCTCCCCATGTGCAAATGAATTAGAGGAAAAAACTGATGTCATCTAAGATTTTCCTCTATTTTAACACTTCAAAATGTTTTGTAGTTCAAACCGCCGGTTCGATAAAAAAAACCATTTTCACATAAAAAATCCGTCATGACGAGGGCCTCGAAACTAGATCACATGTTGGTATGTTACGATGAATTTTTTTAGATCAAAAGTTACCACTAATGGGCTAAGTAATTTATCGCGCACGTGCTACATATGTTACCATGTTGCTTACACGGTTATTACCGGGCTATAAACCTGGTTTCTCTAACCTCCTTATCATCTCATGTTAAAGTTACCATGGTATTTGTGCGTAAGTTATCATGTATATAATGCCTATATTATCAAACTATTTACACAAATGTTATCAGGGTATGTTTTTAAACAACCCCATCGCCAAAGTTATCAGGACCGAGGCACATAAGTTTTCAGGTCTGCTATGTGTAAATTACCATGCATTCACACAAAAGGTATCGGGGGGATATTTCATCTACC